>VZRM01006999.1:415391-666444 GCA_013397955.1 Grantiella picta
GTTTTCAGCTCCGGCGCCTGGAGCACCTCCTCCCCCACCTTCTTCACTGACCTTGGCATCTCCATGTTGTTCTCCCTTCACATATTTTTACCTCTACCTCCTTCTCCTCCAACTACAAAGAAGTGTGTGCCTACCTTGTTTTGATTTCTTCTTAAATATGTTTTCACAGAGGCGTAACCAGCACCTCTAATTGGCCCGAACTTGGCTGGCAGCATGTCCATCACCTTCAGAGCCATCAGAGATTGGCTCTGCTGGACTTGATGTAAAAACTTCCAGAACTTTCACTCAGGACACACAGGAGCCATATTTGTGCCACTCCCCACCCCTCAGACACCTCCCCAGGCCTACCACAACAGCTTTTGTGGGGTCTAAATTTTTCTTAGATGTTAAAAAATACTTTACTGATGTTTTGGGCCAATCAAAACCACCACAATTCCCCTCCTCCCTATTGTGTGTCACTTGTAAATTGATTGACAAATACTCTGTTTCATGCTTCCCCACTCTTGGCATGCAACATCTTTAAAGATTCAAAAGAGATAGGAAAGCTAAAAAGGCAACAGGTAGGTAATACAGCAGATGGCTCCGTCTCCAGTTAAACTTGCTCAGAGTAACAAGCAGTAAGATTGTATTTTTTCTGCAGAGTGCAGGTGGAGAGGCTGTGAATGAAAATAAATTTCTGAACACAGACTCCAGCACAGGATCAGTGGAAACTACTGCCAAGCCATTACCATTTAAAGATCCAAACTTCATCGTAAGTATATTATTTTAACAACTTGAAATTCCAAACTTTTCCCATAAAACGCTAGCTAGGATTCTATTTCACTATGTTTCTAGTGTAAATATTAAGAAAATCAGCTTAACAGCCAAATGAAAGGTTGACAATTTTTAAGAAATTGACCTCAATCCATGCCACACCATAGTCCAAAGTGCATACTTTGTTATAGCATGAAAATGGCACTGGTCCAGAGGCAGAACTGTTATATTAAATTCTAGAACAGAGTCAGAAAACTTGTTAGGTCCAGGTAAACCTATGTATGTGGAAACTTTATGATGGTATCTCACAATCTACCAGAGCTAGAGAGGAGCAATTAATACCATGAATGTAGGAATCGTGTGTTCCAGTTCCTAGTCGAGGCAGGCTGCAAAACAATTAAGCTAGAAATTAGCCAGAGAGTCATTAGCAAATGGCATTTTGCTCCTCTTCTGGTCCCTGAAACTCTTAACAGATTTGTGGTGTCTTCCAGTCATTGCTAGATTTAGAAGCAAAATGCACTGTGCTCCCCAGAAGTCTGGCCTGCCAGCAGAGTCATGTAAACACTGACAGCTGATGAAATACAGGCTTCTAAACACTCTGAGGGTTAAACTGGGAGAGGTGAAGAAGATTAAGTTAGTAATGCTGGGTTTGTTTTTGATATCTTTTTATCTTGCTTTGCCAAGGCCAACTCATTGGCACACTGTACAAATGCTTTCTAGACAAGCAAACTTCTCAGACTGCTGGTCCTAAGCCAATACTTAGAAGGATTTTATCCCAGATTTCATTCTTATTGAGCAAGATACAATATCCCACAGCATATAACTTAAATAATCGGGCAATGCACAGCTCACTAAGCACAGGTTTGGCAGGGGGTATGAAATTAATCTCTGACATGCAAGTTGCTCTACATCTGCTTTGCAGGCAACTTCAGTTGTGAGAGGGGCATTCAAACCACTGTATACTTTGCTCACTAATCCTCCAGCAAGCACCAGCATCTTTGAAAAATGGGGCTTATTGCAAAAGCGCCTTTTGTGCCCAGAGGCATCCCATGTAGCTTCCACATAGGATTTAAATATCCATGAGACCTTGAGCTGATCCTTCAGTTCTTAGAGGGATGTCACCATTTCCAAAGAAGCAATACTAATATCTGCATGTTTGAAATAATAATGAATGTACAGGGTATTTGGCAACTGCTGCAGAAATAATAGGCAGTTGTAGTAAAACCCATGAAATTGCCCTCTTCAATACAGTAACTAATTTGAGAAGAAATGCATGGAGTTTTAACTAGCATTTCATTGGTATGACCTGGTAGTAACAATTTGGATGGATTTTTGCATCTCTTCAGCCTAATTTGCCTTAAAAGGAAGAAACTAAATCAAATAGTGTCTATCTCATACATATACCCAAGTTTCAACCATTAGCTTGCTACAGAGGATAGACTTAAGAGTAGAGAAGGAGGAAGAAATGACCTTTTCCTAGACTTTCTGAATAGAATTTACATCCCTTGGGGATAGGGTTGTATCTAGGAATATAGATAGGGAACAGGGAAGGGGAAAAAGACTTTCTGACAGCTGTGTAGAGCAATAGCTACTGTAGAGCAGTAGCTCTACCTGTCTTAGCTCCAGCTTTCTCTAAACTTTGCTTGGTTCATTTGTGCTTGGCAGTCATTGCCTTTTCATTGTAGGTGTGTGAGGAGATGCTCAGCCCCATTCCTAGGAGGCATAAATTCATATAAAAACAAAATTTGCTTTTGAGATTACTGAACAAAATATCATTATGCAGTGATTTGGGGGGAAATTAATGCAATAAATTTGAATTAGCGTGGTAGTACATGTAGTTTCATCTCATCTTGTAGCAGTCTCTATTATACAATGATCTTTAAATTACTAAGGCGTTACACTAAGAGTAAATATTTATGTCGACATTTTAAATCAGATATCCCTCACCAAAACCCAGTGTATCATCAACTCATAAGCATCTTTTTTGAGTATATCTTATGTCTACAAGAAAAGTTTTCTCATTGAATCCTTACTCCTATCATCCTCATCAATTTAACAGGTTAATTTATAAACATTCACAGCAGAAGTGTATTTGCAGAACTTTGCTGAGTTTCAATGAGACTCATGGGGCAAGAAGTAATTATTAACAGAAATAGCAACTCCTCAATTGTAAGAACATTTTATTTTTCTGAAGTTAAGCTGTAAATCTGTGTCCTTTGATCATTTAGAAGTAGTACAGTATGTTGTGCAGCTTCTGTCTCTGGAGGGACGTAAATAAATTACTCTGTAGCAATCACATTTGATAACTGAAACTGCCATTATAGTACCTGTGGCAAGCCTTCCATTAGTGTGCCTTTCAAAATGCAAAATTGTCTTGGCAGCCAACATTCTATTTATTATTGTTTTTCTATTATTCTGTCTCATAGCCTTTGAAAGAAAAATAAAATTTCCAGTAAGTTTCTCATAGTATTCATTACATTTTGCAAGATCAGTTGTGTTTTCTGCAGTCTTGGATAATTTGTAAAAGAGATAGAGCTGCACCTGCAATACGCCATAAAACCAGAGAGAAAATTTAGCTGTATAATCACAATTTTAGAAACAACTTCATAGTAATAAGTTCTAATGTGATAGGAAGTACATACAGAATCCTGTAATCTCAGGCTAAGCCTAACCACATTGATTTTCTATTTCCATGTAAAAAGCAGATTTTAATTTCCTTCAGTTAATCAGAAACATAGAAGCTTTGACACAGCCAAAAAAGCTTTGTTTTTGCTTACAGCCAAGATTAAAGTGTATAGTATAGTAGCCTGCTGATGAAATAAGTGAGAATAACAAATGGTTCATGACAAGACGAGACATATCAGAAAGACTATGAAATAGAAGTGTCATGCTCTGAAATAATATTCTTTATTTATTTTTTCTCTAAACACCACATTTTTAATTCTAGCACTCCGGCATTGGTGGAGCAGCAGCTGGCAAGAAGAACAGAACTTGGAAGAACCTAAAACAAATTCTTGCTTCTGAAAGGGCATTGCCATGGCAACTAAATGATCCTAGCTGTAAGCTGCTTAGCTGCTTTGCATGTATTTATAAATAATAGAATCCACACAAATAACTTTCTTTAAAACTAACCTAAATTATTTCATCAGTGCATGCAGTATCCTGCTTGAACAGGGTCCAGTAGTGCATTTAATATCAGTCCAATCACACTTGTTAGCCCTGAGTGAAAAGTAAGGGGAAGCAAATAATTTGGAGTATCATGGCAAAGTTCAAATACATTTGGGGAGAGAGTTTAATAAGGAAAAAGTATTTATCCAAACCAGGTCCAAAACTCTTTTTCCCATGAGGTTTTGGTCACCTTTTCACTGATTAGGAGTGAAAACTGTACACACTGGACTGTGTACAGTCCAGAGGTCTTCTGATAGGTGGCTGCTGCTTGATTAGCTATATTTGAGCAATTTTCAAATAGATTCTGCTCCACATACCTGCAGTAGCTTAGACCTCTGCCCAAGTTTCCTATCCAGCTCCTTATCCTAGATTCTTGGGAGATTTAAATCCTATATCCCCTCTTTAGTGCAGCACATCTGAAACAACACTATTAGCAGTGCTGATTAGCAGTCCTAGCTGGTGTACATTCACAGGAGCAGAGTTCCAGCAGTGGTCTTAATCTAGATATACTTCAAGTCGACTTGTAAAGTAGGATACTATTGAACGTAGCTGCAGGCAGAATGCAATCCTCAGATTTTATTTAAGCAAGTGGAGGCATTTCAAAACTGAGCATATGCATATACTTTTTGTCAGACTTGGTGCTTTATCCAAAAATAGCTTGCCATTTTTTGAAGTGTTTTAGACTCAACTGTTACAGAAAAATGCAGACTACTGTGTGTTCCTGGCTATTGTAACTGACAATCTGCTGATGTTGCTATTTCTACTGTGCTCTGTTTGCAACCGCAAATTTACAGGATTTTTTACAAGAAGGAGAGAAAAGAAATTCAGTTTCATGTTTAAAACCAGCTATCTGTGGCATTAGGGTTTTCTGAATTATGAGATAATGAGTTAGAAATTTGATATGGGTGGCATGTTTGATTTGAATGTAGCATATGAATGAGTTGCAAGTGAGATCAGGAAAGAGGAAAGAAATTAGTCAGGTACAAGATATATTTGTAAACATCCAAAATCAAGGATTTAACTACTTAAGCATACCAACTGTATCTTAAAAAATGCTTATGAATGATAATTGCTATCTAAAGGACACCAAAGAACAGCAATTTCCATCCCTCAGTTTAAACATTCAGACAATTTTCTAGGTCATTGACTAGGCTTAAAATGGTACGTGCTTAAAGATTTAACTGATTTAAAAGATTACTTTGCTTTTCTGGATTATAGTATTTCAGAGCTGCAGTCTTGAGCAATGTTTCATGGTCTTAACCTACAGCATGCATATGATAATGGCTATTTGCACGTGACTGACTGCAAGGGAATTCATTAAGACCTGGAAGAAATGGACACATTTCAAATCACTCTCGTATTTTCCTTTTGGGGAGGGCTTGCTGAACTCTCTTAATAGGTGAGCAGGATCAGGCTGTGATTTACAATGCTAACAGGCTAAATGTTTTCAGAGGCAATTCTGCTTCATATTTCTTTGCCTTAGTGTTGCTAGTTAATAGAAACCTCAGAGAGTAAGTTTATGTTACGGAATAGAAATGAGATACTGAGTTTATGCCTTTGTTTCTCTCTAGATTTTAATATTGATGCTCCTCCTTCCTTTAAGCCTGCCAAGAAATATTCAGACATTTCAGGACTTCCAGTAAGTATTTTTTTTCCTCTTCAAAACTGGCATCTCACTTTCCAGAATGAAATAGTGCTAGTGCCTTATTTTGTGAAAGATGTATGTGCTGAGGTTCCTATTCAGACTTGGGCTTAATGTTATCCAGTGATTTAGGACCAAACCCCAAATACTGTAACTACATCACAAAATCCTTAGGTTATTACTAGATGTCACAACAGACTAAATACCTTGTTCTGCCAGGTAGCTCCTATGACACCACTTTCTCACCTGTAGAATCTACATTGGTCCCCATAATTTGTAATTCTTAGTATAGCTGCAGTGAAAGTTTGTAATCCACAGTCTTCATGACTGCTTACTTTGCCAAGGTATACCCACACTGACTGAAACTTTCCATGCTATTTGCCTGAGGCTGATTTATTCCATTACATCGTGTAGAGGAAGTTTTAAAAAGATGGCTCAGCAATTTTCAATAATGAGATTAGGCAAAATTTTATTGTTTGGCCCAGGTTAAAAAAAAAACAACCTTGTTATCATTGCTCTCAAACTTTTCCTCAAACAAATCAGCCTGAAACAGGCACTTGGCATAGATTGTTGAGAATTTCAAATACCCCTATGCTTCAGAGCTGGAAGTTGGAGTTTGGCAGATGTATAGCCTGTGTGTTACAGATGGGCTCTTATACGTGTTTTTGTTAAAGAAAAAGGAGAAAGGAAAAAACCCCCAAAAAAACCCCCAAAATACATTTGACTTAGATACGGTTTGCACATGCTCCAGAAAATCTTAGTGGTTAAAATTTGGTGCCTGAATTCCCCAAAGGTTCTGTTGGCACAAAACAGGAGTAAAGTAATTGAATTCTGCCCAACAAAAATTTTGTATCTGCTGCTGAAACTGTTCCTGTGTTGCATGAATAATTTCACTTAAAACAAAACAGGTGTTAATAACAGCGTATCTTTTCCCTTTTCACCTTCAGTCCCCAGTGATTTATTTTGCAGAAGCCTTTGCATTTATTACAATTGAAATGAATGGGAATGTTGTATTTTGGAGTGAAAAAACACATGTAATTGTTACACTAAGTAGCTACAATAATGAAAACTTTGTAATGTCAAAGAGCCTTGCACAGAATTTCTGTGTCACTTACCCAGTTTAATCTGTTTCTCACCCATAGGACACTAGCTCACCTTCACAGGCTTGATATCACCTTAAAGGTACATATTTATTATGCTGATGCAGGTTAGCATAGCACCTTGCATTCTGTACACTGAATTCGGCAAAAAATCCTCATTAGGACACAAAATGGGTGAGCACTGAACTAAGAGCTGCCTTGTAGTGGATACTCAGTGTAAGGCATGCAAGAATATCTATAGCACCAACTGCAATCCTGCCCATCCTAGCATTTGATCTTGATTTGCTAGCATATGTTTTCTTAGACTTTATTTTTTAAGTAACACACTTAAATAAGGCACCTAGGAGGTGGCATGTGTCCAGCCTGGGCCTCTGAATGTGGTTTGGAAGGGAGTGACCTGCTCAGATAAAGGCTGGTAACCCTTGCTCAAGAGGGAGTGGGAAAGCAACAGCTCCCTCACAGATGAACTGGCAGACAGCAAATGGAAGAGACTGCTCACAAACTCAGGGAAGATAATTCCCTCCAGCCGGGCAGACTCCTGCCCCATCTCCAAAGAACCAAATAATGCTTTCCAGCACTAACTTTTGATGTATTTCAAAACTAGTCAGTCATTGCACCTATAGTGGGTTGATGATGAAGGATATAGATGTCAGTGGAGACCACATCCCTACCAGCTAAGGGTCAGTTAAGCCATAGGAAATTCTCCCAGTTCCTCAGCTTTTCTTTATCTATTCAGTGCTGCTTTTCTTCTCTTTTCTCTTCCTTTTCTCCTTTTCTTTTCTTTTCCTTTTTTCTTTTCCTCTTTTCTTTTTTTTCTTTTCCTTTTTTCTTTTCTTCTTTTCTTTTTTTTCTTTTCCTTTTTTCTTTTCTTTTCTTTTCCTCTTTTCTTTTCTTTTCTTTTCTTTTCTCTTCTTTTCTTTTCTTTTCTTTTCTTTTCTTTTCTTTTCTTTTCTTTTCTTTTCTTTTCTTCTCTTTTCTTTTCTTTTCTTTTCTTTTCTTTTCTTTTCTTTTCTTTTCCTTTTTTCTTTTCTTCTCTCTTCTCTTCTCTTCTCTTCTCTTCTCTTCTCTTCTCTTCTCTTCTCTTCTCTTCTCTTCTCTTCTCTTCTTTTCTTTTCTTTTCTTTTCTTTTCTCTTTTCTTTTCCTTTTTTCTTTTCTTTTCTTTTCCTCTTTTCTTTTCTTTTCTTTTCTTTTCTTTTCTTTTCTTTTCTTTTCTTTTCTTTTCTTTTCTTTTCTTTTCTTTTCTTCTCTTCTCTTCTTTTCTTTTCTTTTCTTTTCTTTTCTTTTCTTTTCCTTTTTTCTTTTCTTCTCTCTTCTCTTCTCTTCTCTTCTCTTCTCTTCTCTTCTCTTCTCTTCTCTTCTCTTCTCTTCTCTTCTCTTTTCTCTTCTTTCTTCTCTTTCCACTTTTTTCCTTAATTTTCCATCCTCTAATTGCATTGTGAGTTAAGTTTCCTATTTTACCTGGCCTACAAGGTTTCTCCAGACGATGATAAAATTACCACGTTTAAAAAACCACTTTTTTATTAAAATAGCCGAGACAGTGTGTCCTTTAAGTTGCTAAGCTAGAAATGTTTCGTAGGAAGCACTAAATATGCTTTCAAGATCCTTTCCTAGTAGGAGGATATGTGGGACAATAGAATATTGTAGAAATGTAGAGTTAGAAAAATGTCCCTGTATTCTCTCTGTAAAATATAAAAGCATTTGTGTAAGAATATATTTTCTATGGGAATGCTGGATTCCCCACAGGGAAAAAAAAATAAATTCCTTAGCATTACCCATTTAGGGAAGAATTAAATTGTCTAGTAGGTACAAAAAGGGAAGTGTATTAAAACATTCTCAATCAGCATACTTTCTCTTATAGTAGATGCTGCAATTAAATTCTACTGATCCTCCTCTCTTGCTGTGTGTAACACAAATGGAATTAAATTTACCAGTGGTCTCAACAGAGCAGCCAATTTATATTTGTACGGCAGCCTAGAATTCTAAAGTTATTTTCTGCTATATTGACACTGGAAAATAAACCTAATATTTCCAAACTTGGAAGATGAGTATTTAGATATTTTAACATGCAAAACAGAGTAATTTACTGTAAAGCAGATTAAAAAATAAAAACCCAACCAAACCTTCAGATGTTTATATTTCTCTTCCTTTCCTGAAAATGGATCAGCCCTGTTACTATAGAAACAGATTGAGATAGCTAGTTTATTGTAGTTTTAGAGCATGTGTCTATGGCCTTTGACTTAGTTTTTAAACATGACAGAGATTTCTCTTTGCAAAATCATCCTAATTTAATATTCTAATCTCTTTAATTATTGCTGAAGTATTGGTAACGTTTGTTTTCAGGCTGAAGCCATGGCATGAATGACTGCTTACCATACTTTAGTGTCTGCAAACAGTACAGCCCAATACAAAATACCAGAATGGTGAAGATCTGCCATAATAACTTTAACCTAGATGAGTTCACAATACAAATTGCAGATATTGCTTGGTTATTTTATTACAGAATCATGTACATTTGAAAAGCAGTCTAATTGCTTAGCTGTTTCTTACATGAGGCCAGATGTAAAGTGTGAAATAAAAGTAAATTTATACCTGCTGTAGCCATGAAGTTACCACCAGCGATAAATTGACTCCTAATGTTCTAACTTTGCCATTTGTTTGAAACTTAATTGGTGGCTTGAACTGTTATCTGACTACATTTAATTAGCCTGGTGTCAATTTTTAAGAAGAAAATAAAGCTACAAATAACACAACATTTTCTAAGTCATATCAGACCAAATGATTAGCTGGATTGTTACCATGGTCAACAGGTACTTTCCAACATTAAAATGTAGAGAGCTCTGCACTATAACTGTGTGGCAACACTCCAGCTCTTCCTAACCTTTTCTATTTTTAGTAGCAATATCTTGAGGGATCTCAATTGCCTGTGCCTTGCATCCTGCCACTATCTCGTGTTAAAGAAAGGCACAGAAGACACTTTTTGGAGCCTTGGTAAGCACTTGGCAATCCAATGCCGAACAGGCAGGGATTCTCCTGGAGGCTGAAGGTGGAGAGGCAATGCCCTGATGCCTGCCTTCTCCCAGTGCAGCCTCCTGGCCTAGCCCTGAGCTCAGCTGAGCTCCAGGTTTCTGTAGCAACAAGGAAGGGGAGAGGATAGAAGGAAACTGGCACTGCTCCCAGGCACCCAGGGTCCAAATATAGCAGAGGATACAAGCGTAGCCCAGGGTGAGCTGGCCAGGCTGCTCTCCTGAAAGCAGCCATCTGTAGCCAAACACAACGCTGGGTTCAAATCTCTTATCAGTTCAGTCACAGAACCATAAGCTGAGACTCCCTAGCTTTAACAACCACTTTAAAGTAAATTAAAAGCCAAGTTGTATGCAGCAAGAGAAAGGCAGTCCAAAGCTATCAGAGCACCCATAATTCAGCCTCTTTGTGGGTAATTTATTGGCAACAGCCTGACTCTTTGGAGAGCTGCCTTGAGAGACACTGCACAAGGCACAGAGTTGCTAGGGTGAGTTTAGAGAGTTGAGGAATTTCTTTTGCGCTGTGTTTTATAGGAAAGTTATTTCAGCCCTCTGTTATGTTTAATGCATTTCTAATGTGATTTTATGGGGGTCTGTTAACTTCTCATAACTTCTGACATGAGGGGAAAGAAAAAAGACAGACTTGTGGCCACATGGTAGAACAGCAGTGCTGTTACTAGGAGGAGAAACTCACTGTTTTGTGGTCTTGTAATTAAGACACTTATTTTACTATTATGGTTTGAAATTTTATTTGAACAGTGTCTCTACCACTGCTTCTTTTTCAGGCAAATTACACAGATCCACAGAGCAAGCTAAGATTTAGTACTATCGAAGAATTTGCCTATATTCGGATGCTCCCTTCAGATGTGGTTACAGGATACCTGGCTCTTAGGAAAGCAACAAGTATTGTTTCCTGAAGAGACTGAATATTGTTCCATATACTGCTTGTGAACAGTGCTCAGTTGGAGTATCATGATGGAAACTGACTGTGGGACTGAGGTTCTTTAAAACTATCCATGGATTTTTACATCTGGAAGTAATTGATGATACATGCATTTGAAGAACATATGGATTTAATTTTCATAAATGCTGATATTTGTTAGTTTGCCAATTTGTTAGCAATTTGGTTTGGTGAACAGAATAACTTAGACCTTAAGGATATGTATCTGTACCATAATGTCTCATTTATGTTAACTTCTGTGAAGACAGGATTTCATCTCCACCCTGTATATTTTATGTTCTACCCAGACTCAGTAGAAGCCATTATTTGAATTAAGGAAATGGTAACAAGATATCCAAATGTCTAAACCTGCCTTACCAGATGTGCTTGCCACTTGGCTATGAAGTTTGACTCATCTGTAGAATGAAGCTAGAATACCCGGCAAGTGATGCTGTTGCAATGACTTTTTAGGATTCTGTGGCACTGTGGAAATTAAGCCCTTCACACAAATATTTGTATTGAAATAACTGCCAACATAAATAAAGTTGGAGTCAAATATACTTGTAAGATATCTGGATGAATGTGTGTAACAGGGTCCAATCAAATCACCAGGATACTCCTAATCATGACACTTTGCAGTTTTTGAGTGCTTCATTTTACAATCTGACTATTCTTCTACTTTTTCTAATTATTACAACATTTGTACTAATTAGTATGAAAAGGTACTGATTTTCCAGATGTTTAAAAAGGATGCTAAAAATTAGCAGGAGTTCCACTGACCATTGGAATTCTGACACCCAGATGGCCTTCAGCAAGGCAAGACTTTCTACATTAGAGCACTGAACTTAGCACCATGAGGCACCAAAATAATAACTGAGAGCAACTGAACACTGTCACACTTTAGAAAAAGGAGACTGGAAGAGAGTTTGGACTCTTTCTGGGGGCATAGCTGACAACTCTATGCCAACATGGCAACATAATAATGACCATGACTTCCTGAAACTAAGTCTAGGGGCAAGGGGCCAGAGTGTTTTCCATCTGTTCTTTCTTACAACAAGCTGCTGATTTGATGTCTTCCCACTTCTGAGTCTTTGCCCCAGCCTTAAACTCTTGGTAGGTTTTAATCTGGACTCCAGGTCCAGGCTCAAGCTCTGTTCCTAGACCCCAATCACACAGCCTTCACTCCAACTCTCCCATCAACTACCCTGTAGAGGTGGCTGCTACACAAGTTACCATTGCTCTTGTAGGGAATGCTCTTTTCCTGTGTACAAAAGTGCCAAGGGGAAGGCTTGTTCCATAGCCTGTTAGTGCTGGACTCCCCAGGTCACTGGGGAGGTGAGGTACTGATCATGGCACAGCACTCCTGACTCAGCAAGCTCCACCATGGACATCAGGATCTTGTGCAAGGCACACTCTTCTCTTTGCCTGCACAAGCAGTGCACAGTGACTAGTTAGTATCTAAGCTGTGCTTTGAATGCACATTTGTATAGCTGTGATAATAATTAAGATCATTTTTTTCCGATTGAAAGAAAAAATATGTAGTGCTATTAATGCTAGTTTAATTTCAACTCCAAAACAGGAAAAAATTATAATGGGATACATTATGGGTGTATCGGTGGGACTCATTCCTCAGGTTTTATGGTCTAATATTGCCAAAACCAAATTCTAAAAGTCTTTGACATGCTTACAATAGATCTTTGAAAGCCCTGGATATCTGATAATGCTACAACTGTATCACAGTACAAACAAGAGTAAGACAGGGTATCTCTCTGCATGCCAGCAAGCATCCAAGCCACATTCTCTTTACATTGAGCTTTATAATGGATATTTTTAACTTACATTACATACTGAACATGTGTTTATAAGATAAGCTTAACACTGATATGAAAACAAAACACATAGAACTGCTGTAAGATCATTTTTGTTTTAAATAAGCAGACAGCAGCTCAGAAAATTGATTTCACAAGCTTGTTCTCTCCCACAAATATTTTTAACATTCTTTGGGAATGACTGTGTAGGAGCCCAGGCTCCTCCACCATCAGTAGTGCTCCATGCACTTCTGCACTCTATATTAAGATGTTGCTTCTCAGGTAATTTCTGTCATGCAGTGTTTATGCATTGTATTTTCAAAGTCTAAGCATCTTGCTGTATAAATCAGTGTCAGAAAAGCCAATATATCTTAAATTTGGCAAAAACATTAGTAACTCTTCTCTCAATGTTCTGTATCCATATGATGGCTACTACATTCCCTTTTCTTTCCTTCCTTGTTTCTTCCTTTATTGAGCTTTTTTTCCTAGTCAGTAGTATCTCCCTTTTACTCATTAGGTTGTGCAGTTGTCAAGCCCAGAGTGATGAATCAGCCACCAGCACCATTCAGCATTACATCAGTCAACAACAGTTTACTATGTGGAACAATCAAACCAGATTTGTTTTAGCAGGAAGCTGAGGACAGAACAGATCTAGTGGCCAACATGTGCGATGGCATTGAGTCCTGCTGGATTCCTTTTGAAAACAGCACATGAACCTCCTGCTCTCATCAGTGCCTTCTGTGAGAGAACTGAGCAGTACCTCCCTTGCTGTATGTAAGAGAAAATATGGATAAGTGAAGAGCTTATCTGTGCCCAAGAGCAGTTTTAAAATGTTTTATTGACAGCTTTAGAAGAAGTGAAAATTGAGAAGTACATTTATGTGGAAAAGTACTTACAGGATATTATCTAGATAAACATACATAAGCTGTATTTAAATTGAAAAGAGGACAAAAGAAAAGCATTTGAAAAGAGAAGCAGCAATGAATACTATTTCAGACTCGGGGATAATGTGTTTTGGCTAATAGTACTGCCATATCTCTAAAGCAGAAAGCCAGCAGTCAGGGTGAGGACTAATCTGCTAGAGTACAACCATTACTCTCTGGAAAGTATCACCTGAGAGCATTACTTAACACAGACCATGGATGGCTTCTGCATCACATGCATTTGCATTGTGATGTTCCTCTGCCATCCCCCTGCCAGGGCTTACAGCACACCAGTTGCTAAGCGCCCACAGAAAACCCACTGACATTAATGAGATATGAGCTTGTCCAGCTACTCTCAAGGTGTGGCCCAACTGGCAAAGCTTCAGCCTTAGTCTTTTTGGCAGGTGGAAAGCACATTTTCCATGCCTCATTTGCCCTATCCCAGAGGCCAAGCTCCTCGTTTCCTGTGCAGCTCCCTGCCCAACACACACCATTGGTCCTGCAAACACTGGACATGGGGGGTTTTCTCCAGCCTACTATGGGGTTTTCTGCTTTTATTTAAGACTACAGTAGCTTGTATTTACACTATACTTAGGGTGGATCTGCTTGCTCCCTAAGGCCAGGACAAAGCAGGCAACAGTGCCCTAGTGCAGCAGAACCAGTGTAGCTGACATGCCTGGTGTGGCCTAAACCCTGGTGCTGCGAGGACACTGTGCTGAGCTGGGGCAGGGACTCGGCCACATGGGGTCAGGGACTGTGGATCCAGCTGTTCCCAAGGAAAGGGGTCTGCTGGGAGCCACGAGAGGAATGAAGCAATCAACAGCTGCAGTTGCTGCCTCCACGCTCTTTAGTGGATGGGAAAGCAGAGTGCTGGAGCTCCAGGGTTCTTCCCTTGATTATTCATTGCTGTTTCAAACAGCAGGTGTGTGCCCGTGGAAACTTCCTGCCCCAGCCCTTCCCTCTGCTGCAAGTGAAGTAGGAGTGACCTTGGCCCCACATCCTGGAAAGCTGCAAAATTCAATTCAGTGAGGCCTTTGGCCAGCTGATTTTGGAGCCCCTCCATTTCACTGTCTTGTATTTCCTGGCTTTCTCCCATCATAGCATTCTGGATCACTATGGAATTGCTCTATATGGGCTTCCATGGAGGACAGGAGTCACAGTCACACTAAGGAGATGTTAATCTCCTTTGACAGACAAAAATGAAGGTAAGCAAAGGGGAGACTTTTTACTGGTGAAAAATATCAAACTAAACTTGACTGGTATAAGCTTAAAAAGGTTTTTCCAAGTCCTCCATGTTAAGAAAAAACCTTGGAAAGCATGAATACAATAATATTCCTGAAGGGCTAAGTAATCTTTAATAAATTCATACAACAATAATTTATTACTAGAAAACTTAGCAATGGATTTTAAGGCCTCTTACAATCTCTAACAATGTGCACGGCTTACATTCTCAAATAGCACATAGTTTTTCTAGATCAGTTCAAGGAAGAAGACTTTCATGGACTTGATGTCAGGTTCTGGGAAAAAAGCCCTGACTTAGTGCTCTTTTAAACAAGAAGAGCGAAGTGGTAGTTGTATTGTTACTGAGCATTCAGTCATACTGTGATGGTCATACCACTAATATTACAAGTCACAGAAATTACTTTATATTTCTCTCATACTAGTATGGGTCTCCCAGTGAAAGACCACTTCGTCTGTTGGCGAGTGGATGGGTGGAACATAGTAAAATAATACATGTTTAGGCAAGAAAAACATTTTGTTTAAGTCCATTTGGTATCTGTAAGTATTGCTTGACTTGTTTTTGTATTACCTGAGAAGCTTAACAAACCCAGTATTTTCAGTTGATTACACTATTGTAAATCACAGCCTACAGACGGCAATAGCACTGATGTCTTGGGAGAGATAATAACAAAAACTAACAAACATTGTTTAAATTATAGTAGTTTAGTAGTGCCTCTGTGATTGCACACAGTTCATGACCTATGACGTCACGTGTACAGACCACTGCTGTCTCTGATGCTGTAGTCTAAAATCAATAATCTGTACACAAAAAATGTACTACTGGACTAGACAGTAAGTTGGTGCTGGGCTGGCTGTAGTTACTGTTTACCAGCGTGTTCTCCTCTGGGCAAGAGCTTCCCTCAGCTATTGCATGCTGACTGCTGTGGCTCTGCTACTTAACTCCCATGCACGCAGCACTGCACCCCAGAAAACAGCATCTGGCTCGTGGACTTCCTGAAGTCTTGTCCAATGTCCCCAGTCTGGGATGTAAAAACTACTCTCAAGAGAAGAAATCGTTTACAAGTCAGAGCCTATGTGAATAGTGTTCCTTTACTCTGCAAGTCTTGAACCAAAGCATAGTGTAGGTACTTCTGTCTCAGCACAGATCATACACAAGTAAGTTCTCAGCATCAGGTTTTGGAATTTCTGAAGACAGCTGCCTACCCATGCATGGGAAGAAAGCATTTCCTGCCTCATCATATTGAAATAAAAGGGATGTGTGTGCATCCAGTGCCACTGCATAGATGTGATAAATGTACAGCAATAAACCAGTGTGAGCAGAGTCAAACCTGGTCTGCTTGGCTGATACCTGGTATGAGTTGGGCACTGAGCAAGCAGGGGTAACAGGGAGTTCTGAATTTTTGCTGTGATCCCACTTATATCCTGAGGGACAGCAGCTTCTTTTGATTCTCTTCTTCCAGCAGGAAGAGATGCCACTAAAAGGACACCATAAACACACACACATTGCCTACATACTGTGTGTTTACTCATTAGTTCCATGACTAATGGATAAAGATGATGGGGAGGGGACAGAATTAAGGATCTTTTAACAAATTGTCTGTGGGCCCAAATTTCATTCTTGCCACAGAGGCAGTGTGAGATCTGATAGTAACCTTAAGAAAGGAGAATATCAAGAATTTTAGCAAGAGCTGGACTTACACTAAGGTGGAAGAACTGGAAGCGGGGCTGTTAAAGCAATTGTACTGACAATATAAGGCTATGTTGAAGAGAAATCATTTATAAAACACTCTGTGGTATGATCTGTAATCCTCTGAAGTAACACATAGGGCATTATGGTAGCCTTATATTTGAAATAAAGAATATAAACAGAGCTTAAATGACTACTTCAAACTACCTTTCAAGAAGGTATCTATATGTCATAGCTGGTGATGTGGAGTCAATGGCTGCCATCAGTCTCATGTGCACAAGTGACAGCAGCTGATGGGCACAAGCCTTGCTCTCCTATTAAAGGGGTCTATGTTACTGCAGCTGATGGTGAAGCACAATCAACCAAACATTTCTGGCCCTAAGAACCAAGGATTTGTTTGTTATGCTTCATCTCTTCTACCAGGCTGTACAAAATCAGAGAGCTAAGAAATAAGTATCAGCAACTCCTTTCCAGTGTTATGTGAGCCCTTCTCATGAGCTTTGTGAACCGAGAATTACTATCACCATTTTAGTGAGGTACAAGGTGTTCCATGTCAGTACCCAGGTTTGGCCCCATGCTTCCTGAACCCATGGGAAGCAGCACATTGAACCCCACTGTGAAATGCAGCCCTGCAACAGTTTATTTCAGCAGCTTTCTCCACATGGGTATAATTTATCAAATAATGAATTGGAAGCCACATTCTCTGTGGACCTTGAAATGTCCTTCTGAAGCATCACACTGGGATAGAGAGTGCAAATGTCATCCTTCCTGTACATTTCCTGTCTACAATGCCTGGGACACAGAGACCTCTCCAGAGCCTTTAGCTAGTGACTGTCATCCCAAGGTCTGTTTATATCTTTAAAAAAAATAGGCATAAGCCACAGGGGTGATTTCTGGCAGACGCAGTGGAATCCTGCTCTTTCACCTTTCACACACACGCCTTACTGCTCTTAACAGATTCTTGATTAATCCCTCCAACTCTACAAATCATGGGATTTCACCCACTGCAAAACAGTTATACACAGCCCTGGAAGTTCAGACATTCCCCAGAGAACAGGAGAGCTTCTTTGAATCCGTCAGCTGAAAGAGGAGACTGAGCCCAAATGAGAGGACCAAGCAGGGTGCAGAGAAGCATCCTCACCCTGGGTGGTGGGATAAGGAGAACAGAAACTGCAGAAGCTGCTGCAGCATCCCTGCTGGACTTCAAACAATAGCCTACAACAGCCTTTTTGCAGATGCAATCTGCAGGAGCTGCATCTGCTGCTGGGGGACAGACCCTGGCACTGAGCTGCTCAGTTCTGCTGAGGCTGACAGGGGTCTGGGAATGCTCAAAGGCACAGCTTCAATTATCTTAATAACCACCCAGGATCCAGTCAGCAGCTGTGTGAGGATAGAGGAATGCAGGTTTGGACATAGACGGTCTAAACCCAGCCCAGATCCTACTGGGGACCTGCAACTCTCTGAAGACCTGGGAATGAGTCTTACTAATTCAGTGGATTTTCACTCAACACCTTTACCATCTGATCAGCTCACACAACATACACTTCTTGTCACCAGAAAGCACCTGGTATTGCTCCCAGCACTGGATCTGAGGCGGTAAAAGCATAAGCATTAGAGGAGGAATGTTGTCATTCTCCCTGAACTTCTCTGCTTTGAGGCCATGACCCCATTACCTTCATGATCTGGGCTTCATTACTCTCTACCTACAGCTTTTGCCAACTTGAATAAGATATGGACAAGGTTAAAAATCCTGTCCTACAACATACATTGCTAAGAAGTTCTCAAAAGACAGCCAGAATCCAGCAGTAAGGTGTCCTAAAAGTACTCCTTTGCACCTCTGTATCATTGTAGGTGGCAAAGTCATGGTGAGAGGGGGGCTGCAGACGTGGCAGGGGAAGGGGTTGAGGGGATATTAGGACACATAAAAATTATAGATGCAGTTTTCTGAACCCCTACAAATGAATATTTGAAGTAACAGCTGGTTTTTTTGGGTCATACAGAAGGACAGCCTTTCTTTTGTCCTAAATAGCACATATGAGTTTGATCAAGTAGTAATTATATCTGAGCCATGAAGTCATAATCTCCAAGGCATAATTAGTAACAGCACCTTCCCTAGGAGATGTGATTCCCTCCACCTCTCACTTCCCCTCCCTGCTCCAAAAATCCCAATAAGCAACCAACCAAAACCCTTCACAAACCACCACAACTCTGTGATGTTCATCTTAAGATTGAGGACTGAAATATACACGACCAATTTAACAAAAGGAAGTTGTTTATTATAGAGAATGAGTAGAATTCACCTGCAGATCTGCAGAAATTGCTTGCTGAAAAGAGAAAACCACTAGAAGAAGGAAACTCCCAAGTGAAAAGCAAGAAGAAAAGCTGAAACCACAAGAGGAAACCTAATGGCCCATGTTGCCGAAAAGGACAGACTTCTACAGAGGATAAACAAAATGCCAGGGTGGGCCAAAGCCAGAAGCTTCACCTGAAAATAAAAAATGGCTTGCCTTGGGGCCAGCCAGCTGTCCTGATACAGGACAAGCTTACTTCAGCAAGTGTATTTCTGCTGCCCAAGGTTTGCAGTTACCACCTGAGAAACTTAAACCAACTTAAGTAAATGAAAAAAAAGACACATGCCCACGCTGAAACCCTCCAGAATTCACTCAAGAAGGCACATAGGCACTTAATCTGTTCTTTTACTGTCTCTTTCCTGCCAGCTTGTCTAGATAGGGATATTTGTCACACTGTAACTATATCTACAAACCCTGAATGTAAATGTATGTAAAAACCCTGAGTGTAAATATATGCATTGTAAAGATTTTGCCAGGAACTTAATAGTGCATGAGCACTTCAGGCTTATCTCTAGGTAAAGACTTCAAATTGATTCTGCTAAAACTAATTCTCATCTAGACCAGCCCACACCAAGAGCTATGAAGCCAGCAGGTACCAACCTCCAGCCTTGGCCTCAAGCTCCTGGAGGAAGTGGTGCTGGGGATGGCATGGTGATCACAGTCACAAGAGTGCCAGGGTTTACTGGGAGATTTATTTTTCTTGTCTCCAAATTTATACACATCTCCATACAGAACCCACTCTACATGACATTTTTAATGGCACCGTGTTAAATAAACAACAAAATTGAAAAAAGCATCTGCATGACATAGAGTTGCACCTTGTAAATTATTTATTTTACTTAGGCAAAAGCTAGGGGATAAACTTTGATTTCATTTGCTAAAATATAATACCTGAAGTTGCTAATAAGCCACTAAAAGCTATTCAAGAGGCTGTCTATTACAAGAAATCTTACCAGGACACTCAAACAGTTTATGGCCATTTTGGTTATCTGGGGAAAGGTGAAATGGGTCTAATATTTTTGAAGTGTTGTGGGGTTTTGGAGAAATCTAGATGTGTATATTAATACTTGGAAAATCCTGAGATTGCCAAGACTATCGTCTGCATGATTTAACCACAAGTTGGACCTACCTCTTCACAAGTCTAAAAGTCTTAAAATGCTGTAAAAACAAAAAAGAAACAAAACAAAACAGATTAAAAAAAAAAAAACCAACCAAACAAACACAAAAAACCTACAAAAACCCCCAAACTAAAAACCCCCACAAAATAAAACAAAACGTAACCAAAACTACCCCAAAACAACAAAACACAATCTTTCTTTTTAATATCTAGACATAATGATGAGGTTTGTGCTGTAAAATGTTTATCTTTAAATTACAGAGTAGGATATCATAATTCATGCTCTCTTCATAACCAAGCTAACTGTATGTGTCTCAGTGACATTTAAGCAACTTGCAGCTTTTCGCCTGCTTCTTTGTCTGCAATGTGTGAGAGAGGTGAGAGTACCTCAAAGGCTTTGCAAGACTCACTGGCTCACCAAGCTCTCCTCCTTCCTTCCAGATGGTGCTGGTACCCAGCTACCATCACATCTACATCTCATGGTGGGATATTTTTTCATCACGAGGTAGGTGGTTCAACCAAGAAGTGCTGTGTGTACACACCAGCATATTTTGCTGACAGGCACAGTTTTCAAAGTTTAGCATTTCCTCTCTTGTTACTTGTCCTTCCATATTTTAAATTCAGGAAAGATCAGAATGCAGGCCCAACTCTTCACAATTTTTGAGATTTTAAATTGAGTAGGACACTGAAATAGCTCCAAGGCTGTCAGCAGGGACTTCCAACTAAAAACATAATAACCCAATGACTTCCCTTTCAATGTAAGAATCAATCACGTCAAGCACTCAGATATACACATCCCTTCATATGTACTAATCTACACCACCATAACTGCTTTACACATTTCTAGTATTTATTTTGGCTTCCTACATCCTCTGTAAATCAAATCTTATTTTTCCATGACACAGACAGCTGTCATGAACTTTTCTAGAAGCTGATACGACACGCTCTCCTTTGGAAACTACAATAAAGCATGGATGCACAGTTAATGCAATAGCTACAGTAGACTCACTGCTTATTAAAAAGTGTAAATAGGTGGACTGTGCTGTGTGGTGCAGCAGCACTGTAGCAGCAATACAGCACTGCTCCAAAAACAAGAGAGAAAAACCTCAAATGTTAAAGTCATTTATAGCAGTTATCTCCAACAAAGACACTAATTTCAGGTATTTGGAACAAAGAACACAGTGTACTTTACTCTTTTTTCATCTTTCTGCTTCTAGACTGGGCAAATTAACATTGTTTTCTTACCACAAACCTCTGGAGATATCATGGTTTAAGAATGTTTTTCTGAACTCTCATGCTAAAAAGCAATCAAGCAGCTACTGAGATTTGCAAGAAGGAGGTGGCATCTCTGTTAATAAATCCACCCTAAAACAAGTTATCCTGCAGGGAGCCAGGTGAACTGAGGCTAGGCAGAAGCACTGCAAAATCTTTTCACTTTCATCCAGAGCCAGTGTAG
The DNA here is from genome assembly GCA_013397955.1 of Grantiella picta. NCBI lineage: Eukaryota > Metazoa > Chordata > Aves > Passeriformes > Meliphagidae > Grantiella > Grantiella picta. The sequence continues at coordinate 436,600 of VZRM01006999.1, forward strand.
CTCACTAAAGCCAATATTTCACACACCATACTGATGACCTTAGATTTAAAGACATACACATGTCTTCAGTGTGCCTTATTTAAATCACCAGCTATATGCTGACAAGAAAATTAGAGAGGTATGTTGTCCCTCTCTCCTCCCTCTCCATACAGGGGGAATGCTTCTATCCTGCTGCCAGGATATCTTCTGTCCTGTTCTAGACCAGCCCCAGTACAGCACTGTGTGGTGGGAACCCTGCCACAGAAAAAATGTATGTGCACAGCTAAGAGGGAGAAAAACAGAAAAAGGAAAGAAACATGACTGTCATCCAATCTGCAACATATTTCTCTAGAGAAAAGCCATTTTGTTGTACTAACCATTATATTTTATTGTTTTAGTTAGTTTCTGAGAAAGGAACCAGAGGTTTGCTGCCTTGGCAGGGGGTGTGGAAGGGGAAATAACTGAGAAAATACCCTTTAAACTTTTCCAGTAGGCTCACTCAGGACTATCCACCAAACCCACCCCAAGCCAAGCAGCTGGGGAGCCCAGGGGCTGAACCAGTGGCGTAACACGACTATCTGAACCTCCCAGAACACACGGATGCTGGGCTTGGTATCTGCCAGACAGATAAGTTTCCGGGGAAAAGCCGTCCCTTCCCCCGTTTCCGCGCCTCTCCCCTGCCGTGGAGCACAGGCCCGAGCCATCTGCTGCCAGGAGCTCCCAGAAGCATCCCTGCATCCGAGCTGCTCACCGCGGGCGCTGCGCACAGCACCAGCCGCTTTCCGCTCCAACTGCGACATTCCCCGCGGCCGGGGACTCCAGGAAGCGGGAGCTGTTTGACTTGGACACGGCCACGGTGACACACACACAGGTGGCTCCAGCTCTTGTGACGCAGGGTCAGACTTGCTGCAAAGGCTCCTACTTTCCCCAGTGGTTTCTCTAGGGGTTGGGAAACAGGGTGAAAAGCAGACCCTTTGCTGGAATTAAATTCTAGTGAAGTTCACTCAGTGAGAACCTGTGCAGCTCCCTGGCATTCCTTGAGAAATCAGCCCAGGCTCCCAACAACGTTTTTTGCAGCAAAATCTCATTTCTGTACTACATTTGGGGAAAATTACAACCCAGACTTGGAAGCCACTTTGTGGCTGACATGAATTTCCACTGCAGGCTTGACCAAAGTCCCACTGCCTGCTGACTCCTGTTGCAGGGCATTTGGGTCTGGCATGGAGCTGGATAGGTACCTGTGCCCTGCAGTAGGAAATCCCTGACTGAAAGATATACTTGCTAAGATATGGGGCACCTCTGGATGTGTGCAGTTTTTACTGTGAACTCTTCTTTCTCAGCTGTTTTTCACCCCTTCTTGATTTTTGGTGTAACACCAATTTTAACACGTTTGCTGCCATCTTTTACCTGGTGGCATTTTCCTCCAGTGGGAGAAAGTATCAATGTTTTAAATGTATTTGAGGGGAAAACAGAAACTGAGAGTTAAGCTCTCTCTCAGCAACAGGGGATCTCTCCTTTTCTGCATGGTATACACATGCTTCACTGCTGTTAATAACTTTATTCTGAATAAAATTAAACAGGCTATACCTGCCAGGCCTGAGGCAAGAAATTCATGGCTTGAATTGGCCAGCACATGTCAGACATCGCTCTTAATACTGATTCTGCTTTGCCAGCGCTGTTTGATTAGGATGCAGGAGTGAGATGCTCCAATTAATGATGGCAAATGCTGTGTGAGAAGGCATATTTCAGAGAGGGAAACAAAGAACAGTTCTTCCATGTGGGCACCAGGGAAAGTAAGGCTGCAGAGCTAAGCCTCAGTGGTCTCTTCCCTCCTATTTCTGTCTGCAGCCTCTTTGGCCAACACAAGGGGTGATTCACAACTTGGAACTTGTGTCCCCCTCAACCCCTGTCTCTTTTTCATCACTGGTCTGGCAGGGGAAAAGCTTCCCACATGTCGCTCGAGCCAAATCCTGCTGGAACTGCAGTTGTCTCATGGTGGTTTCGTCCCAAATGTCTTAGCTGCTTTGCTGGCTTCTGTAGTTAGGAGCTGTTCAAATTTTTTATTGTCTTAATAGAATGCATTTCATGGTAGGCACAGTGAATCTGGGGCTGGGCGCAGGACTATGGCATGAGGAACAAAGAGTCCAGTATTGCACAATTGGTTCAAATCTCTTCTAAAGATTTCATTTGAAATGCTCTCCTGGAGTTAAAGCAAATTCACTGCCAAGTGCAGTAACTGAAGTATTCAGTAAGTATAATTTGTAGTACTTGATACTTCTAACCACAAATGGATTACATTTTTTACAGTCTTTTCTTATAACCATGTGGTGAAGAGGTTCAATAAAAGCATTTTTTGCCTATGGGTTGCTGAATGGTACTAGTCAGGATTCAAATATGCTGTGTGGCTGGTCATCCGAGTTAAACAATATGGTTTCTATTCTGTACCCAGATTCTTACAGAGGCCAAGATTATCTTGAAAATTTAATAAGACATTGAAAGGAGATACAGGGAGAGAGTCAATTTTAGAAAATTCACCAGTCTTCCTTCCTCTTGCAAAAGTAAGTACCCCATATAATGCTGGACATGTGCCGTTCAGACTTGAAAATACCCACATTCTTTCTGTGTTTGCAGATACACCTTCCAAGATGATGTTTTGCTCAAGAAATCTACTCCAAGTCCTGCCTTGTATATGTATACCTCGAGTTTTTTATTGCAAAAGGTGTGAACAGGTCAGTTTACTGCTTTAAAATATAAATGCCAGCTTGAAGGTTCACACAGATGCTTTCTTTCATATAGCACATAGTTCATATTATTTTATATATTTACTAGTTCTGTGAATGGGTTGTCTGCTTTTTATCGTGGTGTAGCTGGCTATGTACAGCACTTCAGGTGTATATAAAAGAGGGTCCAAGGTTCCAGGGATCTTCTCGGTTCCTGGGAACTTCAGGCCTCACTTAGCTCAAAGTTCTCTCATTCACCTTTTGCCACCACAAAGACCCATGATGAGATGGAAGCAATTGATGCCCTTTGATGTGGTGCCCAGAGAGAAGTCTCCAAACTAGTGAGAAACTCAAACAGGGGCAGACTGTTGTCTCCTGAGATTTCTGTCTTCTGTGTTTTGCTGCTAAAGAATGTGTGTGTGTGTTTAATGCTTGAAGGAGAGAAGACATACCATGTGCTTTCAGGTAGAGGACCTCTCTTTCTTCTGAACCACCCATCCCTTTATCCTGCTTTTGTACACCCTGGTCTTTAGGCTATCAAATTTTAAAACACATCCTAGGATGTATCCATTAGAAACAAGATTAACGCCCAAATTTGAGCAAGAGCCAAGTCCATGAACTAAACTGTCAGCCTGTCCCAAACACCTTATCAAAACAAACTGCTTGCTGTCTGTGGCTTGAGGCAACTTTATATTTCATTTTGTAATACAAATTCTGTGCCTTCTCATGCTAGAGAATGCCTAGGATACTAAAAACTCACAGCTTCCATTAGGGTGTTATTTCTAAATCCACCAGTCAACTTAACAAAAACAAAACAAAAAACAAACCAAACCAAAATAAAAAGCTACCGATATTTTGAATGCTAAGGCCTGCAGTCTGCATTTATGACTGGTGAGTAGGTTGTTTCTTAACCTTGATGCAATGCAAGTACTTTGCTTTCAAGAAATTCCATAGAATCATACAGTCATTAAGTTTGGAAAGGATCTTCAAGATCATCAAGTCCAACCTTCAACTGACCCCACCATGCCCACTAAATCATACATCTACTACTTTTTTGAATACCTCCAGGGACTCCACCATTTCCCTGGGGAGCCTGTTCCAATACTTAACCATTCTTTCAGTGAGGAAATTTTTTCCAACCTGAACGTTGCCTGGTATAAAAAGATTTGAAAATTTCTGCAGAGTGTGCGTAAACAGCCAGCACTGTTGTATACAGTAGCTTTCCATAGCTTCACGGAACAGATAAGGAGCAGTTTATTTTGATAAAACCTCTAGAAACACAGCACTGCTGTTATTGGCCTTTAAATGGTAACTGGCTGTGAGTGCTGACTATCTATAATAATTATGCATCAAGCTCAGTGAATATGGATAAAGTTTAAAAGTCTGTGTTTCACATATTTAAACTTGCAAAAGCATACTTATAATATAAGGCACCCTTAGCTTTGTATTTTTTATCGTGAAAACATATTTATGCTTCAAATAAATATTTTCCTTAAAATACATGCTGCTGCAGAACTTGAGCTGTAAGAATGATACATACAAGCCCTCAAAAAGTGAGGCTAATAACAAATGAGAAATATGCAGTGCCGAGAGTCAAGTACTGAAAATATAACCTCGACAAACCTTGCTTTACATAACCAGCTGCTGGAAAAGCATTTCATATGTTGAAAAGAGGTTGAATAACAAAAGCTGAATCCTGTCTGCCTTTGCTACTTATACAGGTAATCTTCTGGGGGCTCAGACAACCTATACACTGTGTTAGATAAATACAACTGGAAGTTTAAACACCCTACATGTGTTTCACAACCTCTAAAATGTTCGAAATGCTTTCTCAGATAAATCATTTGCTCAACCTAGAATATTATATCATCAAAAATTACATATTTCAAATGAGGATATGGTTGAAACCTCCAACAAAATCTCTTCTGCGTATCAGGTAATAGAGTAAATAAATTAAACTCTTTGAAAATTGGAAAAGAAGGAGAAACTAGTAAGCATATTATCTGTGCCATAAATTCAATGACAATTCAAAGTGTGATATGAATGGAATCTATTATCAAAATGCATTTACTGGGCAACAAAGCAGAAAATATCATTTGCTGGAACCAGCCCAAATAAGTATCTGCCAAAGATTAAAACAATCTACAAGGAGACCTTCCTGTGTCTAATGGGACTATGTGTTTTAACAATTTTTCTTTCTTCATCTTGGTATTTGAACTGGGTCACATACATTCCTCTTAAGGTGGCAGTTTAGAACCTATTTATAGACACTTATCCTGTCTAACACATCTTGTTTCAATTAAAATTTTATCTTGAAACAGACAGAAGGATGGAAGTGGGGGGAGAGTGTTGTACCAGCTACTGATGATCTATTAAAAGCTTATTCTGCCCTTTGGATGGAAGGGAAAGCTTACAGGAAAACACCAGCACAGAAATGCTGCCCTGAAAACCTACAAAGCCTCCTTCTGTGGCAGGAGAAGAACAGTTCCAGATGCCTCCTCCCCGTCCGCTGGCACACCTTGCTGCCCTGACCCTTTTTTGAAGTAAGTTTTTGCTCTGCAGGCCCTGTTCACATGCCTTTTTGCCTTTTTATGCAATGCTTTTTGCCCCTCCTCTCTGGATGAGACTACTGTCTAGTTTAGAACAAGCTTTTGCTTTTCAGACTTTTATTTATCAAAGGTCTTTGTGGATTTCAGTTTCAAATGTGCTTCTGGAGCACAGGTAGTCTCTTCTGAGTGTTGCTGATCTTGGGAATCCTGGCTAGTTTGGGATATTTAATCAACTCCTGCGTCCCTCCTTTTTACCCCAGCACCTCCAGTTCATCTCTCCCACTCACAGTGAACTCAACCTTCCCGATATTTGCTGCCACTTCTCCTTTCCCCGGGTCTCCTGCCTGCAACGTTACCTCTGGCTGACTCCCAAGTCCCTTGGGTCCCCCTTGAGGAGGACTGAGATCTCCACATTTCTGTCTGGCTGAGAGTGACACACATGGACATGAGCAGGGTTAGGGATGAGGTAACATAGGAGGAGGAAAAATGGATAGAAACATCAAAAGGCCTAAGAAGATAATCTGTACATTTATAGCTGTGGCACCTTCTTTGCAAGAGAAAACACCTTACTTCAGGCTGCATATGGTGCAGTTCACACTTTAAAGTAGTTGTGCTCTTTTGAAAAAGGCAGAGAGATCTGCCTTGGGGCATCTGGAAACTCCCTCTGATCGAACTCCATTTCCACACAAGCAGAGAGTACTTTAATATCTAGTGACCCTCTGCCCTCTCAAGTGAGGCAGAAATCAGCCAGCTGGTTCAAAACCCACTGGAGAAATGGTGGAGAAAAGTTGCGCAGTACAAATGTAAAATAAAACCCTCAACACTGTTGCTGCCAGTGCCTTCACCCAGCACTGTTGGTGGGAAATAAGAGGATATGGGAGCACAAGCCTGGTCTTGAAACCACAGCTGCACCTCATGACAACAGGCACTTAGAGCTGCCAGAACATATAACACACATTTCATACCTGGCCTGAAGAATGGAGAGACACTTGGGCATCTCCACCCTCATTCCTGGGACTCCTGCTACCCCCAGGACCCACACCTATCCTTGGTTTGTGCTGCCCTCCAAGGTCACAGCAGCCCCAAGCTGACCTCCCGGCTCTTGCATCCCACAGGTTTGGGGTCTCACCGTCCTGGCCCCCCTTGGCAATTGCACCTATCCCATGCTGACCCAAGAGATCTTGTCTCTTCCTGCCTCTCGCATTACCCCAGACTGCGGTATTCCCTCCTGCATGCACACACACACACTCTCTCATATTTCCTTCCTCCATCTTCTGTCTCTGAAGTTGGACAATTTTAATGTTTTTGTGTTAATTACTTTTGAATAACAGCCTTTCTGGAAAACAAAAGGTTTCCCAGAGTACTGGTTTCTTTGGAAACTTTCCCGTGGCCAACTACAAGCTGAAATAATAACAGTAACAGGAAAATTTCCACATAAGTATATAAGACTCTTTTTTCAACAACTGGTAAAAAAAGCTGTGATGCTCTTTTGGTTGTTTGGGGCTTGGGATTTTTTTTTTTTTTTTTTACATTTTCAAGCCAGTTTTTACCTCTAGCCTCTCAATCTCCCACTCCTGCTAGGAGAAGGGCACAAAGCTGAGTCTTGTTGCAGTTTCCTTCAAGACAGAGAGAGGCAATGACCTTGTTTACCGAGAGCAACCTCAGTGTTTATGAGCAAAGGCTGTGTGGAGAGGCTGCCTGCCTTGGCTGGCATTCCTCTGTTGTTAAAGAGCACAGGAAATGATGGACATTTCTAAGGCGGAAAAATTTGCAAGCAAGCTTGGGTTAACCACAAGAAAATAAAGCACACGGCAAGAATCACAAGGCTCATGGCAGAAGAGGAAAAGCTGACAACTTTTGATTCATGTGCTGTTAAAGGTTAAGGTGCTGCCATCTAACATTATGGAAATTAAGCCACTGTTCTGAACACTAAGCAGGTAGCTGCCTCAGAAAAAAAATGCAGTGTTTGCTCTTTTTCATGTGTTTGTATGTGAGTTGGTGGTGAAGGTGGGCTGGTCTCAAAGAGGAGTTACACAGGGTGGAGAAAGGGGTTATGAGGGCCAACTTGCACGCACAGCAGCACAAGCCTTCTATGGTTTGCCTGGAGCCAAACCATTTGGACTACAAGCCTGCTAAAGTCTGCCTAAGTCTGGCTTCCACCTCCCTGAACTTCTAGAGCTTTCTAATATCCCCTTCCACCTTTAGGAAATGAGAGTCCAATAGGCAGTGGCACAGACTGAGCCAGCAGTCCCATTACAGTCAATGCAAGTTAAAAGATTGTTAAAAGATTAACAATCACATAGATTCAATCCTACCTTTTTGCCTTTTTTTCTGGTAGCCACAAACTTGAAGATTTTTCTTTCAGTTGGCTCTTCTCAGCTTGTCCTGTCTTCCTCTGTTATGCTCCAGTTCCACAGACTGCTTTAAAAAAAAAAAATCATTAAAAGGTGCTGTAAAGGACAGCATACATTACACACCATCTCATTTCTGTGGAGGATTTTTCTCAACGTTTTCGCACACACATAATATTTGTTAACTACTAAAATATCACAAAGAGTACCACCATCTCATCTGTTGTGTTGGCAGAAAGAGAGGAAAAGCATTTCAAAACTTAGCTTTCACCAGTGACTGGCACGCTTAGGGGCTTGGCAAGGAAAGGCACTACTGAACAATCTGCCAGTGCAGAGATTTCCCCTGAGATGGCATTGGCGTGGCTGTGCTGGGGATGATCTGCACATGGGACTGCCAGCACAGAGGGGAGAAATCACAGAATCACAGAAGGAAGGGATCCTTCAGATGATCTAGTTCCATCCCCCTGTCACGGGCAGAGACACCTTATACTAGACAACGTTTGGGGGAAGAAGGTTTTGCTCATGGACCCACCTTCATACCAGTGACCCCATGGCACACATAGGATGGAGGAAGATAAAGCAGAGAAGAACAGTGGTACTAGGTGCTTTACAAATGTTTATCTTCTGACAGGGCTGAAGGGCTTCACGAAGTGTCCTGGGACACAGACCCAATGGGTGCTGGAAAGAAAGTTGCTGAGTCCTCCACCAAACTTTTCTCATCACCAATTTGCTTAAATCACAGAGGGCATGATAAGGAAAGAAGAAATGAGCCCAAAGGAGGAAAAAATGAAAGGGACACTTGCAAGATGAGAGGGAGAGCACACTAGCAAGCAGCAGCTGTTACCAAATAAGCCCCAAAAGGCTGCAGCTGCTCATTTTTCTCTAGGTTTAAAGCAACAGCTTGCAGGAAGGCTGCTGGAGCTTTGCAGGGGACCTAGGAGCCAGGCAGGGACCATCAGTTATTATCAGTGTGGAATACCGATTCAGGCACAAAAACCAGAAGGTGTCAGAGAATGATTTGTGTTGGAAGGTACCTTAAAGATCATCTAGTTCCAACTCCCTGGCCATGGGCAAAAAGAGCTTCCACTAGACCAGGCTGATGAGGGCTCCATCAACCTGGTCCTGAACACTTCCAGAGATGGGGTACATACAGCTTCTCTGGGCAACTTATTCCAGTGCCTCACCTCACGGTGTTTTTACTCCTTTCAAAAATTATTTTCTGTGTTCAGTGATAGCCTTGGTCTGCCTGCTAAGTAAAACTTTCATGAGGTTTGTGAAGCTGCCTATCTTGATTCCATCTACAGTGAAAATGCAGACTTCCCTGTGAGCCAGGTGAAAATATGATTTCTAAAATGGAGATCCATACAAACAGTATTTTGAGACAAAGCCAGTTGTTAGGAAGGAGTTTCCATTTCTTTAGACATTCAGTGTTTGCTCCATATTGAAAAGGAGACAAGCAGCTTGTCATGAGGCTGCAATGCTTGTTTGACACCCACTGCCTGTGCGTGCATCCAGACTGAAGTGCTGACAGAATGGTGAGGCACAGCAGGATCACCTGCGTCCTACCAGCACTTGCTGCTGGGAATTGTGTTAGAACAGCATCCAAAAGCTGCCTGCAAAAGCCCTCAGTAAAAAATTCCTTTCCCATAACTACTGACCCATGCTTATTCTGGTAGGAACTGGACATGGATAGGCAGAGAGAGATGCCATAGACCCTGGTACTGTTTTTGCAGCACACTATTTACACAGACACCAGGGTCTATATTCCCAAAGGTAGTCAGACATCTTGTACATGCTGCAGTCACAGGGATCAGCTTCCAATCTGCTACAAGCCCCTCTTCCCTTAGTGACTTTCTCCTTTCAGATCCCAGCAAACATGGGGTTGGTATCAATATATAGCTTATATTTTATATCTCTGAGTATCATTTACAACAAAGGTAGCTCCTCAAGATAGGAAATAGGTAGGGGAAAGTTGGAGGGAAGAATCAACTGAAATGACAAATATTTGCAAGCCTGAGGTTATGAGCATATAGCTGCAGAGTAAAAAAAGCTTTAATCATTCAGAGATGGAAAAAACCCCAGAAAAATCGATGCACCATCCCTCTGTGGTGCACATACACAGATTAAAGTAATTAAAATGCGTCTCTCTGCCTCCTGTGCAGATTTAACAAAGCACAAATGGACTGTGTGCCTCTACTACTCTGGAGGCATGGAGGAGGGATGAATTAGTGTCAGACGCTGAAATGGGTGAAGTAACCACTTCACCTTTGTAAGCTAGAGTGAAGCAGTATGAGAGAAGCACCAGCTGTGTGCAAGCACCACTGTGAAGCACAGGCTTCCTCCTGGCTGAGTCAAATTCCAAGATGCAGAGAGCACAGAGGGACAGGCTTCTGCTGTTGGTGCTGCTGCTGCACATGGAGCTGCATGACAGAGACTCACACTCACTCCAAGGCAGGGAAGTGCTGGTAGCGCCTGGAGATGTGGAGAGATGGAGAGCAGAGAGGGACTTCAGCATAATGATCTTCATCACTGCAGGATTTTGCCCTTAATCTCCCCCACTTGCCAAGAGAAGCTACAGCCAACTCAAGTTATTTCAATTGGGGTTGTCTACATGCTGTCAGCAAACCGTTTGAAGTTCTTGCAATGGAGGGATAAGCAGCTTTTATGCAGAAAAAGCTGGCACTTCAAAACTTTTAAAAAGTCAGACATCACACAAGGAAGTCTTTAAAAGCTGCCACTGATAGAGATTTTGTGCGAAGAGCAACTGCATTTCCCTCAAACAGCAGGGAAGTAAAGAAATGGCACTCTCCCCTCCTGGTATGCTGAAAGCAGCTATGGGGTAAACGTGTCAATTTAAAACAGAAACTGAATGTAAATGCAAAAATCCAAAAATGTGTTGGATGGCATGCATATAAAAAGATGGTTGTCAATAATTTCTACTAATTACTATTGTATATGGCAAGTAATGAATGTCTAGCCCTCTGAGACTGAGTTACTGAATCCTCCCATCTTTGGACATCCACACAACAGTGCGTTATCAACTATTGGTTACAGGGATCTTGAAGAGTGCCACAGTACAAATAACCCTGACCAGCTCTCCTGCACACTCTCAAACGTGGGGAGTAAGCAGTGCCTGCTTTCTGCCCTTACCTTACTAGAAATCAGTCCTTTACTCATCTAGGGAGAACCCAAATCTTTTCAAGGACACACATGAATCATGTTCCACCTGTGTGCTATACATCTATTCTGCTGTTTAATTTACGGCACTTTCACTTACTATCACAGTATTCACATATTGCAAACAGGAAAACTGAGTCAGGAAGTTTGGGAACTTCTTTTATGTCAGGGATTTAAAAAAACACTTAAAACAGCACATTAGTTACTGTATTGAACAATAGACTAATAAATTCTCGTATTGCATATGCTATTTAGTAAAATTTAACAATCCCTTATTCTTTAGATTAAGTGTCTCCTCTCACAAAGCACACCCTGAAGCACTCAGCAACAATATTTTTATCATCCATCCAGGTACTTATATGGCTTCCATCACTGCAGCACCTGTTTTTATGGTAGCTGTGAAATACACAGCCATAGAATCTAATATGAAATCAGAACCAGGAAACATTGTTTGTCCAGCTACTATATAAGTCAACAAAGGAAACTAAGCAAGAATTCCAGTGAGCTCCGAGCTCTTTTTATGATGCTGGATCAGTTGACTTTTACTTTATTGATCACAAATTGCTATTGTTAAGATTAAGTATAAGAATCATCTGGAAGAAAGTTATTATTTCCTGAGAGACTGTTATGTGGTCTACAGAGAAGGAGGGAAGAGTGTGATTCCCGTTTCTTCTCTAACAAAGCCCTCAAAACAGAGAATATTTGTCTTGCTGACAACCATCAATTGGTATGAGTCACTCCTAACTTTGCTTCTGCAAAAAACAGGAAAGGAGAAATGAGAAGCACACACAAGAAAGTAAGTGCACGTACATCCCATCTGTTATGACCTGCCTCCCAGAACAAAATGGTATTATCTCCTCAGGGAAGGACCACTTCATTTTGCTCCCACAGTCATTAACATCTTCACAAAGTAAATACAAGAGACAGCATTGAGCATTGTTTTGTACTCTGCAGGGATGTGATTGATGGTACAAGACTGTGGAAGAATCAAGACTGTGGAAGAATCAAGACTGTGAGAACATAAAGCTTTCTTTTGCCCCTTTCTCTTGTGAATGTGGCATACTTTTAGTAATGAACATGCTCAGGTATTCTGATCTCAGACAGAAATAATTTTACTTCTGAGGAATCATTCATGTGAACAGGATGAAGCAGTCAATGTGCAGGGCTGAGATGCAGCTGTGCCTGCAGCTGCAGCACAGCAGACGGAACTTACTACCGAGAGTGGAGGCACACAGGGATCCTGTGGAAAGTACCCTCAGAGCTGACAACAAAGTGGATGAGAGGTAAGGCAGGGTGGTGGTGTCCCTTTGGCAATAGGGAGGTGTAGGGAGCAGTGTGTGCAAGAGGGAAGGGAAGTTTGGAGTAAAACAGCCATGATTCATTTTTGAGGTTTGGAGTAACATGAGCATGGATATGTTCAGCTTGGGAACACTGATTGCCTAGAGAAGAGCAGCTGCCGTGCATATGGAGATGCATTAAGACTTCCCCTAGGAAAAGTTCCCCAGGAACCTCCACAGCAGACAGGCTGCAGCAGTCAACCATCTGACCAGGAGGTCAGTGGAAACACAGAAAGTTCCCCTTCCAGATTCGTCTCAGTCAGCCACGGACAATTTAGACAAGAAACATTACTTTGTCAAGGATCTGTCTCGGCTTTCATGAGTGTCTCACACAAACTTTCAGTCTGCCAAACAGAGGAAGTCTAGACAGTGAGACAGAGCAAGAGCCACCCACCAGAGCAAACGTGAGGTCTGGGCCAGGAGGCGTTTAGAAGGCAACATCATGACAGGCCAGAAAACATGCAGAAGCAAACATGGGGCTTGAGACAGAAACAGTGTTTGTGCAGGAAGTGCTGAGTTTAGGTCTGTGTTTCAGACAAGACATCTCTCATATACTGTAGTGAGCTCTAGGGCGACCAGCATGTACATGAAATCTGTATCACTTGATTAAAATTGAGGCCAGAATCTTAGTTCATCTGCTGAAATGTCAAGAAGCAAGTGGGAAAGGAGGTGTTCCTTCACAGGAAAGATATCTCTCTGACACTGTCACTTCACAAGATGTCAAAATGAGACAGGTAAAACACCTGCAGTGGTGTCTGTTCTCTGTTTCTCAGGCAGGGGAAAGAGGAAGAGAAAGGGCTGACAGATGCCATTTAGGAAGCAGCCTTTCTGTGTCTGATGTTACCAGGCCACCCATGGATATAGGTGATGCCCATGCTGACAGACATTGCTGAAGGGTGAAGCCAGAGAAGGAGGCACAAGTTCTGCAGCACCCAGAATCACCCAGAATCAAGCACTCAGGGTGGAAGAGCATAACAGAAGTCCAGACCCACTGTGGCTGTCAGAGTTCCCTTGTCTAGGGAACTAGGTCCCACCTCTGCTCCAGGGCTACAGAGGGCTACACCTAGAAACAGCCCTGCACAGGCAAAAGGGCAATCCACAGAGTTCACACAGGCCCAAAAAATAACACTTGCTATTCCTTAGCTTGTTTTTGAGGCTTTATTGCTGCACCCTAAGTGGCTGTAGGGGTTGGCTTCTTCTAAGACCCTGTGTGCTCACCCTGTTTACCCCCAGCTCTGACACGGCAGCTGCTGGCTGGTGCTTTGTGGAGGGAGAAGCTGGGGAATTACATCTCCACTACACAGTGACTGCAGGGTGGGGAGAAAGGAGCACATGGGTGTGAGGGTCATGGGATTTCAGGGACTCTGAAACTTGCATAGTGTGGCTCACTGCTTCTAGGCAAGAGCCTGATTCAGAAGCTGTGACACTAACTCTGTCCTGCCCCTCGCTGGGTCTAGTCACTGTCTCAGCCACACAAACTGGGAACAGTCTTCTTCTGACCTCAGGTCTCAGCCTAAATGACAGAGAGGACATCAAGTGATAGAAGTTCCTACTTCTTCCAGATCTCGTCTCAGAAGTAAAAAAATTAGAATCCCTGGGTCTCGCTCCTGTCCTCTGATGCTGTCACCTCTCCTCCCTGGAGAATTCAGGGAGGCAAAAAAAAAGATCAAAATAGTCTGGCTAAGCCTGTGTGTTTTTTTACCGCAAACACCTTCTGTTCTGGCCTATGCAGTTGCTTTCACAGCTGGAAAGGGAATATTTTTTTACCTTAAATAAAAAGAAAAAAATGGCTGGACTGTTTTCAGTGTGCTCTAGGGAGCTTCAGGAAGCCACATGAAACTAAAATGCTCTCCATTGCACCTCTGGCACCTCTCCACAGCTCCCTGGGTGTCACTGTAAATTAAGTTATGTTGGCTACACTTACAATTTTTTGCTGGACATAACTCATCAAAGGTAAACACATGGAAAACCTCTGGTTTCGGTAGTAATTAACGGAGACGTCTTGATGGTGAAACCACATGTTCCCTCAGGCCTTGCCCGAGGCATTCTGCCTCAGTGTGCCTGCACTGTGCTCTGAATTTTGTGGTGACCCTCGAAAGACACTGTCTGCTGCCTGCCTCAAAGGCTGGATAAGAAGGTCTAACGGGAAGCTGAAACCTGTTACAGCTGAGGTTCTGCTTTCAGAGCAGGAGATGTCAGGTTTAGAGCCCCACAAGGACACAGGCGAGAGGGAACAGAAAGTGTGTGCCCACTCTCCATAAAATGGCCCTCAGCTATCAAGCATTTCCTGGGCTGAGTTCCCTCCAGTACAGCCAATCCCTCCAGTACCTGGGTGACTGGTGTTGACCTTCCAGTCAGCTTCTTCTCAGTGGCTCTTCCCATGGAGAGCCCAGCTCCTCAGTCTGCCTTCCTTCAGAGGCATCGTGCGTTGTCCAGTTTCTTTGGGTTTTGTTTTCTTTCCTCCTGGCTGCCCTCATGGCAGTGACTCAGGCTGTAAGTCACCCCAGCCCCAGGAGCAGCCAGCATGAGAGCATGGACAAGGCTCTTCTGCAAGGACTAAACTCTGCAGCCAAGGGCTCTGAAGAATTTATGTGGCTTATTCCTGCAGAAAGGTGAGGAGGGGACAAATGTTGCCATGCCTGCTGTCTTTCCATGAGGATATTCATATAGAGAAGGTTTCCTTCCCCATGCAGATTGGTGGACGGGGTGGTTAACATGGTTTTCTTTAAGACAGGGCTGGGGGTCTGACCATCTGACATTTTATCCTTTTTTTTCATTGCATGATTTTTAACTGGGACTGCCCATGACCTTATACCAGCACAACTTGGACTTCACAGATGTGTATTTCTATTTATACTGGAAGAAGAAAAAACAGAATCAGTTTCTACTTGTAGCAGCACTACAAAGATGAGAAGAAAAAGGACTGTGAGTGCTCTAAGACTAAGTTGTCATAGCAGCATAATTACATTTGAGTCTACTTTGTACAAAAGCAGGCTGCCAGAACCTCATTTTGGAGGGAGAATTGCTGTCAGGAGAAAAAGGGAGGGCTGTGCTGCTCTGACTAAATTGTGTTAGACAGCAAACAGCAAACTGGATCTGCATCTCCCTACAAATGAACCTCCTTGTATGAAACCAAGCAGGCCATTTTCATCTGTTGTGAATTCAGAAAGAGATCACATGAAACACTTCTTCACAGAGTTTGAGGAAAGTATATCAAATTTTAAACTACGGAGCATAACAATCTATAAATTATAGATGCAAGCAGTGTTTTCCAGAGGTTACATTGTCACTGAATTAAAATTTAAACAGTGATGAATTGGTGAGATAAGTAACTGTTGAATAAGTAATTTCAGTAATCATGTAAATTATGGCTTCCCTGACCATCAGCATACAATCCCTTTTTTAGAAGCTCTGATTGTGTTTAAAAAACCCAAACAGAGTATCCAGAAAAAGACAAATCAAAACAAAGTGCACCCTTAATTGCTTATTCTCTGATATGCATATGGGCTGGCTGCTCAATTCAGGTTTTCATGGCATACCTCAAAGAGAGATTTCTCATGGATACCAGCTCTGGCAATTTTGTACACCTTTGCATCTTGGCAAATTATCCTAAGGAGAGACACTTTCCCATTGTAACACGGCCATATTCACACCACATGTGCAGTGTTTCTTGCAGTGTTAGTCTCCAGAGTTAGGAGACCTAAGATGAGCATCTCAAAATCCTCAGGCAGTGGCTGCTGGGGTGGAGGTTGCAGGCAGTGTGTTCCCTTTTCTTCTAAGGGCCTCACACCCTCCTGCACTGGTAACTCTGGGTCAGCAGAGCAGGACAATGGATACTTAGTGCTGTCAGGGCAATTTCTTTCAACAACTTTAAAACCATAGAATCACAGAATGAGAATCATAGAATGGTTTGGGTAGGAAGAGACCTTGAAGATCAGCTAGTTCCAACACCACTGATGTGGGTAGGGATTCCACCCCCTAGACCAGGTTGCTCAAAGTCCCATTCAACTTGGCTTTGAACACTTCCAGGGATGGAGCACCCACAGCTTCTCTAGGCAACCTGTTCCAGTGTGTAACCACGCTCACAGTAAAGAATTTCTTCCTAATATCAATCTAAACCTAGTCTCTTTCAGCTTGAAGCCATTCCCCCTTGTCCAAGCTCTGCAAGACCTTGCTAAAAATCCCTCTTTATCTCTCTTTATACCCTCTTTAGGCACTGGAAGATTCTATAGGGTCTCTCTAGAACCTTCTTTTCTCCAGACTAAACAACCCCAACCCTCTCGGCCTGTCTGCATAGGAGAGGTGCTCCTGCCCTATGATCATCTTCTTTGCCCGCCTCTGGACTCACTTAGAGTTTATGTTTTGTATGACTAACTTGTAAATTGTCTTTTTTATAAAGAAACAGACAGTAAGAGACACAAAACAGAAAACAAAGCATGCTCCAGATGGCACAGAATTACTAAGCAGAAATAAGCAGACACACAATTTCTGCAACAACCCAGAGCAGAAGAAAGCAAAACCATACAGAAAAAGTCAAAAATTGAAGATTAGAGAAATAAATCAGGGGAGACAGTGTCAGCAGGAAAGCAGAAAGAATATATTTCCTAGAAGAGCAATTATTATAGCTAACCAAAACTTTCATCCAGAATAAAATAAAACTCCTCAGTAAACTTTTTTTTCTTTCATTTGACGCCATTACTTCTTTTTCAGAATAGAAAGACCTTTTTTTGGTTGATGGCTTGTGTAACCTTTATGTTTTGCTTGTGAGCAAAATCTTTATTGTGAAAAAAGGTGTAATTGATGTGGTGTCCAAAAACAGCACTCTCATATGCTGAAATAATATTTCTGAATCATAAGCAGCTTCATTCATCTCCACAAGACATTCATGCTGAAGCTTCACTGTGACCATCTGAATGTCAACATCATTAAAAATTTTGCAGCCACTCAAAACTCACTTTCAAGAAAGGAGAAGTGTCCTACCAATCTTCTTCCTATATTGATGGCTGCATCTATATATCTGAACAGTCAATATTGTCTGTGCTATATTTTATTTTTGTGGTAAACACTAGATAAAATGAAAATGCTATCAGTTTTCTCTTGAATTTTACCAGTTTGGGAAAATACACCAACTTACTCTCCAGACAAACAATCATGTTATAATACATCTTATGGGCTCCTACTATATTATCCTTATCATTGTGCAGTCGTTAACATTATACACCTCTGAGTTAAACTTTTTCTTTTTTTTAGGAGTGACATTCCAAAAAAAATCTTTAAAATTTTAGTTTGGTTGGTTGGTTGTTTTAGACAAAACATGGAGCTGGAGCTTCCTGATTGTTAGGCTGGGTGTTGTGCTGAGATGGAGTAGGGTGACATTAAGAGGACAACACAAGCACCCAGCACAGCTGCCAAAAGAAGGCAAGACCTAGTTTTCAGCCATTTGGTTCCTTTTTCAAAAATGCTGCAAGCCCAAGTTCCGCACAAGAGCTGATGGAAACCTTGGGATGTCCTTGGGAAACCAAGACTGTGGGGTGACAAACACTTGCTGCCCAGTGCTACCCCACAGAGCCCTGGGGGCAGAGGGAAGATGGATCCACATCAGACCTTAATGCCAGATATAAACTCCTCCCTCAGTCAAAACATTTGCTTCCATCTGTAGCAGAGGTTGTTCCTATACCTTCCTTTATCTGATCATGGTCCCTCTCCCTCCCATCTGTTTTTCAGCATAAGAAAACACACTGAAACCAACAGCTGTGTGCCCAAGCAAGGAACAGCAGCTCCCCATGACATCCTGGGGACAGCAGAAAAGCCTCTGTCTGAACACAGCTGGGAGCCACGGCATGGCCTCCCCCCTTGCAGGAGTCCTAACACATCTAAGTCCCCAATCCCACAGCTGCGATTCCGAGGTCATGACAGGGAGACAAGGAGGTCTTATTGAGAGCTCTTCATTGGCATCACCACCTCCCTCTTTGTATCCAGAGCTGTTCTGAAGACCTGGTGTCTGAGCATATTAATTACTGGGTCTCTCAGAGAGATCTGTGTCTGCACACAGAGCTGCTGCAGGAGAGTCCCCTCTCGTCCCGCAATGAGCCAGAACTGTTGCAATGCCCTACTTTCCCCTGCAGCCAAGATCTGCCTATAGCTCCAAGCACACAGCTCAACCCACATGTCTTCAGGTTCACTTTGTCCTTTTCTCTAATGATCTCATTCTTGCCCCTGTCCTGTGTTCTGCCTCTAACTGTATTTTCTCAGCAGCTCAGAACATCCGATTAGGAAAGTGGTTCATCTGGGAGAAAAACACATTATGTTTCCCGGTTTATTCTTCAGCTGGATCAGTTTCCCAACGTGTTCTACTGGATGGACACAGAAATACTTCCACTAGCATGAGCATGGGGCTACTCCGGAGTCAGGAACAAGCAGCTGGGGACCAGTGATATGTTTGAGACAGATCAGCTCCTTGAACCATATCTCAAAATGTTTGTCCCTGCACCAGTGTCTGCCCAGTGGAAGAAGCAGGAATATGGGGCAGGGGAAGGGGGTGTCTGGCCAGCAGCTTGCACTTGGATTGACTTAATAAAACCAACTTCAATTACTAAGGGAAAAGAAAAAAAAGGAGACTTACCAGTTGCTTACAGTCATTCTATTTTCCAGGAAAATCACTTAAAAATATTGGGTAGCTGGACACCCTCCAATGATCATGACCTTGTAAATCTTGGAGGTTTTTTTTTACTGTTGCTTTGTCAGACTCGATAAAAATCCCACGGCTTGTCTATCTTTCCCATTTACATTACTGGATATAACAGAAGTTGCTACACTTTTATGCAAAGGGGGTCTCTGTGTTACTATTCACATTGGTGAAGAACACAGTGAGCCCAGTTATTCCTGTGGGCAGAGGGGCAGTCCCTGGCTTAAGGAATTCAGGATCTAAATTGACTGTGAGGGAGGAGGTCAAGAAAATTATTTTGGATATCAAATTCCAGAGAACAACAACAGTAATTGAAATCATAGTTCAAAAATGGCCAGAGTACCATCCAAAGCTGTAACTGCTCACCTTTTGACTGATTTAATGACAGGGGTTTGACAGACAGATCGCAATGCCAGGGCTACCTGTGGTGTGCTACTGCTGCAGCAACCCATGGCATGGGACTGGCATAAAGCACGCGCCCCAACCCTAATCCTAACCCCAACAAAGCAGACTCCCAAACATTGATCATGAGTGGGTCTCAAACAGGGAGAAATGAATGGAGCAATGGCCAGAGCTTTCATAGTGCTCCAGAGAAAACTGATCCTTGTTTGTCGCAATCTTGAATTGAATCTCAAAATAACTAAAATACACCCAGTTTACCAAATGACCTCAATTAGCGTAGCTGATTCTGAGTCTCATGGGTTTTCCCAAGTCAAGCACACTCCAACATCTGCTTGCAATAAAATCAGATGACAGTGCTTCTACAAGTACAGCCAGAAGCTGCCTCCCCATTAAAATAGGAGTCTCCCCATCATCCATTAAATAGACTGTAACTTTTGACTTGCTTCATCCAGACATCAGTGGATATAACTTAGAGGGTTTGAGATCTGAAACAAAGCAGGCTAAAGATGATCTTTCAATTTCCCATTCTATTAAAGGTGGGGATCTTGGCTACTACATCTGAGTACTCAGGTGGGTAAAATGTGGATAAAAGCACATGGAAAAATGTGCCCTGCTCCACAGCAGACAAACCCACCCACACAGCAGTGAGGAAGGGTTTGAGTGCCATGAGTGGAGCATGGTTATTTCCAGCCAGCTTCAGCCTGCCTGATGCTGAGTTAACATGCCATTTTCCCTGTGCTGTCAAAGCCTTTGTCACGGTAATAGCCTGTTTCCTCTTTTTGTTAATATCTCTGTCAAGAGAATGAAGCAGCAGAATTGAAAGTGCCATGGTGTGCGATAGCACCGTTCTGCTCAGGCTGTGCTGGCAGCCTGCTGTCTTTTGATTAACTGGATGTTCCTCTAAAATTTGTATGAAATTATTTTTCCATGGAAGCACAGTGTGATGAAAGGAGGAAGTAGAGGGAGATGGAAGCTGGTTGTCTGGTCACACAGGAGCAGGCAGGGTTGATCAGGCTGTGGCTGCCTGCAGCTTCTCCTGTGCTTTGCCCGTGACCTGGGGTCTGGTGAGGAGAAACTTCTCTTATCCTCACAAGTCACTTCCAGTTTCTACTGAGCTCTCCCAAGAAGAGTCTGTCAATAATTAAAATTGTGACCTAAGATACATGAAAGGTAATTTGGAATTAAACCCTTGAAGCCTTGAAGTATAAAATCTTTAAGATATCTGGTGAGGAAACTCAGTGTATCAGCCTGTATTTACAGACACTGTCATCCCCGCCACACATAAAACACCACAGTATAGGGGGTAGGATGTGCTGACTTTCCGTTCTGCAAATTTCTCAGTGACCCCAGATCTCACTGAGACCCCACAGCATGATGCTCCTGGCATGGTGTGGCAGGCTATGCCTGCAAGTTACAGTAACTAAACGACCTACCGCAGGGATCTGTGACAGCCTGAGCTGTTTGGGTTATGGAGACTGGAGAGAGTCAAACAGTGAGCCCCTGCGGCAGGAGAAGAAATTATGCACCAGCAAAGAAGAGGATTGCTCCAGCACACTCCCCCGCCTTTTCTCCCTTATATGGACTATGTGCTAGAGACTTCTCCTTTGTTTCCCTCTTGAGCTGTATGTTATTGGTTCATTTGAATTTTGTACCCTCCCCCTTTATGTTACTATTGGTCTGTATCCCTGTCCCTCTTCCCTCTGACTGTCCTGGTTGGTTCTGCGAGCCAAGCCACTCCCCATTTCCCTCCCCATACAAACCAGTGTAACTGCTTGTTCAGGGCCTCGAAGCCTCCGGACTTCCAGACCCCTTGCCTGTCCCCTCCTCTCCGACCCGTCTCGCCTTCCCCGGACCCTTAACCGTGATCCTGAATAAACCACTGGAAGACCGCAGACTGCCTGCCGCACATTCTTTTGCCGCCTGCGCTCCTCTGCCTCTTACCCCTTCTAACAGTGTCTACGACAGCATGGCATGAGCTTCCTCTGCTCTTCCCGCCAGTAAGACCAGCAAGGATTTTGCTAGTGTGAGGCTTCTATTTTCTTGCATATCTGACTGGGTTTTGCAGCATACACCAAAAGAAACGCACTTCACTTTGCCTTCTCTTGGCCCCTGTAATTTCTCTTTGTCCCCTGAATGGGAGAAAACTGATGAACAGGGAATTCTAATTTTATTTCCTAGGGCACCTCACCACTCTGGAAACAGGGATCCAGAATCCAGAATCCCATTTTTAAGATTAGGCACAATTCACAGGCAAGGTGCAATGAATCTGAAAGTCTGGTGTAGAAACTGCTGGTGTATAAGATCCTGTGTTACTTGCTGCAGCTCTGAGAAGTGGACAGAATAATCCAAACTGACACATTTTCATTCTGATTTAGCAGCAGTGCAAATGACACAGGATGTAAGACAGCCAGGACTCAGACATTCCTTTTGTTGATCTCTGGTTTTACTGCCTAACTGAAGTTGTGGAGGGCTTTCGTGTTACAACCTGATCTGTTTTCTCATCAGAATTCATGAATAAAACAGTTCTGACCTGTGCAACATCCATATAATTTTTGTTGACTTGCATCTTCAGACTTTGTAACACCATTGCTCTGCAATCAATTGAAAATAGGTATGAAATTAACTTTTCCACCACTTAC
Organism: Grantiella picta; assembly: GCA_013397955.1. Taxonomy (NCBI): domain Eukaryota; kingdom Metazoa; phylum Chordata; class Aves; order Passeriformes; family Meliphagidae; genus Grantiella; species Grantiella picta. The sequence goes on from VZRM01006999.1 coordinate 458,439, forward strand.
AAACTCAATCTCATGTTTCACAAAATGTTTCAGTTTTTCTAATGAGTTGGTTTGACTTTTCAATCTGCACATTTATTATAAATCTCTCAAATATTTTATCTATTTTATGTATTAATAAAAATATTATTCCAATAACAATTTTGGAATGTATTTGTGATTACAGTTCCCTCACTCTTCCTTCCCCTCTCCCCTTACATATTACACATGCTTGATCAACTCTCTCTAGTCCAGCAGCTCTGTAACACATAAGAAGTTTAAGACATGGGTTTGGTTTTGGTAACTCAAAGACCTATATTAAAAAAAAAAAAAAAAAAATTGAGAGTATTGGGGAAATCACTAGTGAAACCTGATGTCTGACTGCCTCAAGAAAATGTGCCACTCCACACAGGCAACTTCCAGCTCTCCTGTATGGCCCGTCCTCCCACACCCCTCCCTATGCAGAGGACTGAACATGGCTTAGACCTCTGCAATTCACCATAACAGGACAAAAGATTTTAGCCACCAATTCCCATTCCATTGCCTAACCCAATTCAAAGGAGAGCACACCTGCAAAAAACTTAATATCCTACCTATAACAGACATTGCAAGTTGTTGCTTTGTATGAGGTTTGACTACTGCTAACTTGCAATAAACTCACTGACAGTTGGTTTTGATTTTCTTTGGGTTCTTTTGTGTTGTTATTTTGGTTTTTGTTTCTTTTTTTTATAATGAACAACAAATATTGGCATGGGATGGAAAGGCAGGATGCCATTTATATGACACATTGTACCATAAGGACTTTTAACAGAATATTGAGACATACAGCCAGATGAAAGAACATGCCTGGAATCCAACCATTTCCAAGTCAGATAATACTGTACATTTATGCCGAATCATTACTGTAATGCTTGCAAACCACTGTTTCTTACTAAAGATCAAAGGGGCAAAGGTAGAAATGAAAAAATATTGAACAAGACTGCAATGAAATAATAGTGCAAATAGCTCAATGCTCTGGAAGACACATGAACTACAGATATGTCGTAAGTTAAATATGACAGATAAAACATGAGAAAAGAGGACTTACAAATATCAAGTCCAACAGAGGTGCACCAGAAGAGAAAAAGGAAGAAATGTTTACAAGCAATGGTCTGGTTTTGCATTTCAAAACACAGGATAATTGTGCGGGATAAGAGGAAACAAAAAAAAAGTATGAGAAAGACGTGGGAAAACAACAAAGGAAGTTTTGCAAGAGGAAACTGCCTTGGCAGGGAATGTGGATAGGGTAATGTGCATCTATGGAATATAATAGTTAACTGCCATAAAGCATTCACCGCTCATAGCCAAAAGCAGCAAACCTGCATGGCTGGGTTGGAGCACAAGTGGGTATTTTGGGTCACAGCAGGAAACACCACACACTGTATTTTGTTAGGCTGCTGCAGTGTTTTGCAAACATGGAGAGGAGGTGGGATTGTAGATATGAAAAGGCAAGGTAGGTTGTTTCATTTGTTTATATTAAAAATAAATAGCTTTTGAAAATATGACCCAGTCAGTGAAGAGTATGAAACACAATCCTCTATTTGTTATGACTTAACAAGGAGGAAGCAGAGAGGTAAAATCTGTGCAACAAATGCACACAATAGTTTTCAAAATTCCCCTCAGTCCACAGAAATTCTTTCAAGAGATCATGCCAGTATTGTTCTAAGCCCAGCTTGGCCCGAAGTCCAGCAAAAATAGGCAGGTTTTTATAAAAGAAACAACAGCCCCTGCCCAAGACCAGGCACAGCACACACCCCAGGAAGAAACACTGCATAGTATGTATGCCAAAGAAGTTCACTGGTAAAAAGCTTCTGGCAGTGCATCGTGGCACTAAATGAAACCAGAGCACACCGAGGGACTGCAAAGCCCTGTCAACTGTCCCTCCCTGGTCTTCAGCTTTGTGTTGGTTTAAGAACATATTTCTTGAGTTACTTCTTCTGATATCACTGTAGCTTTGCCTGACCTTAAAAAGTTACTCAGTCTGAGTTTCAAGTGGCAGAGCTGTGATAATCTCAGGATATAAGTGAGGTAAAACTCATAGGGAGAGATGATGTCTTTTATTAGTCTAACTGGCAGAGCTCAAGAAACCTGCCAAGTGTGGACAGAGCCCACATTCATCAGAAGCAGATACAGTGATTTCCAGCTTTGTGTGCTGCAGGAGTGCTGAGAGTGCAGTTTATATGGGTCACAGGCAAGCAGGCCAGCTCAAGCATCACACCCAACTCAGCTAGTTCCTTATGGAGCCTCTGCAAAGTTGGAATGGCTAGATTGCTGCAGATCCTAGGCTGGGTAGGTTAAGCCTAACCTGTGTGCTGGGCATTCTGTGAATGGATACTTGGGCACTTTTGTCACAGAAGAGCAGCAACAGCCTTATGCAGTGATGGAGTCCTGCCCAGCCCTGCTCCTGACCCATCTATCAGCAGGACTGAATCAAGACTGGATCAGGGGTTGTGGCAGGACAGTCCCCCCCTCCCCCTTCTCTCTCTCTGATCGCTGGCTGGAGATGGATGGCTCAGATTAAGTTGATTGCTTAATCAAGGCCTATCTATGCTGGTGCTTGGAAAGTCAAGGTGAGACACTGAGAGAATGTAAAGAATTTCTTTTGGTGACCGCAAGTCCACACTCTTTTTCCTATAAAAAGCACCACAAAACCTAAGAAAGGCAGAAGCTTTTCTACATGGACATTGGAGCGTGAAGTAAAGTCTTCTCCCCAGGGTTTGGACGCAGCCCTGTGGTTACTTCTTGCAAGATTGAGTGAGAAGACACTAATGTATTCCAGCTCCAAAATTGGATTTGGTAAGATCATTGGGTTTCTAAATTGTGTTATTCCGGCTAACTTGTAGGTACCTTTCTTAACTTGCATTTTTCAGCTATTTTATAGCTCGAGCAAGCATTTCTTAACTTGCATTATAGTTTAAGCAAGCTTTTACCCCATAATTGCATTTTTAGCTATTATAGAGTTGCAATTATGCATTCATTGTGTGTGTATGTATGTCAATCTGTTCTATGTTTGTATGTTTGTTATGTCCTGTGTCTAATAAATGGTATTTTTAGACAAATCGGCCAAATATCAAAGATCCTTGCGAACGGGACTAAGTCTTGGGGAGCTAGCTACCTTAAAGCCTGGCAAACTGCAAAAACTCATAAAGCTCCTGTCTCCCATGCAAGACAGGGGTTCACTTTAGCAGGGTTGTTTCTCTGAACTCATTCAGCTACTTCATTTATTTCTTCATTTCATTTTCACACCCTTCAAAAGCACTGTAAATGTACTCATCTCATTTCAAGACACCCAGCATTTGGGAAGAGGATGAGGCTGGAAGCTCAGGTTGCAGGGGTCTCTTTTCCCAGAGGATGAGCATGGTGGAGGCTCTCTGACAGTTACCTCTTAAGATAAAACCATGAAGAAATTAGAATTTACTAGATAATAAAATGCTACAACCACTTGTTATTAATAGAAGCCTTTGAAAAACTCCAGAGATAGGTTTTGAGCCAAGACCAAGAGAAATTAGTAACATTTTGCTTTGTTTTCTTTTAGATATTTTTGAGTTTGAGGTGATGATAATATTCCTGCTAGGTACTATGTTCTTTTTATAGTTTCATTATCTGAAATCCATAGACCTTCACCATTTTCAACATCCTTTGGTGCAAATATATAAGTACAAACTTACACATATTCATACATATAAAGTAGAATATATTTCAAGAATAAACACAATACAATACAAAGGAATGAGACCTGAGAGACTTTTGTCACTAAAGGTTTCACCCTGCCCTTTGCTGTACCAGATTTAAGGTGTGAATTGCCATCAACTGCCGTCTTTCTTTAAATTAGAAAGTGCAGGTAGGCCTTAAGGTACAGCTGCCTAGAGCTGCCTCTGGTACTCCTAGGAAAATGATTTCCTGCAGGCACACAAATTATATAGCTGAAATCATATCTCTCCTATATTAACTTGATGATAGGCCAGGATCTTCATACTATGATCGCATAAAAAGGGATGAAGAATTTCCCACAAAAAAAGCACTTCAGCAGTAATCATACATTTGAAAGCAGAAAATGAAAGTGCTCAGTGTTACTAAGCTTCAACTTGAAAAGACTGAATCCTCTGTTTAAGATCCATTACACCAATAAACGACTAAATTGTCCTCAGATTACAGGAAGCATAGTAGCTTCAACTTATAGCAGGTAAGTCTCACCCACATAATTGCAATGGAGTAGGAGCAAAAGAGGGGCACACTATACTCAGAATGATGTGATCACTTTAATATTCCTTTACAAAAATGTAGTTCTACAGAGGTCAGCCTAAGGAGCAGATGTGTTGGTTATGGCTCTCATTCTGAATATGAAATTGAGAGCACCCTCCAGATTATGGGAGTATGAAAGGGTGGGTTTGACACTGCAGGGCCTTCTCACATCTCATGGACCGTTTTGTGTAGCAAGAACGTGGAGCTTGTAGGTGTTTGGGTGTTGATTACTTTTGCTCCAGTGCAGGCAGGGTCAGCTGCTGTCACTCAGAAACTTGTAGCTTTAACTTTTTGGAAATCCTGGCCTTTGGGGGAATATTGGGATGAGCAAAATTTTTAAATTGAAAATAGAATTAACATCAACCCACTGTAAACATACATATATATATACATATATATATATATACCCCCAGGACAAACAAAGCTGGTATGATTTTTTTAAATTGCTTTACTATTTTTTGTTACTAACACTATAACTCTACCTGTGTTACTTTAATGAAAGGTAACACTGAAATAAATATAATTATGGGCTCTTCTCCTCCCTTTTAATATTCCTGTTTTAATACCTCGGGTTTAGAATAAATAATAATAAATAATGCAAATTGTTTGTTGGAACATAGCCATAAATTATAAATTACAGGCCATGCTTACTTTTAAGACCAAAGAACTATAGAAGGTAAAATGTGTAGTTTTAGATCCACATAAGAATGAGTTCCTGTTTTAAACACAAGAATATTATCTCAACTCCCTCACCAGTCCACTAACCAATGATGCAGGTAGGTGCTTCTATCAACACTTCATCCTTCAGAGAGCAACACATCACCATTTGTGTTGTTTTGCAAAAACCAAACGGTTTTGTCTCTCACAACAACCCTGTGATTATCACTGAGGGTCACAGAGTTCACAAATGAGGTCAATTGTTCCTTTGAAAACTTTTTCAGAACAACACACTCAATAGTTTGCAACCCAAGGGCTAACCAAAACAACTGTGGACCTGCTTTTTCCTGTCTTATCATCCCTCTTCTTCCTTTCCTGGCATTTTAATGAACTATCAGATGTTCTCTGATTCGCAGTCTGTAGGCTTAGTAGTAGCATTCAGAAGCACCTCATATGTACTTTAAAAAGCATGCTTATTTTATTAATTTAAACGTTTCATTACTTGATCATTTGAATGAATTCCAGTGTCCTTACAATAAAGATTTGGTGTCACACCTATCAGAAGAGAAGGTGACCTGCAGTCAGGAGGAGGCTGTCCACAATTTACTCCAATCCCTGTAATTCTATTTGGTTTAATTATTAATGAGATCCAGCTGAGAAATGGCTTATCTTGTTTCCAAGTACAAGCATGGACATGTGCTTCTTCTGTCCACTGTGTTTCTCAGCCTAAAATGTGCTAGAAAGTCAATTCCATTGCTTTCTCCTCTTCAGTTACATAGGCGCGGGAAAAACATACTGAGATAAAAAACCCTTAAATCAAAACTCGTAAAACAGCTGTTAACTGATAATGCCTGTGTTTAAATTAAGTAAAAAAAACAAAACAAAACAAAAAAAACAAACAAAAAACCCAAAAACCCCTAAACAACAACAACAGGCTACCAAACCATTATTAAATGTCTGTCTCTAGGCTTAGATAGGAGTCCTACTGTTTGTGGTCACCCTCCTGGAGCAGACACATGGCTTTATGATCACATGCATTTGCTTTCATTCCCCATGGTGGCATAATAGATGTCACTTAAAGTAGTTGCTGCAATCTGGAATCGTCAGTAATATAGTGTCTGGAAAGAGTTAAAATTCCACTCAGGACTCCCACCCTTGTTGCCCCTACCTGTTACCACATCTTTTCAATGAGATTCTGCTGCTGAGAGAAAATTCAAGGCTGCTATTCTCTCCATGCTCCCACTCTTTAAAATGAATTTGTGCTAGAAGAGCCCTAAATGAACAGAAGTGTTTTCAAGTTGTCAAGATGTTGTCAACCTGATAGCTGCCCTAGTAAAAGCATAGCTTTTACCTTCAGGAAACATGGCAACACTAATCTGTTAGGAATAGAAAATTAGATTTCAAAGGTGCTAAAACCAAAGAGGTCCCAGAACCATGTTATTTATTATGCCCAGACAGAAATGGCACAAACAATGCTGAGGTTCTGGAGGACCCTGCAGCAGAAGCTGTGAGAACGGAGACAGGCAGCCCATGATCTAGTTAAACTGTGTTTGAGCACATAAGATGCTCGTAACATGAGGTCAAACTTCACTTTAGTCCTTCTGTATCACTTATCATTTATGCTGCTTATAATGCCAGCTGTGCACAGAGCCAACACACTGTGCCTTTCTTCTAGCCATGGTCAGTTAGTGGGACACAGGAGCTGAAATTCAGCTGCCAAAGTTGCTGTATCTGTTGAAGAGACTTCCCCTGTATGGAAGCCATGAGCACAGACTGGTGCAAGAGGGACCGTTTGTGGTAAAGTGACTGAGCCAAGACACTGAGAGACCAACACCCACTCTTCAGTTTTATCTTATGGGCAACACCAAAACATATCACAGAAAAACAGTATGGATCCAGGGGAATCAATAACTGATAACCAGAGCTAAGACTGTTTGTTTGATACATTTAGAAAGATCAAGTCTTTCTGAAGTAACAACCGTGGCACAAGCTGACCAGCACAAGGAGTGAAAGTCTGCAGAAGGCAGGAGTTCTGGCAGGTGAGTATCACTGCTCAGGGAGATTTGGTGTCTCTGTAAGATAGCTTACGTAGGGAATTCTAATGGAAAAGCTTTGAAATTTCAAGAAGAAAATTCACTAGGAAGATTCGGCTCTAATAGTACTGAAAGACAAAGAACTTCAGTGACAGCCACCTATTCTTGATCAAACAATCCCACCTGGCATTCCTTTCCCTTGCTTACCCCAAGGTCTCACCTTGCCACCACTTCTATGCTCACCTGCATCCTCCCTCTCCCACCATCACAAAACACACTGCTTTTCCCTTTCAGTCCATTCACTACTCTTCATCATAAAAGGCCAACATTCATGGCATTGACCACTGCTCTCTCTTGCCTTCTTGCTGTCTGCAGTCTGTTCTGGTAGCACATGGGCTACCTGGGCAGAACCTCTCTCCCCATAGAAATTCTCTTCATTTGTGCTCCTCCAAGTCATGGAAATGATTTGGCCTTCCACAGACTGAAGTTCTTTGATGCCTGTGAGCATTACTTTCCTCTGCCCTCTCAAAACAAACCAAAGAAAGATGATATTATTAAAAATAAATAAGAAAATAAGCAAGAGCTCTCACTCAGACAACTGCTGACATCTCTCCAGCATTAACAGCAATAGGGCTTCACAGGGTAAAAGAGTGGATCAAAAATCCTAAACTACTGAAGTTTAGTTTAGGTGTGGTTGTAATCTTATGAGGTACATGAAACAAGAAGGTGGCTCCAGAGGAACCCATTTGCCGATAATTCCCTAGCCAATGCTAGCTGCTTCACTGAGCCAGGGTCAGGCAAAATGTCAATCTCTGCTCTTGGGTTTCAGTCCTTCCTTCTTCAAGGCCACTTGCTAGCTCAGCATAAGACCCTTTTGGGATATGAAGGACTGGAAAAGCTCAGAATGGCTTTGTTGGCTGACGGGGTTGAAAATGAAATGCTTTATTTTCAGATCCAGCACATTGCACACCTGACTCCAAAGCTTTCTGACAAGCATTTATATTCTTTTGGTTGGCAAAAGAAATATTCTAATATTGCCTTTGAAGGCTATTAAATGTACAACTGGAATCATCATGTCTCAAATGATGTGGGATTAGCTGTTACTGTGATCACTGTCAGCAAAATACACAGACAAAAGTATTCCCTTTCACCTCTCAAAAGTGTGTTTTGGAGAACAGATGGAAGCAGGGAGGTCAGGAATGGTGGAGAAAAGCCAGCAGTACAACTAGCAGCCTCAGAAGGCTGCCTGGGAAGTATTTTCTCCTCATGACAAAAGAACGATTTCACTGAGACCCTCTCAGTAATTGTGAAATCCACCTAACTAGGGAACATGCTGGAAAAAAATGGCTTGAAACTGTCAAGGATACCTGATCTCCAGAATGCCTCAGAGAGGTCAATTAGCTTGAGCAGTCATCTCCAAAAAGTGGGGGAAAATCTCAAAATAAATAATGTGAACTTCTATTGCCTCTAACTATAAAGCAAATTGTTTCCTCCCACCTCTCCTCCCTTTTTTGTGGGGTGGGAATAATTGACCTTTCAGCCTTCCCTATTCAGGAAGGTCTTTTTCTAGCACACTTTTGTGGTCTGTCTTCCTCCAACAGTCTGCAAAACCATAGAAAAACAGGTTGGGAGGATGTAGCTTTTGAAGGGTTTATGTAGGTTGCAGGAAGAGGCACTTAATTGTTGGCAGGTGGAAAACCTGGCTGTGGGTGATCCATCCCTGATGACAGTGCAGGAAGTATACAGGGGCATAGCTGATTTGCTCAGTTGCACATTTCTGTTTGTCATTTCTTTAAGGATAAATAATTAGGATTTAAATTAAATAAGCCTAATCAATGTTTCTTCACAAGAGAAAGATTTTGGTATTCTACAACTATGACCCATGTTGCTTTTATCTCATATAAACTAACCAGATGCAATTGTTTCTTTCCAGAAAGCTTTGTGTATCTATCCACATCTCATCATTCCTACAGCTCACTTGGTATGATTTAAGCTAAAAGCAAATACCTTGTAACCAAACCCTCTTCTTTACATGGAAATATTTCTCCTTTCTGCCTTTAATGGGTTTATTTTCTAAACAAGTCTTAATTGGTCCAAAACACCTTAAAACACATACTGTGAATTCACATTGGGGAAAGTATACTTCAGTCGATGTTGAAACACAAATTTAGAAATACTTTTAGACTCTAAAAGAATGCAGAGCAGTCTAATTGATTCCAGCCACATTAACAGTTGCAAAAAATCTGTGGTGCTTTACTAGGGAAGTAATGGGTTGTGAATAATTTATTTTTTATTCCTCACACACAGGTGATGGGGATTAACCTGGCTATTTCAAATGAGTTTTAGATTATTTTAGAGTGCTGAATAATATCCTGTTTGAAGGCAGCTATTATACGTCAACAAGCCAATGTTTGTGCAGCAGGTCATTCAGAAGTGAGAGGAAATTCTGACCACATACTCAGAGTTCAAGTGCTGAATATTTTATGAACTTTGCCTGTAATACAGGGAATAAACTCAAAGTGCTTTTCTTCATCCCAGTTCTTTCCTCTCCTAATTCCCCTTTCTTTTATGGCTTTTAACACTCAGGTGTCACACTAGGTGCTCCTGTCTGGAAACATAAGAATACATTTATCACCTCTGTTCTAATAAGCACTACAGAACTTCCGGCTCTGAAGCAATCCTACTTAAAATTAAACATTGCTGTCACTAAGTAAATTTCAGTGCCTTATGGTTATGGCTACAAAATTGCTCACTAATGACCAGGTGTGGCTGATTGCAAAAGCAGCTGTCCTGGCTCACAGAAGAGCAGCACTGTTTCTATGTCACAGCTGGACCCATGCCATGGAGCTGATGCAAGCAGGTGTGCCTCCAGTACAGGATTTAGCAAGGTAAACACATGGAACAGAGCATGGATATGGGAAGATTTCTTGGAGGTCTAAATAGTCACGAAAACAATTTTCCTGGTGTTTTTCGCGTATCTGCTAGTGCTGTTCATCATCCTGCTTAGCTCCTGTCAGGAACTGCCCTTCCTAAGCTTGTCTCTTTCCAAATAGTTGCTGAATGTCAAATCAGTTACTTGAGGAATGACACAAGATTCTGCAGTGCAGTTTGGTCAGAAAAGGTTTGCTGGCCACAGTGGCATTAGTAATGTAAGCCACTTCTCCCCCATTTGCTAAAAAAAGAGACTCTAGGAGGGTTTCTGCAGGGCTTTTGAGGCAGATTTCATCACATTAAGTTCAGCTTGCACTTGATCAAGGGGCCTAGAGCAGCTCAGATCTCCACTGAACACAGTGCTCTCACGGATGTATTAAGACCATTCAGATATGGCCTATTCCACTTAATTACTATAGAGACAGGAACATTGTACACTCAACCCTTGTAGCAAATTGCTGTTGAAAGAGGAAATTATTCTTCTTATTGGGTGTAAAAGCAGGTAGAAAAGCAGCAATGCAGCCTCTCTGAGCCCTGCTGATTGGGTCTGGGCAAGGGCAATAATGCTGCTTCACCCAGACTGATTTCCTCACAGAGAAACAGTTCAGACAGATTCAAATTCCCTTTTTGGCCATTGTAAAATGACAACATAGTTAATAGAGCCTGATTGTCCTAAACGGGAGGGAAGGTGCAGTGCCACAGGGACATTAACAGGAGTATTTTCTCCCATTTTCTGAGCTTTGGTTTGATACCTGAGCAAAGGCAGAAGGTAAGGCATGTCAGCTTGTCATCACACAGAGTCACATAAGGGATTGGGAGTGTACACAGGACTAGACTCAACATGAGCCACATCTTGACTCAACGTGCACCACAATGTGCGTGTTCCCAAAAGGCACAGGGGAGCCTGATGAGGCACTGCTTTCCATGAGGAATGGCCCCTGGAGCCCAGCCAGCCAACACATTGCTACCTGCCCATGCCTGTCTTTAGTGGCTTAATCCAGGCCAGTGCTGGGAAGAGCATGTGTGTGAGTTAGAGATAAGGTGTGCCATGGAGCACATGTGAGCTCATCCTGCATGGACAGCAGCGGAAGACGTGCTGTTTTGAACTACACACAGCAAACAGTTGCAAGCAAAAATTGTCCTTTTGCCAACTGATTTGGCATAAAGTCTGGCACACACACAAGCACTCATTGAAACAGTGGCAGATGCAAGACTTCCTGGCCCTTATCCCACTGTTTGTAGACCACTGCCCCCATGCCCTGAACACTGAGAGGACTTGGAGACCCCTGGGAAGGAATAACAAGGTAGTTTCAAAAACACCAGCTTGTCTGAAGAGGGCTTTATGTGTCAAAAAGCCTGGGTTTTTTTCTCAAATGCTTTAAATGCTTCATTGCTCTAAAATTAATGTTGAAATGTGTATTTGTAGGTAGCTACTATACATATTTATACACGCATGTTTAACCTGTCCTTAGAAAACCTGGCTGTTGGCGTAGCAGTGGCAAGTCTGTTCAAAAAGAGCCAGTTCCTTTTCATAAGTTGTTAAATGTACTGTAAACTATTATGTTTTAAAGAGTCACTACAATTATTAGGGACTATTTGTGGGATGACACAACATTTTTGAAAAGCTTTTAGTACCTAAGTACAGATCAGACCCTTCTAAAGGCTACCAAATGAAGGAAATAAAAAATACTCTTAGTAAATTAATATTAGTCAGGAACATTTCAGGCATTGCCATTACAGGAACAAAAGACATATTTAGAACACTTACACCAAAATCAAGACCTTATAAAACACAAAGCAAAACAAAAATAAATGTTATGCAGCAGCCCATCCCTTCAAACTTGGGATTCAAACTACCTCATCATGCCACAGGGGAGATGGTCATTTTGCAAACAGACACGTTTGCAAGCAATGTCAATGGCAGAAGAAAGGAGACATATTTCATACTGAGGAGGTAAAGACAAACACACACACACCCTCCTCTGCCTGCCTCCTTCCCTGGCAGAGACCCAGCTGTGTCAGTGAACAACAGCATTCCTGGTCTTCAGAAACCTCTGGAAGGAATCCAGAGCCATATGTGTATGTTTTGGCTCTTTCCCTTTGCCTGGTATAAATCTGGCTATGTATTAAATACCTGACATTTCTTACATTCTGCTTATCCTTTCTCATTCTTTTGCTTCTTCTCTGCCCCCAAAATGACTGAGATCCAGAGGGAAGAGTAAAGTGGAGCAAAAATGCCCCACTGCCTCCCAGAGCAAATCTTAGTAAAAAACCCAGTTATGGTATTTTCAGTTATGGCGAGCAAGGTCTTCTTGACTCTGGCTGGACATCACTTTAAATCACCCTTGGCACCAACAAATTAGGCAAATCAATTTACCAGCTCATAGATATCAGCACTCCAAAAAAACCTTTTCCCTGAGATCTTTGCAGTTGTTCTTCCCAAACCCTGGAGAACCACACCCAGTTTGTGTGATCTTGTTTGTCAGCTATGCCGAGCACTTCAGAGTGGATTTCAAAACAAAACAAGGACCTCAGACCAACTGCTCCACACAGACTATTCCTCAAAGCCTGAATGTCAGCCTTGTGGAGGCACAACTACATCAGGGCTTGCATTTGTACTGGTCACATCAGGTCCTGTGGCTGCTGATGCTCCCAGTGATTACAGCAAGTGAAGAGGAGTAATCCATTACCTTTATCACAACACTTTTGATCATGACAGACTGAAATGCTCTAAACGTAGCACATGATTTATTCACAGAGCTTTCTAATTTAGCCACTGAGACAGGTTAGTTGCTGAGACAGAATATTAAGGATTTCTTACTGTGTTAGGTCAGAGTAGAGAAAGTGATTTCCATTTCTTGAACGTAAAGCTTTTGGGACAAAAAAAATATCAGGCACAATTACGTTTCTGTTCACTATTAGCTATTCTTCCCAGACATCAAGAGACTTGCTAATGCACGATCACCTCAGGGACTCCTGCTGCCTCAGACCACTGTGTTCCTATCTATTCAGACAGAACAATTCAGGAGCTGTTCACATATAAGCACCTAACTTGTAACTAATGGTTTGTAAGTTTCTTGTGGACTTTTTTGTCCTCAACTGCTTTTATGGAGAAATGAAACTTCTTGAGAGAGAAAACAGATTGTATGTGTAGGTTCAGAATATACACGTCATCGAGGCAAAGAATTTTGCTTGAATATCTCCTTCAAAACGTGACCCTTTCAGTCCTAAAATCTCCAAGGTAAGTCCCCTGCTAGTCCCTTCTTAAAAGCATTTGTGGTGGTATTTACAATGAGTATTTGTCATATACATATGCATGTGTATATATAATGTATATACATCATACATATACATATATGTATATAAAAACACACAGATGTTGCTGTGTTCTCAAAGGTGAGACTGTGACTAAGACTTCAAACTGACTAATTACCAAACAATGTTTGTATAATAAGACATCATATGTTTGTAAACCCCTTAAGTGCTTTTAGCAATTATATCTGCTGTTTAAAGATTTGGTTTCAGTAGGTCTTTATCAGATCTCAGCAGTTACAATTCCATATCAGAAAAATTATATTAATTGTTACATGTCCATTACCATGTCTTAACTGAGCACTACATGTGTTACTGCATCAATAATCTATTCTGGTATGAAATGTCTTATAATTCTTCCTCAAGAAATAAAAGAATAAAAAATACCTATTTCTTGAAGTCTAGTGGGAAGTGGGGTCTACACTGAGTAAAAGGGCAATCAGCCTCCCAATAGCAGTTACATCAGTGGCTTTTGTGTTTGAAACAAATTATTCTCTTTTTTTTTTCCCAGCTTCATTTTTAAAAAACAATTTCTCTATTTTTCCATTTTCTGTTACATATTAAAATATAATTCAGTATCTCGGAAAATTGTGAAACTGTGAGGCTGAAATTGACCTTCAGACTCTGAAGTAACAACAGCTTACTTTCGGGACCTCAATAAAAAACTTAGCAGAGTGGGCTACATTTACTTTGAAAATCATTGCCATACTTTTTTTAAACCATACATAATATAAAAAGGGCAAAGAAGGCAGACAACATTTCAAACTGTAATCAATTTCATTTGACTTTATTGAACTTCCATTCTCCATAAAATACCGATGTCTAATGAGGAAATTCATGCAAGCAATGCAAGACCACATACACATTGACTTCCTCAGAAATATTAAAGTTTAAGATGGGTCATCAGAATTCAACAGCAAAGTTGCACATTAACTCACCAGTTCAGGTCACTCTTCTATATCAGTGGAAGATAACCTCTGTCCAACAAAAATTATGTCTCTCTTATTATACATTTCTGTGGAAGGTATTTTTCTTCATTTCACTTCACAGAAGTGCAGTTTATAACCCAGAATGTGATGTCTGACATTGGTCATATAATCTGTCTGCTGCAAAACTGTTAATGGTAACAGAATGATCTAATCCTTTAGGTCTTTCAGACCTTACTTTTTATGACATGTTGTTAGCACTGAATTCTGCAGAATTATTTCCTTTCATTTGTTTTAAGGATATTCAAACTGCTGCTGCTTGTGACTAGAGCATTCATTTCCTGGGGACCTGAAGCGAGACTTTCTCAATGCTCTTTTTTGCCTGGGTGATGCAGGCTGAACTGCTGTCAATAGCCTCTCCTAGAGCTCTACTTCTGAAATAAAACTTCCTTGTTTTTCATTGCCATTTCTGAAAAAAAAAGCCTTTTCTTCCTGTTGTACATAATTCTGTATGTGTACAAGTTAAATTTTACCTATGATTTTGTTCACTGAAGTGAAAAAATGCAGTAGGAATGAAGTAAGACTACCTACGTTCTGGAAGCTCCTCAGTTTTTCCTAGCATGGATAGTGATACGTAATGACCAGTCTTCATCTTCAACTCAGTCTTAAAATTACCATCAAAATCGGTCAAGAGCAATCCAGCACAGATTTTTGCATGCCGCTGCTAGGTGACCTACATTTCAAAAAACAGCCAGGTCTTAAAACATTTGATGCCTAGCTAATATTTAATTCAGAACAAAACATTACCTGTCTAGCATAAGAAAAAAGGACTTTATGTTAAAAACATAACTTTAGGTTAAAAACATAACCAAAACCTCCTAAAAACTGGGATGATATATGGTGATACACACCAGATTTTTCTTCCCAATATTTTAAATTAAACCTTCAAGTAAGTTCAAAGACCAGCTGAAGACATTCAGCAGAAACCATATTGTTGGTCAGATGGTGTAATTCTGTTTTTCTAAGCATATGTTTCCATTTTGACTGGCCTGAAATTCTTCCCCTCTATGTAGGTTATTGCGCATTCACCTGCAAATCCTAAGGTCACCCTTCAGTGCATTTTGAAAGTGATGCTCCCTGGTGACACTTTCACAGCAACCAGGAAGAACACCTATTTTAAGGAATATATTGCATGTGTTTGTCAGAAGCTTTCCAGTTTTGGAGCTGAGATCCCTCACAGCTTGAGATGAACACCATCTGGTCCTGGCAGTTCACTAGAATTAAGATTCCCAAATTGTTCGGTGAATTCCTCCCTTGAGGTTTCTCCCCTTCTTAAAAACATACTAAGGACTAGGGTTTCTCTTGGGTGAAATTTCCCTGGGATGAGAATTTCAACAACAGACATCTTTAGCCTAGTTTAATTGCTTCAGACAATTAGCTTTTTTTAGTCTTGTCATCTGCCTTTAGATTTCTTTTTCCCATTGATCTCTGTACCTAAAGGTCCATGGAAACAAGTGCAATCCTTCTGCCTCAGACATACGTTAATACTTCTTGTTTGGTAGCAGTATCCATCTCTTTACCTTTTCTGCAATTAAGAAAGAAATCTTTACTTATGAGCTTAGTGGTTAGAGTGGATGTTTTCATCATGCTTGGAGATATGAGATATTTTGCTACCGGAAAAACACACTGGTGCAGCTTGTACAGATTATCAAAGTCTAAGAGCCTAGAAGAACTTAAAAGGGTCACTGTGATCAGCTGATTTAACTTGCAGCACAAGCTGAGTTGTTTTCTGCTACCTTAGTTTACTTCTGAATCCATGTTTTTGTTAGGATAAACTGCCCCACCGTACAGTCCCTTTTATCCCACAGACTTTGCACCCTAGAATAAAGGGGTGGCTTGCAGCATGGTAAGCAGTACTACAGAAGATAAATATGTCTGATCTACATCCAGTAGCACAACAAAATGGAAAAAGCCAGAAGAAAGGAGGCAGAATCTGAAGTGAGCTAGCATTGCAAAGAGAAGAACTGGCTGACCAGTGAATGCATGTAAAAAGATCCTTGAGGGTAAGGAAGACAAAAATGTTGGTGACCAAGCCAGAAGGACAGGAACTGGTGCGGTGGAGGTTAATTGAAGCAGGCTTAGGATTTGGGTTTAGGCTTCAGGCATGTGAAGCCGGCAAGAAAGGCAGAAACATGTTTTGGCCAGATGGATCAGAATGAGAGATAACCAGCAACAAGCACTGGTTAACCACCTTCTCACAAAATACATTATGTTTTCTTCAAAGATGAGAAAACCCTTACTTTGCACTAGGAAAAGGAAATGTGGAGTACTCTGGGTTGTCTTCTCTCAGGAATATGAGCATGAATACTGTTAAGTTGGCCCTGCTGGGCTCCCAATTTTCAGAACACTTCAGTTGTGGGAACTTGTGAGCAAGACTTGCTGACTATCGGGGAATCTGTCTTCTTCCTTTTCTTGAAAATTATGTCACGGATCAGACCAATTTTCTTTAATGGCTAGAAGACTGCTGCCAAATCCAGATGCTCCCATAAATGATCATGTTAGACTCAGATGTGACAAAATGGACTCTGCTGACCTCTGTCTTTGCAGACCCCTGAGCACTGGTCTCCTATTCCAGGAGACACTCCTGAGTTGCTGCATGTATATTGGTACATCTGTCTCTCTTTTCACATTTAACAGCTCCTTTTTCCTCCCCATTTATTCCTTTTCTCGTCTTCCCTTCAGTACAGTGACTCATACAAAATATTCAAAATTATTTTCAAAGCTGTCGAGTTAAATGAACAGTCAACAGCTTACCAAACCCTGACAGAGAAATTAGAGGCAAGCTGATAAAATCAAAGACACATAGCAAAGGTGTAATGGAAACACAGAACTCTCTGTGTGAAAGTACTTTTGAATAAAGAAAGCATTTTAGGAGAAAGATAAACTGCTCTTCTAATGTTGGATGATCTTTTCTACTCTTCAGCTTTTTCTCCAATACACCTGAATTAGATCCACTTAGAGTACACACAAAGCTTTCCTCTTGCTTGAACACCAGTGGGACAAAACTACAGGCAACTCTGAATTGCAGTTCACATGTGGTACTAACAAAGCCATGTCCTTCTCAGAAAACCCTATTAAAACTTGTATGGTACACGCCACTAAGGTTATTAATGGACTCTAACTAGCAGCTATTAATTTGGCCTCATAATCTCATTTAAGACCAAGATTAGGTGCCTCCTATAAAATGTGCATTACTGTTTGACTCCTGATCCCCAGAAGGCAGTTTTCAGAGACGTCAAGCACTTGTAAAATTGGGACAGGTCATTTTAGAGCTGATGTTCCAAGAGACAAACAGCACAGAAAAACAAGATTGTATGCTTCTGGGGGCTGGAGCTGAAATCAATGGATGCTTTATATACTTGTTTTTAACTTAGTGTGCAAAGCAAAATAAAAGCCAGGTTCATAGAGTCAGAGACTTGTGCCCTTCCCTCTCTGTACTGCGTAACATGTTCTGCTTCTTACTCACACCCACAGTCTAGGGGCCAAGGCAGTTGTTTGGGTTATGTACCACGACCTGCCATAGGACAAAATTACAGTCTCTAGAAGCCAAGGGCAAGGATCCTCATTTCAGATTAAACCACAAGACCATTTTCTTTTCTAAATGTGACTGAATCTCATTTGAAGGATGTCTCCTCTCGGAGATGCTACACTTATTCAGGGCAGTGGTTTCACAACTCAGATGGGGCTGAATGCTCTTTAAGCAATAGGGTTTCAATTAAAGTAGCAAGAGTGTTGTTGGCTCTTGGAGCAGCACCACGTCAGTAAGCCCAAGGACTCCAGATGTTTATTGAAAGAAATGTCATGGCAACAGCCTCTGACACAGCTCCTCTGTGCAGCAGCATGCTTCAGGGGTTGTCATCATGACCTTCTTATTGCTACCACTCCTCTCCACTCCAATCCATAGAGATTTGCAACTTTGGCTGACTTAGTCTCTTCTCAGTACTTAGGAGACTTCACCACAGCTCCTTCAGTATTGCTGTTGTCTAGTTCCAGGGCTCTGGATTATTGCAGATTACAGGTAACAAACTGCCTACTTGAAGAATGATCTCAACACATCACTATAAGCTACCTGGGAACTGCATCTTTTCAGCTGGAAGGCTGCGTTGCCAAAGATTTTTATCACCTCAGAAAACCCTTTGCTCACTGTATAAATGGTACTGCTTGTCTGAAATTTAGGTAGCAAAAGGGATGATTCCTTGTTCTGAGTTATATAGTTTCTCACACCTCCGGCTACTCTTGAATAGGTCACAAAGTCCAGACTGAAGGCCTACACCAACTTTTGCATCAGAGTGCTCAGAGCCAAAGGGACTTGATGCCCTCTCTACAGGGAGGAGCAGAGAAGTGTTTTCCACATCTTTGAATGATCTAACAACACAACAATACTCACATCTAAAATTCTGGTTTGTGCCCATTTCCACTTAAAACTGTGTACTGCTAACTGATAAATAGACTAGACTAGAATAGACTGTTTCAGTTGGAAGTGACCTAAAATGATCATCTAGTTCAACTGTCTGACAGCTTCAGGGCTGACCAGAGTTAAAGCTCATTATTAAAGGCATTGTCTGACTGTCTCTTAAGCACTAACAGGCTTGGAACATTGGCCATCTCTCTAGGAAGACTGCTCCAGTGTTTGAACACTCTCTGTAAAGAAATGCTTCCTAATGTCCAATCTAAATCTCCTCGGTCACAGCCTTGATCCTTTCCCATGTATCCTGTCACTGGGTATTGGAGAGAAGAGCTCAGCACCTCCCTCTCCATGTCGCCTCCTCAGGAAGCTGTAGAGAGCAAAAGGATCACATTAGGGGCAAGTTATCACGAATGGGAGCTGGAGCAACTTGCTAGGAGTGTCTGAATAAATAGTTTGAGGCATCCCACTTATTCTGGTAGTTTGGTCTCACATTTTGTTTTCAGGGTGGCCTATTTTAGTTATTAGCAGTTCATTTTCTCTAAATGGGTCAGAGTTTTCAATCCCGTGATTTCCAACTGTTGCTAATGCATCAGTGCTTTTCCATCTGATTGCCCAGTGAGACCTCACAGGTGCAAATATATGATTGAGACTAGAATGTGTAACTGCCAGTAACAGTAATCAATTCATCCTCTGAGAGACTCAGGAATCAAACGTGCAGCAGCTACAGTAATGGAAGTGTATTAGGTTTGTGTGGCTAGCTTTTGGTAGTGGGGGCCTTCTGTGACAAGCTGCTAGAAGCTTCCTCCATGTCCAACCCCTGGTGCCAGACCCCTGGCACCCAGAGCCAACCCCTGGTGGCTCCAAGACAGACCCACCACTGGCCATGGCTGGGCCAGAGATAGTGTTAACACCTCTGTGGAAACATATTTAAGAAGAGGGGAAAAGTAATTGCAGAGCAGTAATTACAGCCAGAGAAGAGCAGGGTGATAACATGTAAGACAGCTCTGCACACAGCAAGATCAGCAGAGAAGGAGAGTGAGGAAACATTCCAAGCACCAGAGCAGAGATTCCCCTGTAGTCCATGTTGAAGACCATGGTGAGGCAGCTCTACCCCTGCAATCCATGGAGGGATGCAGAGATCCACCCACAGCCCACGGAGGAGCCCCATGCTGGAGCAGCAGGTTGCTTGAGAGGAGGCTGTGACCTTGTGGGAGGACTGTGCTGGGCAGAGGTCTGGCAGGGACCTTCAGACCCATGGACAGAGAAGCCCATGTTGGAGCAGCTTTCCCGGTAGGACTTGTGACCCTGTGTGGGATCAGCCTGTCCTTAAAGGTCTGCACCCCATGGAAGAGTGACCCAGGCTGCAGCAGTTTGTGAAGAGCTATTACCCATGTGATGGACTCACACTGGAGAAGTTCGTGGAGAACTGTCTCCCATGGGAGAGACCCCACACTGGAGCAGAGAAGGACTCTCATGCATGAGAAAGAAGAAGCAGCAAAAACAACCTGTGATGAACTGGCCCCCATTCCCTGTCTCCCTACACTGCTGAGGGGGAGGAAATACAGTTCAGGAAGGAGAGAGAGATAGGGGCAAGGTAATTTTAAGATTTATTTTATTTCTCATTATACTGCTCTGGTTTTGGTAGCAATAAATTCAGATTATATCCCCAAGTTCAGTCTGTTTTGCCTGTGCCGGTATTTGATGAGGGAAATTTCCTGGCCTTTTTCTCAACTCATGAACCTTTCACTATATTTTCTCTCCCCTGTCCAGTTTGACAGGGAGTGATAGAGCAGCTTTGGTGGGGACCTGGCATCCAGCCAGGGTCAACCCACCACAGGATGCCATGTCATTGGGTACTGTTGATGAAGTACTGTTTTTTCTTTTACAGTCTCAGAATGTATTCATCTTCCCAAATAAAACATTTTTTGGCAGCTTTTTACAGTCACTTTCACAGAAAGCCTCTCTGAGTCAAACTGGTTTTAAACTGGGGGAAGGAGGTGGGAAGTGGGATAAGGAAAGGAATGAACCCACTGATGGTGTCCTGTGTCTTTTTGGTCTCAAACCAGACTTTGCTCTTCCTGTCTAGCTGGCCTGCAACAAGACCCCTCTGGCTCTTCTCTCCAGAGCATTTCCAATATCCTGAAGCTAAACACACCTAAAAGCTTAACATGCAGCTTGGGCATGTTTCTGTGGACTTCTCATAGACCACCTCAGAAACAGCCATGTAGACAGGAGGAAAGCAAACCGCTGACCCCAAGACCACCACTCTCACCAGCAATTATCACATAGCAAATGGCCACAGTCATTTTGTCTGTAAGTTCTCCCATAGCCATTCTGAGCAGACCTTTTCAGGTTGCAAGGAAATTACTTCTTAGCCACAAAGTGCCTGTTCCTCAGCAGGTCTGCTCCCTCCTGTTCTATTATTCCACCGAAAGCTTAAAATAACCTCTACAAAGACCATATTGCAAAACCAAAAGTTAAACATCCAGCAAAACACACCTGAAGACAAATACTTAGAACTGACAACTGAGGCTTGAAACTTCAGCAATGTCGAATTATTTTGGTTCCTACCTGAATTCTCATGGAAGGAGATGGAGAGGTTGCAGCTCAGAAATGAGGGGCCCAGAAAGGCTAGCAGGACAGGCCAAATGCAGTGCTGAATTCCCAGGGAAGCTGGAGGGATACCAATGATGGGAAAGAGAAGGGCTATCAGCCTTCTGTACAAGCTGAAGGATAAGAATGTCAGTGTCAGAAAATAAGCTGTTTTTTCAATTAGTTGTGCTGATACATAGTCTTTAAATCCAGGGCATCTTCTTAGGGAATAGACAAAAAGGTACAGTTAGTGGCTCCAAGGACAATTTGGACTATTTCTTCTTGTAGTTAGTTTCTATCCATAAAACTGAATGGCTTAAACTGAAGAGATGCATTAAAAAATTTGGACAACAACAGAAACACCCAATTTTTATAAAAAGCTTGTTAGGAAAATAGGTTAAATTAATTCATTTCCCAGTTGCCCTGAAAACACTCTTCTCAGCTCTTCTTAACTCACTCACTCCACTTATCCACCCAAACACAGGAGAGATGTATCAGTTCTCCATGATACTTGGTAAAAATACAATATTTTCTTGTTTACTCCTCAAGGATATCGCTTTTCCAGCTCAGTTTCCTGTAAGATATGCTAATTCCTCCAGGCTTCTTAAGATATGTTAGCAACGTCATCATTTTATCTTAATTACTATCTCAGTTGAAGCCACCAAGTTGTTGTCTTTGATTTTGTTGTCTCTGCAAATACAAATAAAACCATACTTCATTGGTTCTTTACAAGAGACTAGACAGTGTGTGCATCTAGCTCTTACACAAAGAAAGAATTAACAGACACAGTATTCAGCAAGTCATACTTTGCCAGCAACCAGAGTGCTGGGGCAGAATGGCAATGACATACAGGACTGTACCTACACTCCTGGGATTGTACAAAATCTGCTGGAATATGGGAAAAGTTAAGGTCACCGTGTGGAACAAGTTGACTCACTCTGTACTACTGTGAATGACAGGAACATTTTAGTAAGTGCTGTTTTAAAGTTATATAAATTTCCAGATTTATCTCATTTTGGCTTCATGAAAACTGAAACTTGCAAAGCCTGAGAAAAACGCTTCACTTCTCCCTTTGATACGAAAAAGCCTAAAGGTCACATAAAAACCTGGGACTTCTTGGAAGTGTGCCTCTATTTTCCACCTTGCCTAATATGCACTATTTATTTGGTATGCCAAACTTTCACCTCCAATGCATAATAAAGTCTGATTAATGTTGTTTTTGTCCGTGAGTTTTATGCTGCTTCCTCAAAAAGGATGAAAAAAATGTGGGGTTTTTTTTGTTATGATGGACATAAAAATCAATGGGCCTCACCACCTCTGAAGGCTTGCTGGCAGGAAATACTTATCTCTCAAGAAATTCTCCTAGCTTTTGTGGTATCCCTACATCCATTCCCAGGAGTGGTAAATTCTCTCAGGAACACAGACTATTAAATAATTCCATGATTGTAGCTGAGATTTGACTGCCTTGAAAGGCTTGACTTTTCTTTCTTTTCTCCTTTCCTCTTCATTCTCAAACTTACAAGCTCATGGGAGGGGGAAAATAAATCCCCAATGCCAACATTTCACTGTTGCCTACTCTCAGGTCCATCAATCTACAAATGCTCCTAACCCTGTATTTTTAAGATCCAGGTTGTAACTGACACTATTTGAATCATACAGGTGTAGTCATGGCTGGAGGGCCTTACCAGCACTCCCTGCTCACAAAACAGCCAGGCAAATGGAAAAGGAATACTAAGTTCTAATTTTCTTTTTCATGTTTATTTGTTTATTTTAGATAGTGAAATCTGTCAGATGGTCCTTACACTTTTTTGTTGTCTATCCCAAAATGCTGTGTGCACTTCTTTTATTCAAAAGCCATCTCAAAGCCTTGTGTGTATCTGCTTTATAACCTGCTTTCTTGAGGAAAAACATTTCTTCAGTCACATTGTTTTTAAAACACTTCTTTTGATACTGTTTTTATACCACTGGTCAATCTCAATCAGATTGGAAATACAGGTGAGCTCCTGAAGATCCAAAAATTCTGCAAGTCCTGTGAAATCCAAATGTATTTGTGTTCCCAATAAGACAGACAAAATTCAGCACTTTACAGGATTAATCAACGTTCACATATATATACAGCAAAGCATGTAGGGAACATGGGGAAGAACTATTGTTTGCACACGTACCTGCACAGAAAGTCTGGAGAAAAAGGGAGAAAAAGGGTAGAGATGGAAAGAAGAGATACTGAGGAAAGTGGCATTCAGGATGCTGGAAGGTTACGAATTGTGGCAACGAGAGATGGCCACGAAGCCCCAAGAGTGAACTGTCTGTAGCACTACAAAATATATACTTTGGTCACAGGCCAAGTACTGGGTCAGCTGATGTCTTTGTGGTCTCAGCTGGCATCCATACAGGACCAACATCATGTTGGGAACTGTGCCCTAGTGCCAGGGGGACAGGTGAAAACTTCCCACTTTCTCTCACTTTCCTGGTAGGGTCTGAAGGAAAATCAGTCTGGCAAATCACTGGAAGAAAAGGCTTCCTTAAACTGAGAGCTTGCAACAATGTAGAACTGGTATGAAACACTATGAAAGCAGAATGGTGAGTCACTTTGGCAAAATGTCAGTGACTGCAAAAGGTTCTTTTGTTCTCAAGGGCCCAGAAAATCACAGATTCATTTAGGTTGGAAGAGACCTCCAAAATCATCAAGTCCAATCTTTGACCGATCACCACGTTGTGACCTAGACCACGGCACTAGGTGCCATGTCCATTTGTTTCTTGAATACTCCTGGGCATGGTGACTTCACCACCTCCCTGGGAAGTCTGTTCCAATGCTTAACTGCCTTTCAGTGAAGAAATTCTTCCTGACGTCCAACCTGTCTCCTTTTCTTCAGGCTAAACTACTCCAGATCTCTCAGCCACAACTCATATGACCTAACCTGTAGAACGTTTACCACTTCCATTGTCCTTCTCTGGACACATTCCAAAACCTCAATGACCTTTTTGAAGTGAGTGGCTCAGAATGGACACACAGTATTCGAGGTGTGGCCTCACCAGTGCCAAGTACAGGGGGATGATCACTTTCCTAGTCCTCTTGGCCACACTATTTTTCATACCAGCCAGGATGCCATTGGCCTTCTTGGCCACCTGGACACATGCTGGCTCATCTTCAGCTGCTGTTGACCAGAGTCCTTTTCTGCTGAGCAGCTTCCCAGCCTCCCTTGCCCCCAGACTGTGGCACTGCATGGGGTTGTTGTGACCCAAGTGTAGGACCTGGCACTTGGCCTTGTTGAATCTCATATAGTTGGCCTTGTCCCATTGATCCAAAATGGTCCTTTTCTGCTAGCGTTGTGTTGTTATCCTAGTACATGCTGTGCCCAGTTTTCAGGTCACCTAAAATTCTATAAATGCACCAGAACCATTTTCCTACCTATTAATAGTACTATTCTTTCCAGACAGAGGAATTAATGGTTTTGTTTAGTAGAACGTGAAATGTTAATCACTTTCAGTATTATTCTGTCACAGAAGTTGTCTGGAATTATTACAGAATGATAAATTATTGGTAACTTTTTTTTCCCATTGGACAGTATTTACTTCAAATACTCTTGCCAGGGCCAGTTTAAGGAATCCACAAATTTCAAGGGAGACTTCCCAAATAAGATTCTGTATCTTTCTGATAATTTGCTCACTGGAGCATTTCTCCCTCAGTATTTATTGGGATAATGACTATGACCCGGATTTCACAGAAGGAAGGTTTGCAAGGAGAATTAGTACCTTACTAGACAATGATACAGCTGAAGATAGGAGGTGAGATTTCAAGGGTACAAGCTTGATATCAAACTGAATTTCACAATGCTGTTTCTGTTATCTGAGGGCAGACTCACACAGAGAAGCAGAGATGTGGGACAAATGTATGGGTTCTCTTCAGGAGACCAAAGAAGCTGCAATCTCCACCATGTTAGCTACCAGTGCCTAAACAAGCTTTCCTTCTTACAGAGGGAAAGATCTGAGGTCCTAAAAAGTATCTTGGGTCTTCTACTTGGGCATGTTCTCAGTCAGCTTTGTTGGTGCTTCAACTTCCCTGTAAAGGAGCCACAAAATTACAAGACATTTCTCCTGCAGGTAGTTTTGTGCAGACCTACAAGCCTGCACCAGTAGGGCTCGGTCATACTCACATTTTTTTATCCTAACTACCCACTTACTGCAGAAATCCATGAAAGAAGCCTTTCATGAGCCAGCCATGTCTGATGGTCTGCATGGTGGTCTGTCTCTAGCCCAATGTACTGTAAACCTACTGCTCTCACATCCTGAGCCTGTTGCTACTGACTCATTGTAACACCACTGGTTGTCCCAGTCATTAGTGCATGGTTCTTAATGAGCAAGTAAACAATTTTGTCACATTAACAACATGTTTTCTGCATATGCAGCTTGTAAAAGCACCAGCAGTGAGGAAAACAGCCTTCTATCAACCCAATGCTTTTAACAAAAAACAAGCTCTGTGGCTTTATTAGTAAGATTTGCAATACATTATCTGAGGACTGCTAATTGCAAGCTAAGCTTGGGACATGAATCAAAGCTCTCAGCTACAATTTTCAGTAAAATGCATTATGCTTTTCAATAAAGCTTAGCTGCTGCAGCAAGGTAGAAGACATTTCCTTACCAAATTTAACTCAGGTTCCTTAATTATGGGTGAGTATTAACAATTCAGCTTCTGACCTTTGCTATAAATATACATGTCTGTAGCTTCAATTAGTTGATACTTGTCTGAATCTCAAGGTGAAGGTGGACTCATGTTCCCATTTCAATCAAGAGGGGAAAATTCCAAATAGGCTGGCTTCTATCTTGCTAAGTTTAAACTTTGACTTACATGGAGAGAAAGACAGAAGGAAATGTAATTTAATAGTTCAAGGAGACTTTTATACCTCTGTTACATTTGAGCAATGTTTTTTCGTAATATAAGGAAATCCATAATTTTGGGATATTTGTTCTGGTCCACTGCAAGAGTACTGTTTTTTCTCCTACCTAGTGAATTCTAAGCTAGTCAAGCTCTTTCTCATTGGGCATCTGCCCAGTTCCTTGCTCAGAAAGACTCACAACATGGTTCTTTTGCAACTTGGTTATGGCAGATGCATTGATGATAATGACAACTCCTCTAACCTTGCATCTTCCTAATTTTGAGACCTTGAGAAGATGTGGGAAATAAAAGCTGTAGTTTAAAATTTCAAAATTAAACATACCTAAATAAAGAATAATTGTTTTAATGTTGTAACAGATAAAGAAAGGACAACTCCAAAACCAATCTACATGTTTTCCTGCAAAGATCTTTCAACAATGTTTTAATTTGTAATCAGAAACATTGAGGAGGATTATCACTCAATGTTTCTGTTTATGGCAGAAATCTAATTTACTAAATTTGATTTGCTACTGATGGTGATCCAGATTCAGTTAAAACGCCGTCTTCACTACATCATGGATTTGAAGTGTATTTCTCTTTCCTGGTTTCCACAGGTTTGGATGTATGATTTCAGGAAAAAAGTCTCAGTGACCTTAAAGTTCATATTTAGACTCAGCTAAGTCTCTTTCAGACTGCAGGAATTCTTTTTCTTCCTTTTCTAAGCAATTCCTTCCCTCTAGCTACAGCAGCTATTTATTTGTGAGTTACTTTAAATCTCTTCCATTTTATAAGGCACTTCACTTTTGACAGCACTGGAAAAAATGCAGCTTTGCCTTCTAAATTTAGTAGAAGAAGAAAAAAAACCCACCAGATTGTTTGCTGGTCTCTCTGCTTCTATTCTTCGGTTCCAAACTATTCTCCATAAGTTCCTGTCTATCGCCTTTTGTAAATAACATCTGCTTTTCAAACTCCCTGTCTGCTAATTAGTCTGAATCGTTTGTAAGAGTACAGGACTTATTTAGAAATGTACAAATCAAATGCTAATGGATAGTAACAAGAATTTCCCACTCACTCAGCACTTACATCAATTTCCACATTAGAACTATGTAAAAAAGAAACAAACCTAGAAAATTTGCTGAGGGGAAAAGAAACACTGTTTTGAAGTTGTGTATTTGGGTTGACACTGCCAAATGCTTTCAATCCTGAAAAGATTTTTCTGGTGTTATAAATGTATTAGTTATCCTTAACGCTCTTTTAAAATATCAACTAGTTTGGGAATATCTCCCCTCTGCTGTAAAGACCTTCAACCCACGTCCTTTCTTTCTCAGGGGAATAGCTCAACTCCAGTCTATAAAATAATTTTTGCTCAGTTGCTTTCTTTCTCCCTGACTATTTAGAAATTTCATACAAAAAAAATAGTACAGACCAGCTCCATCAATAGAGGTTGTAGGAAGGAAGTCCTGAAGTACTTACTTCCTGATTATTAAGGACTTGTTATTAAGATATAGGAGAAAAATATTTATCTATTTTGCTTGTGGTAAAATATGGCTTCGAACCAAAAATGTCTGTCTTCACCAGGTAAACTTCCTGAGCTCCAGGATCTCAGTGACAAACCCTAAAATCCAATAAATCCAGTCCTAATGGTCTTTCCTGAGTAAGTTCCTCAGCTGAATTAAGTGCACTGAATGAAAAAGCAGAAACATTAACGTGCTACTTTGATTAAAGCCCAACTAAGCAAAGTTCTCAAGAGCCAGCTGGAAACACAACCATGAGCCAGAGTTGTGTCAGAGGGGATCCTGCACAGCTTCACTCTTGGATGTATGGTGTTTAATATGTTTTATGAATGATCTGGAGAAACACATGACTGTTATCTGTAGGAAAAAAATACAATAAAATTTGGCTGTGCACCACCTCTTAACAGCCACTAAATAACTTCCAGAAAAACAAGCTACTGGGGATCCCCATCCCTCTAAGATCTTAGGGAGGCAATCAGTATTTTAGCCAAATTCTTGAAAACTGGAACTAACATTCACCCGAGTTCTCGTCCCTGAGATGCACCAGTGTCCCTTGTAAAGAAAACCATTATCTTTCTGAATTCCATTCTTAAGGCTTACAGTTTAATTGTTCAAGGGGCACTTAAGCAATGGTGCCAGACACACACAGAAGCCAGCAAGAGACAAAGGCATTAAAAATTGTTTGGAAACATCATTTCTGCTGCTCTTCTGGAGGGGAATTATTGGGGAATAAAAGTTGCTAGGTTTGGAGAGACAGGGAATTATCATTCCTCACCTCTGGCAAGTGAGACTGGCTGAGAAGCCCCCAGTAGCTCAGTTACTGTCACCTGAGGACTAGCGAGGCTCTCACAGGTAATTTCACTGCTAGGGGGATCCCTTGGCACCAAAACAAAAGAATGGCAATAAGAGTGCAGACCAAGAGTCCATGTAAATCAGCATCCTAACTCTGACAAGGCCAGAAGTGACTATCAAGAGAAGGTAAAGAACAAGGTAGGCATACACATTCCTTTTCCTGGGTGTTTTCCCAAATTTCATCTCTTGCTAGTTCAGAAAATTTCCAGTGGTCTGTGTGCTTCTTAAACCTCGAAAGGTTTACAGTGGAATAGTCTTCCAAATATTCACTGAGTTCACTTCAAACACATGGAATCTGTGCATTTACAACCTTCATCGAGTTCTCCATGTCTGCTGTGACTCATTTCCCTGAGAGGGAAATGCAATGCAAAGCAAACATGTCAGAGCCAGCTCTAAACCCACTAGGGTATCTGCTGACAGAAGTTCAGCCACATCCTGAGCTGCCCATTTGATCATTTACAGAGCTTCCCCAGTCAGTTTTGCAGCTCCTTTGAAGTTCTGCAGATGCCACAGTGACACTGCTTCCAGATCACAGCTCAGGTGTGTGGGCACCTTGCTACAGTACTACTGATTGCAAATACAGGTCTTGTCTCGCACAGCTTACTCCTGCATAAAATTGGTAAAAAATAACAGATTTCCTACTGGGGCACACTTCATCGTGGTGGAAGTCCCACACTGACATAAGGAGCATGAGTGATCTGCTAGCACTGAATGAGCAAGAAGCAAGAGCTGAATTCCTGTCCTATCCTCCCCAGCTACCAGTAGCATATTTGGAAGGAAAGTCTGACACTGAATTAGAAACCATCCAGCTGCAGGGGAGCAGTCTGCTATTTTTTTATGGATCCCATTTTACATATCTCTCAGTCAGTGCAGCTTGAGCTTGGATCATCTCTCTGATCACGAAAGTTTCTAGCTGAGTCACTTATCAATTTCACCCAAGCTATGCTATTTCCATCTCCATTTGTCATGTTTATGGCAACATGTTTACTACTTAATGATCATATGAAGCTTGGAAGGTAAAAAGTGCTGTCTAACTACTAAATGCTGTCATTTATACTGTTCATAAAGTCTCCAAGGCAGGAAGCACACATACAGGAAGCAGCTTTGCAGCACCTGTTTTCCAGTACATGAAACTGAGGGGTATTTACGTGGGGGCAACCAAGGTGGCTACCTAACATAGCCAAAGGCAGGGGCACACCCTGTGCCTAGTGCATTTTTATGGCTACATGATTTTTAATGAAAGCCATGCCACTGCAAAAGCTGCTCAGAGCCCCAGCGCCATGCTGCCTGTGCCAGCTGCAGGCAGACAGGCAGTTCCCATTGCCTCCACTGGGTCCCTGAAGGTTCCCATTGCCTCCCGGGAAGCACAGCCCTGGCATCTCAGCCAGTGCCATTTGGCACATTCAGCACATATTTATGGTGCCATTTAAATGATTTATAAGAACACACACCTTATTAGTTCAAGAAGGAATGAAAGATTTCTGTGCACTGTGGTCTATTAAGTAATAGTAATGGATCTCAATTACTTGAAAGACCTCTAATTAATTTCTATTTTGGCAACGCCTGAGTTAAGAGGTCAGTCAAGAGATTAACTCCTGTTCCCTCATTGTTGCTTAGCCTGTCAGTACCAATTTCCATGAGTTAGGCAATGCTGTAGGACTCAAACACCTAAAGAGAAAAAAGGAAATCTAAAATAGTTATTTTCATTACCACCTCCTCCTCCTTCCCTCACTAGTTGACAAGAGATACTGTAATGCAGAAGACTAATGGAGGGGAAAAAAAACCGTTTTGCTGTCTAAAAGTTACCTTTCTCACTCTGGCATAATCCTCCTGATCTATTTAAATTGCTTCCCTCCTTAACCTCCCTCTCCATTTTGGCAGCTCATTTATTTTGAATTTCCTTCCGAACTGTTCTCCTTCTCTGCTGCTGACTGAAGAGTTCTAAGTCATACTCATGAGTTAGATATTTCCTGATATTCCCGCACCTAAACCCCAACTTTTCCTCTAGTTTTCTGAAAAATATAATCTCTTGTCAACTGCCAAGGTTGGACTACAGGGCAAGCTGTACACTGAACCTCTTTGTATGTGCTTTTTATTACAGGAGCATACATCAACCCAGGGATGACAAGTGAAGCAGTTTCAAATGGCACATTTTCATTCGACATTACTGAAGTACTTATATCCTGCTTCTAAGTATATATTACTCTATGCACACATACTCTATAATACACACTTGCAGTGTAAGCACCAGGACTGTAATTTTTAAACAGCGGTGGAAATCCTCAGTCACCAATATGGTTTTGGCAGTGTATTGCCTTTCATTTCTCATATCACTGTGTATCACATTTTTCATACCACTAACTCTGTTTGACTTAAATGCTTTCAATTTTAAAAATTGTTTTCTTATGAATTCAATAGTCACATCTCAGACATCTTCTACATCATCTAAATTGAAGAATGAAATCTCATCAAGAGCCAGAAAATCTGTCTAGATGCACAGTGTAATAATGAGAGTTAAGAACTGCTCAGCTAATAGAAATAGATAGGGTGAGGGTTACATTAAGCTCAGACTTTCTCATTCCTAACTGATCCTCTGACTGCAGTGAAGTTCTTATACCTGTTGTCAAAAAATGTACTTTAGAGGACAACTCAGGAATGTGGCAAAAATAAATAGCTATGCTTTCTAAACTCAGGCTGCCATTACTCAGGTTTCTGAGTCTGCACTGACCTCATAAAATACAGGCTGGCAATCCCATGGCTTCCAACAGATCATTTGGTTAGAATAGTCTTTGATTTTGCTCATCTTAAGAGGCAAATGCTTCTTAAGATGAGCTCAGCCTAGGCCATAGATTAAAGCTTGTAAACAGTCTCAAGGCACAAAGCACAGGCACACTTTATCCAATAGTTCAGGAGATTAACCACCTTCCTTTTCCATATGCCAGTTACTGCATTAGGATCTCCATTTTCTCTGTCAGTCAGCTTAGCCTCCTACATCTTTGCTTTACAAAAGCAATGCACTGGAAACAAATGGCCCCAAACCATGAACCACTTAATAATCTCTCGACTGGTGCATGTGAACAAGGCAGTGCTGGACACCTCCATTAGGATTCTGCACCAGAGCCTGTGCAGTCGTTGCACTGGAGCAAAGACAGAGGCTGGAGACAATCACAGTCTGGCACAGGTACCAGCTCGTCAAATTCCCACAACAGAACAAAAGCACTTCTCAGACCAGCAGGATAGGAGCAAAAGGGCACAGAACAGTGGTAAAGTGATTCGGGGTTTCAGTTTGTTTATGTATTTTTGAACTTTTTAAAATTTGTTTTTAAGAACAGCTTTATTACAAGGCCTAGATTTAGTCTACTTTACAAGTGGCATTGCTTACTGGCTTAAAATGTTTGCTTTGTTATATTCCAAAGCTTTGTATATATATTTTAAGGAGAAACAAAAAAATATATCTTTATATTTCTTTTGGCCGAGTTTGGAGGTTGGGCCTTTTTTAAAGTCAGTACAGTATAGCACAGTGCAGAGCTTCACTGTGAAGACAGAATTTAAGAAAAACAACCTCTGAAAAAGTTTTCTAAGACAGAATTACGAACAAAAAAAAATCCACTCAGTCGTTGTTCTTAATGGGGTGCCTGGTGAGTCAGCGTATTTAGAAGTCGTTCTAGGTTGTGGCAGCCTGTCTACTTTTATGTTTCGATCTTACTTTGATTCAGCTTCTTTAGATATAAATATTGTAAACTTGAAAATCAACCTGAGGTCAGGCTCTGATGCCAGCTGTATATAAGCTGTGGAAGAATAACAAAGTCGTGTTGTACAATGCCGTGCTATAAGCTGAGGGTTTAGATGGTCATGCTCCTGCTCCTTGTACCTCCTCGAAGGTTAAAAATAGGGCAAGACCTTGCCAAACAGAAGTCACAGCTCCAAACTGAGGGCTGATAAAAGCAGAGTGTGGAATGCAGAATAAAATTCTATTACCCCTACTAGAAAGTTCAATAAGTATTTGTAACTCAAGGAATGAGAAATACTGCTGTTGGAATGACTAAACCTAATAAACTTCAACAGAAGGAAAGACAAACTGAACAGTCATTTCTTGCCCTGTAAATATTAGAAGGGAAATCAGATCCATTCATTTGGAAGCAACTACTACTGTAAAGGAGCTGGGGTTTTGCCTGTTTTTTGTTGGGTTTTTTTTGAAAACACAAATCACACTAATCGATTCCAGCTAAGATTAAAAAAAAAAAAAAAGTGTGAAACTCTTTCCATATGGTTCTCTCTGTAAACAGCAATATTTTTGAAACAAATTTCATATAAAGAATTCCAGAGAGTGAGCAGAAAATTCTGAAGTTAGTTTTTAAAAAGTAGGTTTTGGATTTATTTAAAACATATGGGAGAACTGGTCTTATGGTTAAATAAGATTCTTGAATCTGAGATTCAGTTTTATGCCTGACATGGATCTTGGTAGATTTTCAATTAATTTTACTTTGCCTACTTCACCATTTCTGGCTCTGAGTTACAGACTCTTAGAAACTATTTTTTCTTCAAGACTAGCCATAGCTGGAGCAGAAAATTTAAAATTCCCAGTTCTGAAATGTCTGAGGAAGTGGAAAGTTCAAAACAAAGCTTTAATGGCCTAAAGGGTACATTTATAGTTCAGCTGTTACATAAAGCACTGTCAGAAACTGATTACTATTCCTATTTATTCAGGCAAAATTTGTGGCTGACACTAAACTACAATTCATAAATGTATAAGCTTGCCTGACTCCAGCAGTATTTAAAGGTGTGCTTAATACCCAGTCACATAGGCCATATCTACAAGTCCTTCCTGATAAGACTTCCAGAACTTTGCATGTACATTCTGCAGCCAAAGGAAAGGAAAGTATCAATAGGTATTCAATGACCTTAAGTCACAGGGCTCAGGAACAGAAATCTTTAAGGTTTGAGTTCTTCCTGCTTCAGGAATTAAACTCTTTTGAGTTCATAAATAACTAAGGTAGCTAACAGGTTTATGTAATATTTACATTATTTAAATTCATTAGAAGTGCAATTTCTTAAAAGTCTTCCTATTTCCCTGTGCTCAAAGTCTGGCAGCAGACAGGTTTGCCTCCCTCTTGCTTGTGTGCACTGTGGAAAACAGAACCTCTCAAAGCAGCTGCTGTGGACCAAGGGGAGACAGATGCCCTGGACCAGCCCTGGAACTGGCTCTGCTCCTTGTTTCTGGCTGCTGCCTCTGAAATGAAGAATCAGTGACTCTTTCATACTGTTGTTCCTGGTAGGCCATTGCTGTAATTGCCATCAGGGAAATGTTGTAATGTCATATGGGAGAGGATATAAATAATCTTCAATGGGTTGTGAAGTATCCAGGAGACAATTTGTCTATTAAGACATGAGCTATGCTGTGAGCCACACGTAAGCAGATCTTGTTTGGCTGTTTATGAACAGGATCTATTAAGGATCTTTCTTACTCTTGAGGGGGATGCCATCACTAAGAATAGACTATGTTCCCTTCTTTTGTATCAGGCTGTATATCAGCTAATCTGATTATGCCAAACTTCACCATGCTGAGCAACCTGCCCCAGTTCAGATTCAAAAGCTCAAGGTCTAAATACGGCCTGAGGCCTCTATGTGGTGATGTTTAAGGTTTAACACATTTTCAGAATATGCTTTTTTCTGTTTGTCTTGTTATCCACAGACATCCTTCACATTTGTGTTCCAACAGCCTATATCTGATCTGGAGTTTCCTGGTGTAACTATGCCTATTTTAGGATAAACCAAGGCTATTTGAGCAATACACTGGTTTGAGACAGTTGAGGTCCATTACTTTTGGCATCAGGGAAGACCAGAGATGCCTTCAACAAGTGCAAGGAGCCCCTCAAAAACATCAGAATATTTAAAGTGTCCATACTTGTCCCATCTCCAGGGATCTGCATGTGAGCACAGGCAGTAAGAAAGGAATGGGAGGAGCCTAGGATGG
Organism: Grantiella picta; assembly: GCA_013397955.1. Taxonomy (NCBI): domain Eukaryota; kingdom Metazoa; phylum Chordata; class Aves; order Passeriformes; family Meliphagidae; genus Grantiella; species Grantiella picta. The sequence continues at coordinate 492,828 of VZRM01006999.1, forward strand.
GTCCAGGAAAAGTGCAGCAGCCAAGGAGGCACTGAAATAAGGAGCAACAGCTTGCCACAGCCTGCATTAACTCAGCACCACAGAAAAAGGATGACCAGGAGACCAAGACACAAAGCTTTTGCACAGTCAATGATCTGAGGGGAAGTAACAAATCAGAGTGAATACAGAAGGACTCAAAACCAGGCTGAATCTCCCTGGGAGGTTTTGCAGTCATGAGTCTACCCCTCATACCTGCACCAGACACTGGGCAAATGTGCACAGATTCCCTTCCTCCTTCTCTCCCCCAGCCAAGTGACAAAAGTTAAGCAGTGTTTCCTCCTTCCACTGTATTAAGAAACAGAGTAGACAGAAAGGAAAATCAGCCTCAGCTGCAAAATTCCCTCCTTAGTCATAGGTATGAGAAAATGCTTTAGACAGGAAAAGTGAACACCCTACTCCTGGGAGACTGGCTTCAGTTAATGGAAATATCAGGGGAGTGCCTTCTACGAATTTAGGTGGCATGTTCTCACACAGAATTGGGGAAAAAGTAGATTGCACAAATTCTCTCACTGCTTGTATTGTTTTAACTTTTGGGTTCAGCGTGTATGCACTCCATAGCTCAGAGGAAATATGCAGTATATCCAGTACCCTGAAGCCCTAATTATCAATACTGTATGCTCCCAGCATCTCTGTATTTGTACATAAAATCAAATTAGCAATATCCACTGGGCCAAATTCTTTCCTTCACACTGGTACAACTGTTCCTGTCTTAAAAGTAGCTGGGATCCATGTTCAATTTGCTCTGCCTCCGTGTAAAATTTTATGTCATTCTTAAGTACACATTTTATTATTAGGTCTCTTATTTCCATCTGCTTATACTGACTCACACAAAAAGTCTCTCTTCAGGGCATTCTATAAACAAGCTAATGAGATGAATGCAAATTGCAGCAGCCATTCCTTCTACCACAGACATTCAATGCAAAGGCCTGTACATGCAGAAGGAATATGTGGAGTTATGTTTCCAAAACAGAACTACAGATATTGTTGATTTAAATAAAACACTCACATTTCTTCCAAGACGTACACAAGTTAAAATTTGCCTGTTACTTTGGCTATACTCACAGTTCTTTTTAAATTAAAAACTTGAGGACCAGTGGTAGACCTTTGATGACATTAAGTGGCTTTCTTCAGTACAGCTCCTTGGGGTCAGCTCTGACTGCATTCCTGAGCCAGGTATGTGCCACTGACCATTGCTGACCTGCAGTACCTGTCTGTATGACCAGCACTTGCTGCTTACAGAGCTGAGCACTGCCCAACACTGAGTCTCTTGATACTGCCCTTGGTTCTACATCACGTTGAGCTCTTCTGAACACTCCATTGCAAGGAATGCAAAGCAACAGTCCATAGCTTGTCACAGAGGAAGCTCCACAAATCGCCAGGCTTTCACCAGAGGTAAAATGCTGCAGCAGGGAAGATGATATTTGGTGCAGTATGTTCTCATTTGTTCTTCAGCTGTGACATCCACTTACTGTCGCTCATGCAGAGAAGCAGATACATATGCTAATGAGATGCCCTCAGCAATCTGCAATTCCCTTTCTTCAGCAGAACAGTAACTTTTGACCTAAATGTTCCCTTTTTTTGGCAGAATGTTGAAAGAAGCAGCAAATAGATAAATTTTCACCTTTTTTGTCCCATAAATCTGAACAGCATAATAAAGCAAGTAGTGAACAGTCAACTAATTAAATTCTTCCTTGGAAGAACTATAGCAACAGCACAATCCTTTTATAAGCCACATTCTTTTAATCTGGCTACTTAAATTTCTGATTCTTTAGCCTCCCTTCTTTCTTTTGCTTGTAATATACAGCTGATGAAGTACTGGAATTAATTATCTCCATGGCAATATTCATCAAAGCACTCATGCTTCTATGGAAGCCAGGGATGAAAAGTTACTAGGCAAATCTAAAGAAAAAGTGCACCCATTGGATTCTTACAAGCAGACTAAATGTTCACAGGATAAAATAAATAAAACAGAAACATTTCCCTCAAAATGTATTTTCTCCCAGCTGATGTCTCTGAGTGGTGCTAGTATTACCTATCTTGATGATGAACATATTTTCAAGAGCATTTTTCTGCTAACAAATAGACATTCTGAGAGGTAACCATATGTTTAAGTGCTCCACAGAGCCATGGTCTGAAAGACGAAAGGTTCTTAAGGAAAGTTAGCCAAGACAAAATCCTGGCCCACAGAAGTTAGTAAGAATTTTGCTTTTGATTTTAATGAAGCCAGAATTTCACTCAAGAGAACTGCAGAAGGGTCAGCCTATTTAGAGGAAAAATAAAGTATCCAGATGTCTCACAGCATTATGGACTCTAAATCAGAAATTTCTCTAGCACTGTGAAACGTTTTCTCACTAGCTTTACTGCATGACATAGAATGCCTTATTTTTAATTAATTTTTTCCCATTAAAACTTACATAAAATAATGCATTGGAGAAGAAATGCATGTCTACTGTGTTGTAAGGCGTACAAATTCCTGTTGTATCTTACATCTTAATTCTTCTTCAGAGAGTTAGAATTATCTATTTATATATATTGACATCTCCATTTACTTCTACTTTATGGATTTACATCAAGTAAAAAGAAAACACCGAAATCCTGGATGGATAATAAGGCTAGTATTTTGGGTTCGTTGGTTTTGGTTTTTTTTTCCCTAAATGGAAAGGTGATAGAAAATTCACTACCACTGAGGTATGCATGTCTGCAAGGCTAGTCAGAGATATGATTGGCCATTTTCACTCAGCTGTCTTAACTACTGTCTTAGAAAATGGACACTTGCCTGTGGTCAAGACCAAGTTATATATTCATTTCAGAAGCCAGGGGAATTTTAATCACCCTCCTATTATAATTTAATTGCATTCAGTCTCTTTTTGTCCTCAGAATCCCTTCCAGACACTGCTTTTCTGTTGTGTTCAGACAGTATCCTGTTGGGATTCTGACATTCTGCCACATCTTTGTTTAGAAGTATACACAGGGAGAATGTAATTCCTGTCAATGCCATCACTAGTTGTAAAGCAAACAAAAAGTGTCCTCAAAATGTTCCATCATATGCAAAATTAGACAAAGTTACAGTCAAGGAAGCTTCATGTATTCAGTGTGGCTTGTACTTCAGTTAGTGTCTCTCAGTATCCCCCACCGACAGGAATGGATATTGAAACAGCAGACAGTAACCTGCTGTTACCACCCAGCCTTTTCCTTGGGAAACCCAGCACTGCAAGCCCAGGCTCTTTGACTTACTCAGTCTCGAGCTGGTCTGACAGTGCAATCTGTCACTGTCAGCCTAAAAAGAGAGGCCAACTACAAACTGTGCAGTAAGTAATCAACCACAAATGCTCCTACATCCTTTCCCACTGTAACTGCAAACCTCTGAGCTTGAAACTGATCTCAGTTACATCAGCATAAATCCTGACTAACGTCACAAAGCTATGCAATTCTCAGTAATTATTTTAAGGCAAATGAAACTAGATTCCAGCCCAATGAATCCTAAAAGCCAGATGAGACTTAATATAGTCATATAATTTCATTTTTATGGGACAAAACCCAGGTGAGCAGCAGCACTAACTGACCCTCAGTGTACACTCTCATCACAAGCAAATTACACAGTATTACTATTAACTTTTTCATTAGAGTCGCAAAGAACTATTAAAATTTTTTTATTTGGAAACAGCTAAGTGCAATTACTGTGCAATCACCAGAAATAAATACCATCTTTGCCAACTGTTGGTTATGTAATGACCAAAGCAACACTCCCTCGATCTATTCTTGTATCCAGAACACTAAGAGGCTGAGAAGCACTTTGATTCCAGATCAAAAGATATGGCTATATAATTTAATCACTACAGTGCCCATGAGAAGTACTCCAAAGGGAAGTTCAGTTCCTCACTACCAAAGCAACTCCATTAAAAAACAGAAACACATATTTGAAACAGACTTAAAATTTTAATTGGTCTGTCCCAGGCTTAATATCAACTTTCATCCCCTTGGTCAGAATTACCAGACCTTCCAGGGGGCAAATGTGCAAAGTTGTGAGGTGCAACTTAGCACTGAGCCAGAGCAAGTAAAATGACAGCTGAATTGACTTGATTCCAGCTCTGAGGGGGCTGGAGAAAATCTGAATGAAAAATCCAGCCTGCAGCAGCATCACCCTTTTTCCTGGAGAGTGACTGGTACTTCCAAGGCTTGTTGTCTTCTTCCTCCCATTTACTCAGCAAAACAACTTTCTTGCCCAGACACACCATATATCCAGAAAAAAGGAATCTTGAAGAAAAGTTACAAGATTTTATCCAAGTATGAAGCACAGATCTTCCACTTGGCAAAATAGCTGCCTAGAAGTTATTGAAACATGAGACTCTTCCAGGTGAATGTGGCAGCAGGGGCAATTGTTATTTTCCTCAAGGCATCCCTGCATCAAGCAACCTGTCATGAGATAGAAGAAATTGAGACCCTGTACCTATTTCTGGTCTGGCTTGAATGTGCCTGGTCTGGTTTGCTGTGGTTTTAGGCAGTGACTCTTTTCCTTCCTGAGGTGGAATTTCAGTTCTAGGTCAAGAACCATAAAGACTAACCATACATGCAATCTATGAGGCTCCCCCACCTATGCTTCCTTTCTTTATGCAGGGATCCTCAACCTTTCTGTTGAAGACATAATGTATTTTAAAGGAAACAGAGAGAGAGCTCAGCACAAAAGGGAAAAAAATCCAACCATACAATCCTGCTTATATTGTCTAAGGCTTTGGCAAAATCCTCTTACACCAGCATATGTATAATTTAGAATACAGATTGCTCCATCCAAGTTCCTGTTTCTCCCTCAGTCTTTTGACCTTCTCATGGTAGTCCCTCTCCAATTGGGTACACAAAAGTATGTGTCCAAAATAAAACAAAGCCCTTATTATTCCCCTAATTTTTACATGAGGTTTGCAATTAGTGTACAGTTTGTTGCAATGAGCTCCTATGTGGCTTGTATAACAAATGAGGTCCCATCAATTAGATGGTCATTGCCAGCAGTGGCTTAATTGCCAGTCACAATTTATTTTTGTTCCAGACACATCACTAGCATTTCTTTATCCACAGATCTTGTCATGTTCTTTCAAGATTCAGGGAAAATGAGTGTTTGCTATGCATGATAGGTACACTCAGAAGAAAGGCCTAGATTTTTTTTTCCTAAGTACTTGGGTGTCTGGCTCCCATTTAAATAGATGGAAACTTTTAGAACCTGCCCCCACATGACTTGGCACTTTTAGTCTGTGTCTCTCTCCTGCCTCGGGGCACATGCTTAACCAGTTGATACACCAGCGACTGCAAGAAGCCACACAACCAGCACAGAACTGAGTCATCACTACAGCAAAAGCAGTTTTGTCAAACTAAATTAAGGGTCTGATGAAGAATAAATGCTACAGTCATTAATAGCATCTCTGAAAGCACTTTCTCTTCTGGATTTCATAGGCATATGGATTAGTGCTGTTGGAAGTGCACCACGCAGTAATAAATGGCTACTATTCAATTTAACTCAGAGCATAAGAGTTGATGCAGGAGATTCTACCAAGAGGATGTCATTGTGAGTGACATGATTTGTGAGCTGGTACTAGGGAACATCATCCATCTGGGAAAAGGGCAAGAGAACCACACCAGATCTCATAACAGAGCTACCCCAAGGGATCTCTAGCACCTGTGCCCTCCACACAGCACCTAGCGAGACACAGAAGGCCTGAGACACTTCTGCTCAGAAGTCTTTCATAAATGTCAGCATGCCAAAGATTGGTGATGCAGCAAAAATATTTTTAAAATTTAGTATTGGATTTTTCTTACAACCCTTGGATATGAATTACAACAAAACCAGTAGGCTTCAGGCCAGTGTGAATAAATTAGCAAGAACGTTGAAGGCCAAAGTGCAGCATGAAGACCTTAGAATCCTCAAGCAGGAGAAGTGTTTCCTTCACAGCTGTTGGTGACAGATGTGTGGAAACAGACAGGTAAACACAGAGAGCTGGCAGCTGACAGGTCAGCCTACTTTAGGCAAAATTTAAAGGGTAACACCTATTTTCTTTAAAATAAAGTGTTACTAGCCTTTGTCCTTATAAATAATTCTGAAAATTAAAAAATCCACCAAAATTAATCATGAAGACTGTAAGTTTTCACAAAAGCTTCCCGACAATGTAGTCTCATCCTCGATTTCTAACCTGAGGTATTTCTAGAAACTATACCACATTTCTCATCTCCTGTCTTGCTGATTTCCTAGTAAACTATACATGCCAGTGGTGGGGGACAAGGAGAGGAATCATGGGGGGAAAAAAGAAAAGCAGAGAAAAACAGATATAACAGTTTAGGAAAAAGTGAACAACTTCTTTGTCTTCTCTGGATTTGTCATCCTGTTGAAATAAAAGCTTTTCAAGGAGATCAATCCCCAGCTAGAAAAGGTCTGACTTCATTCAGATGTCTGATTTTTCCCCTGCCTTTTTATTCTATTCCCAGCAGTCTCATCCCATTTCTTCATAACAAGCGGAAGATCCCACCTTAGTGACAGAACTGTGACTTGGGATGATAATTAACCTTTGCAAAACACATCTTTATAAAAATGCCAAAAAGCAGAAAGTATTTCAAGGGTAGCAGGGAACACTCTTGACACTTCCCTCACCAGCTCCCCCGGACTGCTGCTGAGAACAGCGGCATAAGCCTGGTATGCTTGTATAAACTACTGATCCCTAGGCCCATCCAATACTCCAAAAGCCATTCCATTCGAAGGTGCTCACATAAAGAGGGAAATTTCTAAACAAAAGCAAGCCAGAGATACTGCTAGGGGTTCTGACTCCTTCCAGAGGCTTGGTGCATCCCTCAGCAGGGACAATCTTTGAGCAGGAAGGATACAGCCCTGCCTGACACCCCACCAATGCTGCCCAGGCTCTGTCCAGTGGCAGCCACGGCTGGGAGAGCACTCAGTGCTTTGGAACGGGAGCTGTTTCCTCCTGCCAGGTAACAGCTGATATGCAGAACAGCAGGCAGCATGGATTAAGAGCTTCTGAGGATGCTGTCAGAAGAAATGTGCTGTTCATTTGATAGTTTCAAATATTCTTATGATGTGCTTATGTTTCCACCACTGTATGAAAGCTGTTTTCATCAATGAAAGCCTGCAGAGGACACAGATTAAAATAATAGTACTAAAAAATCCCCACCAAGACCAAAACCAACAACAAAAAACCCCTTCTGGCTTAACATAATTTTTCTTAGAACCTGATTAATCAATCATGATGAAAGGCACTGAACTGTGTTGCTGACAATGTTATGACAAAAAAAAGCCTGTGGGCTCAGCTCTCAGCTGGTGTAAGAAGGTCACTCTCTGCCTCATTGCTTTTCCCAAATACTCTTTCTGTGATGCTCGTGCAGAAATGGTTAGACAATTATAGGCTTTGTACTGTGGAGATATTTTGTATATCCCTCTGCTAGCTGATGACACTGCTGATCACTTTGCTTTGCTAGAAGCCCTCTCTTTTGCTTCTCAGGATGATGCATGAGGCAGAAACAGTTTTACTGACTGACTCTAGCACTGAGTTCACTGCACGGGCAGGTAGGAAAAACACCATGAGTAGAGTGAGTTGAGCAAGAGCTTGGACCAGTGCCACATAATAAACATGCATCCCCACAAAGCACCAATAAATAGTATAAACATACTCGAGTTCTTTTCATAAGGAAGACTATTAATTTCCTCCCACTGTGCATAGCTGGTAGCTTAGTGATCCACAGGCTACAACATCATATTTTGCAGGTCTTCTGTGAAACTTTTTTTCCATCCTTCTCCAGGTTGTCACCATATCTCATAATTAAAAGATAGTTTGTTGTCAAGGTGAGTTATTGTATGCTTGGTATTTTAGGTTTTACATTTGCTCTCAAAACAAGATGCAAAGGCCCCACTTGCAAAACTTTCTTGAGCACAGATCAGATTATACTTTGTGTGCACTTTTGTAGAAGCTTCTGTCTGAAATGCCACAATTAGCATTGGAAAATGAGGATATTTGTTTGCATGAAATTTAAGAATCTCTGTTTCAGATCTGATTTTGCACAAGAGCAGATCTGTAGCTCATTAAACTTAGGAACTCCCTTTTGGAACTTAAGTATTAGCCCTTCTAGCCCACAGGCTAGTTAATGTCTGAGCTGGCCAGACACTTGCAGGAAAGCAGTAATTCTTCTTCCTTTAATGCAAAACAAACACTGAAGCACATCAGGAGATCATTCTTTCTCTCACACTTACCCAGACCTAGATAATACTGCAAAAATGTGTATATTAGATATGTTCTTCCAATCCTTGGCACTCAATGCATCTTCCATCTTTGACTTTTGCACTAACCTATAACAGCATGTCAGGGTACAGCTGATCCACACACCATAACTGGCTGCTCCAAAGCTTCTTTCCAGTCCTCTTGCCTTTAGAAAGCAATCTCAGTCAGCTCACCCAGCCATGCAGGTAGGGTCAACCCTGGATCAGCCAGGCATGACCACAATCAAACTTCATATTGTAGGGTCTAATGGTCCTGGAACTAAAATTCCAGTATTTCCATCTCTGACTATCCCTCATAAATATTTCATTGGCTCATTACACCACACCCTGTGCAGAAGTTATCCTCTACTATGAGCTTTCTAATTGAGAGGACACTTTACCTCCATACAGAGCACCTGTGCCAGTCATTAGCAATACCATCTGATTAGTTCCTAGTTTTTCCTTTCTAGACTGCTCCTAGATGTTCCAAATCTATACAATTTATAATCTATACAACTGCACCTTGGGTAGACTCTTAATAATCCTTCACTAAACCAGAGACACCCTACTTGTTCGTGCAGCATCTAATTGCTGATGTCACACTTCAGACTGACTGCCTGAGTTGCACAGCATCATTGACTAGTCTTTCTCCTTGTTAGGGTCTTCATAGCATTGCATTAGCTTAAAGACCTGCCACAGAAATACCTGAGAAAATATATTTTAAATGCTGTATTGATCTGCTCTGCTACAGTATCCTGGCATTCAGGTATTGAAGAGATGTCTATACGTGGGTGAATAAATCTTCATAAACAAATCGTAAAGCAAGTTAGAAAAGGAATAAACGGATGCACAGTAAAGCAAGTGGGCATGCCCTGGGTTACAGAGTGGGACTGAATTGCATCCTAAGAGCTAGTATGTTTTCTGTTTCAACTGTATGTGAATAAATGCAAAGAAAAAAAGCTACTAAAAATATCTATCAATTTAAATATTGTTCAAGGGAAAATATTTAGAAAAATGTAGCAATCTTATAAGCGAACATTCATCTGCACACTTACTCATGAACTCAAATACTGTGAGTCAAGAAGAGACATGATTAAGGTTGTTTCCACATCCTTGACTCTGCTCCTGTACCACTAATCCTCAGTTCATCCATTCATCATTACTAAATAGCCCATACCCTGTAGCCACCTTGAATGCACTAAAGCTATTCTGTCAGCATAAATTTCCCAATGAGCTATGCTCTAGAAAACATAGTTTAGGATTTTGGCTTTCAAGAATGTATGCTGATTATAAGCAAGAATGAGACTGTATTCCCACTTTTTATTTGCTTCACTGCTTTATTCCTTTTTAGGACCATGTGGAATTCATCAGCACTGCCATGCCCTTGAGGTATGCAAGAAACCATGTTATTAATGCTATTAGTGCTAATTAATTTTGCCAACAAGGCCTCTGCAACTAAAGACATCAGTCTTTGCCAAAACCAACAGATTAAAACAAATTTAAATTTCTAGGACAAGCCATTCCATAGTTATAATGAGCCAAATAGAAAGTCAGGGAAATACTGAAAAAAAATGATTAAATTTTCAAACTTTCATTCAATATAAATGCTTCTTCTAATTTGCTTCATATTTGCTCTAAATTTGCAGATGGGTTTGTTTCAGTTTGTACCTGTCCATAAGGCTGCATAATGAATAGTTGTTGCAAGTGAACAACAACAAAATTAGTACTACCATGACATAAATCATATTTTATTTTTGAATTTACTGCAACACACCACAGTAAAATTATAGCAGTTCTCTAAAGATGTAGATTTCTCATAAATAATTATATAGAAACCGTATAGGGTTATATACACAATAATGTATATTAGATAAGAGTATACATAATATAAAGCATTCCGTTACAAGCATATTCATTGTCTTTTGTACAGCACTCACGTTTCTCTGAGACAAGAACAACAGGAATGATTTATGTTTCCATTTCCACACATTTGCAGCAGATTATGCTTGCAGTCTGAGGAGGTGACTTTTAGCTGTACACCACCTTTCCAAGCTATTCTCCCCTGCCCACCAGGATCACGGCTCTCTGTTATCAGGAATAGTCGACATGATTGTCATACCTTAAGGACCCTGACATTCAGCTTTAAGCATGCAGTTAAGCAATTCTTCAAATACTCAGTTAATTCAATCCTTCTAGAAGTAGGTGGAGGAGGCTCTGAAGGAGACAAGTACATTATCTCAGAACTCACAGCACCCTGCAAGCTTACCTCTGCTTACAAAGAGAAACAAAGGAAAGCTGTGCACCAGCCAGACTCATTTTTAGGTGTAATCCTCTAGCTCTCAATAAGCATAAATTTATAGCCAGCTAAATGAGTAACCAAAGAATGGATTTTTTCCAGCAACTACAAATTAGGTTTGAAGAAGTGATGGAGGTGGTGAGGCAGTGAAATCAGAATTTCCATCCTAGAGGCAAACATATAAAGACTATCCTATTAATTTCTATCCATAACTAATCTAAACTTAGTTTGCACTTATTTGGCATGGCACTGCCAAGCTGCTCTTTGGCATATGACTCTGCTAAAGGTACAATTTGGCCACAAAAGCATGTGACTATATTAGGGTGCAACACGCCATCCTTATTCAAATATGCCCCAGATCACACAAAGTTTCCAAACAGTTCATCTCCATTACTTCACCAGTTTAACGTTTCTGCTCTTCTCAAATAAAGGAATGTCAATATAAATGCACTTAAAGTGAGCTGTGCTGGCCTGAACATGCTCCTATGAAAAATTTTCATTTTTACTATCAGGTTGTTAATGTGTGACTTTTTCTAGAGACCCCTTTAAGCTCCCCATAAATCTTAGAGTCAGCACATACAGCAATATACTAAAGGGAACATTGGCCCCTCTAAATTCAAGGTGTCTTGCTACGAAATGTTGGCTAATACAGGAAACACCGTGGAAAATTCAAATTGGTCGTGATCCAGACACTACTTTTACTTCTAGCCTAGTTTACTACACCAAAAAAGAGTTCATGTCTTCCTCATAAATGCTGTAAGTATGAGCTATACACAACTTTATTTTCAGCTGTCTGAAGGTGTAACCTGGATTAAGGTTCATCCACTCTTATTTCTAAGCCAGACCACAGAAGGCAGGGGTACAGAGATACCCTCCTGCTTAGCAAAAGTAGCTGAACCAGTTTTTCTATACAGTGAGGGTGATGTTGATTTAATGGTTTACCTGGGATGACTTGTAATGACTTCAGTGCTGCACTTAGCTTGTAAGCTTGGCCTCTTAACAAGACAATGACTTGAGCTCTTTATGCCTCTCCTGTCTCCACTCCCAAGCCTGGGCAAGAATGTGCAAAGTCAGACATCTCTTTTCTATATCTCACTACCTAGAAGACATATGTGTTCTCAAAGACCAGCTACACAACAGTGGGATTTGGTGAAAAATGAAAAGAAATTAAGAATCTGCTACTAAAGTTGCTATCTGTTTATTTTGTTGGAGTTTTTTCCTCTCTTAGTGTTTTTTCTTTTAAGAGCAGCAGACTGTGCTAAAAGGACATAGGATTACTCCCTCCTTGGTGAGTAATTGAGCATGCAAAAGAGATAGAACACTGTAACCTGCAGGGCGACTTGGAAGGAGAGAGCAGCAACATCAAATTGGGAGTCTGCAGTTACAGAGGATATTGAGAAACACCTGGGAGGGGCAGAGAAGACAGGTTTTGGGAGCAATGGCAAGACCTTCCTACAGATCAGAACAATCTTGACATAATTTGAAGCAACTAGAAAAAGTTACTGAATTGATTAAAATAAATTCTGGGAGCTGAGACCAACTGCAAATTCACAGCAGGTAAGGGAAGAAGGTTCTTTGGAAATTGTGTTTCTAATTTCTACACTGACTTAGTTACTCTGAGTTTGAAAAATTCATATGTTCAGATGTTTTAAGCTCTTCCTAGAAACAGACATTCTAACAAAAGCCCGTTTCTCTTCTATTTTTCGTTGTCTTTGGTGAGATTAACTTATAGGAAAGGTTCAAGTAGATCCACCTCAAAGCTTCCACTGATGTGAGCACACTCTGGTTCCACTCACAAAATAAAATACCAGAGAGGAAGAATGAAATTAGCCCGGCTAGAACCTGGTCAGGCTTTGGAAGTTTCTGCAATCTAGAAAGTGACATTCAAAACAGACAGAGGTTAGGTTCATGTCATGTTTGTAGTAGATCAACTTCACCCATCTAATTCACTCACTAACTGCTGCTGGCTAGGCAGGTATTCAGATGATCACCAACAATCAACAAACAGCCAGTAAGGGCTGCAGTCAATTTTAAAACACTGAATGACAGAAATTCTCAATGATCCACCACCAGCTTCTACACTTTCAATCCATCCCATGGCCCTCTGCCATGAAATCACTTCTTAGGGGAAAACAAGGAACAATGCACTTGAACAAGCAACTATCCCCACCAGTTCATGGTCTGGTTTGTGATGCTGATCTCTGCTGGTGCTTCAGGGTCTGGGTCTTTGGACTAGGTAAAACTCCTGAGTCCCTGACTAACTCTACAACCTACGATACACAATGAAGGTAATAATTTCTTTTCAATTTATGCCCTGAAAGAGTAGTCTTGCCCTTTATAAGTTTTTGGTCTACCCAGTAAAGTCTCAAGTGCTACTACTGTTTATAGAAGTGCCTAGTCCTGTATTACTGTCTATTTGGCCAAGTAACATTTTCTGATAGAAAACCCCACGTGTTGATTATATGCTACATTAAAGAGAACTTACTTTAAATGCATTTTTAGATGGCAGGGTTTTACATTATTTGCCAGATTTGTAGCATTTCTTCATTCTGTACCCTCCCAGACACATTCCTTATTTCTCTGAAGTATACCGTACTGAAAGCAGAGGATACTTCTGCTTCTCATCTTCCCTCATCACACTATTTCTACTAGAGTAGGTTTAGCACAAGAAAACAACCAAGAGTTCTTCCCAGTACAAACAGCAATGAGATGGGAATCTGAGGGAGTGAGTTATGTCAGCACTGAGGTGTACATCAAACCAATCTAACACCAGACAAAGTGAAGTGGCAGAGTGCCTCTCTGCTCCTAGTGGAAGCTGAAAGTACTCACAGTATTTATTAGGGAATGATCTCTTCGCAGGACATACTTTAAAGGAAGTGTTATAAGCCTTAATTCTATCTTTCTCTTTCCCACCTGTAGGTTGAAGCAGTATTTGTTGAAAGGTGTGAAGTAAGATACCAGTGAAAAATGCTTTCTAAGGTCCAAATATTAATTCTTCATATGGCATTTATGTACTTGCTGCTATCACACAACTTTTTTAACCAGCATTAATTTCAATAAAGTAGAACCATTACATAATATATTGCCTTTGTGCTGTATACTGAACTTACTTACGTGTATAAACTTATAATTTCCTATGTTTACTCTTTTTATTTTGTTGACAAAAAGCCAGGACAGTGATTTTAATTGTGTGACACCTGGCAGAAATCCTCGGCTACCTTTCTGTTACAACAAGGGAAAACAAGAGCCACTTCACAAAAATGTGGCTCACAACTGAGCAACACGCGAAATCATTAAAAGTAGAGATTTCTACCCCTAGGTGACATTTCCCTAGATATCTAAGTATTTGCAGAAAAGCTATACCAGACAATAAAAAACATAGGCTTTTATATCCTTTTTGAATCAAGATGTTCAACCAAGAGATAGAAAAGCTGTTTCTTACCAATCTCTCTGCTGAGTCAATGTTCAGTGATCACGGAGCCCTGATGAAAATGCAGGATTGCTATAAGGGCCCCATGCTGTAGATTAGGTCAGATAGTACTCTGGGATGTGGGAAATCTATTTAGAAGAGTGGCCTCAGAATCCATAGTTTTCTTAGTAGGATGAAATAAGAGCCTTGGAGATACTGAAGTCTCACAACATGATCCAAAAGATGGGTTTTGTCTTCTAATCTCCAGTGGTAAGCACAAAATTATGCCAATCAATCCACTGTAAACAAGAGAAAAGAATTGCACCACAGAGACTTGTGTGACCTACTAAGCAAGCACACATGTATGTCTAGTTAGAGAACACATACAGCAATCACATAGCTAGACAACCCCCAGGTTTCAAGCAGTTGTGAAAGCAGACAATACATTGGCCTTTCTTCCCTCTGAGGTGTTTATTTAAAGAGCAACTTACTCCATTGCACTACTGAGTTGAACTACACAAAGGCATGTGTGTCACTTCTAATGAACATTCAGCACATCGTGCTTGATTTTTTTCTAAATCAGTTTTTAGACAGAAAATCACTTCTGAACTGGATGGACAGAATCTATCTTCTGCAAGATTTTTTGACTCCTGCAGAACTAGAGGATGTTTCTGCCTTCAAATAATTTTTCTACTGAAGACGTAACTAAATTCTTGCTCCTGCACAAGGAGCAAGGGCAGGGGCTCAAAGTCAGAGCACCTGCAATATACTCACAAACTAAATACAGAAAAAAAGGGACAAATGAAGACCGAAAAAGGGGGTGGGAAGCTATGTAGAGACAAAAAACAGAGCTTTGGTCTCTGAAAGATGAATTAACGGTCTAACTTGTAATCCAAAAGGGCACTAGCTTTTCTTGATCAACTTGGTGAAAATTCTGTCAAGCAGTTTAAGAAATTATGTACAATACAGCGCAAGTTGCCATTCAGCACCTATGGTCTTTAGTACGGATTGTAAACCTGAGATCACCCATATGATTCCCCCCCATTCCTTAATGAATACTTGTTATCAACTTTCAGGCACTTACAGCTTTAACTCTATGTACTACATACAGATGATTGTTTTACATGCAATACACTAGCAAATAAGTTTTTGACCTTTATTCCGGAGGATTTAATTCAGTACTGCTGTAGGGCCAACATGAGTGTTTACTCGGTTGTTAACAGGGACCCAGTGGGATTCCATGGGAACTGTTGTGGCTGCTCATGCATATCGCATGGCCCAGGATAAAATAAAAGTAAAGAGAAAAGAAAAAAAAAATATTAAAAACTGTAGAGCATTTGTGGAGGAATAAAAACCCTTTCCTTAGGGTAAAAAATTGCTTTGAAAGCCGCAAGTAGGATTCATCTAATCTGGCATTTCTGGTGTATCCTCAGTTGAGGTCATAGAGGACCTTTCCCCTCTATTATTTATTGTGTTGTTGTCAGGAGAATAGCATTTCAGAATCTCCTCAATACTTTTCCTTTTCTGCTTTTGGGGCTCTGGGATGGCTCAAGTTTTTAATTCCTTCTGCTGAGAAGCCAGCAAGACAGGAAGCTAATGGTCAAATGCATTACATATGGGCTGAGTTCATTTCCATGGCATTTGACATTTCTTCAGGAGCGATTCAAGTTTGAAATGACCAAAGCAAAGGTGTGAGGGAAATCAGCATCAAAGGAGACAAGCAGAAAGGACTTCAGCCTTTATCCTTTAAAGACTTTGCAAGGAAAGAGAGGCTGGAAAAAAATCAAAGGGAAGAGAGAAGCACGGCAGGAAGAACTGTCACACCTACTTTACCAAGAACAGGCATACAAATGGTGCATTTAAAAATTGCTTTTCCAAATATTTTTTTTAAATTATTCAGTATATTTATCACCTGAGCCTACAAATAATCTAAGCTTTCTTTCAGTTTTCTTGTATTTTGTAATGTAGGGACTTGCTTGTACAATAGCTACAAGATAATAGGTCTTTTTCAGCATAGAACCACTAAATATCCACTGTGTTTACAGTTCAAATGGAACAAATCCAAGTTCATCTTAAACATGTAATCCTCCCATCCAATTACTCTGAGAAGTTCAAAAGCATTTTGCATGGAAGAAAGGTTGCCAGAGCACAGGGCTTTTGCAGAGGTGCAGTGGAGAGGCACAAACTGTTTGCTGGGAGGGGAACAGTGTGTTTGTACCCACCTGCCACACACGTGCCATCCCCAGGTGCCAGGCAGCACAATGGCAGGATCCTACACCCCAGCAGCAAAAGGCCCAAGAATGACATCTAAAGCCCTTCCAAATCTGCTCTCTCTCAGTCCCCTTTTGTAGAACAATACTGTCCTGCCTTCATCTTGAATGTGGAGATAAACAGACAAAAACACCTTCTGATGCCTTTTCTGAACTGTTGCTTCACTACTATGGGATATTTTCTTCAACACATATAGTTAAGATCCCCTTGCCCTTTTTAGGATCACAATGAATTATAGATCCAGACATGCCACCACATGCAACCTAAAAGCAGCAGACAGCATCAGCAGGTATATACACTGAGATCTTTAAACTACTCCCATGATTTAGTTCCCCATTTTCCAAATGTGCAGATGTCTTATGCCTCATTTCTCTGATGTAGTTTCTCACGATACAATCAAATGGACAATTGTACATCACTACAAAGGTAAAGGGAACACGATTTGCCCACCCAAGGCATTACAAACACAAACAGCAGATGTCTATTGGTCCTTTGTTACCCTCTATTTGTACCGAGAGGAGCTGTTGTGTATGTAAAATGTGGAAGCCTTGAGAGGCTATGGCAATGCCATCCACTCTTTTAATCAGCTTATGTGTTGTGCACTCAGAGAAGAGAAATCCAGATCACAGCTCAAATTCAGCCAGCCTGCTAGGGGAGATACCAGGTTTACTAGGACCTTGGGGCTTCAGCGTCTTTTCAGCAACTGTTGATAGTCATCTGCACAAACCTCTTTGTTACTGGTTATGGCAGATAGTAAAAACAAAGATACAGAATCACACAGCGTAGGCATGTATCTTTATGTGCCACCAGTGATCCATATCCTAGGCTGGGTGCAGCAGAAGAGGCCACAGGGAGATACTTTGATTGTCTAAAATGTAGCAAAAATGACAGATAAAAGTTTTCTCCATCTGTCTGGATCCAAACAGAATCATGTGTGCATACAAATTTGGAACTAAAACAGCAGCAGCCATGAGATGAATGCATTTACTATATCCACTGATTATGTTACTCTTGTCAGTGTAAACCTGCTAATCCAGTGCCCGTGAGAAAGTTATTCTGTGTTATGCAGGGCTCTGGGCAACCCAACGCCTGCCATCATTTTGACCACCAGATTGTCTCTCTTTTCCCCACTAGAAGATAAGCCTTTTTACTGGAATCCCAAACACTAATCCCCAGACACCAGACACAGGTCATATGTTACACAGAACAATTACAAACCAGCATTGTCTTCCCATGCTCCACATCTCATAACATATCCAACTATCCTTGCTTTCAGCTTGGCCTAATATCTAGCATCTTCAAATTTCTGTTGAAAACAATTCACCTTTGAGAAGCTTAATATTAGCTTGTTTAATGTCTTGCTTCCTGCTAAGGCTACGCAGCTCTGGTTATGGTATTAAGCAGAGCATAGGTTCACAGGGAGGAATTTAAAAATGGTTCTTTAAAATCCTTGTGAACCATAACTTGAATAACTTCTTTCTAAAATATGTGAATTGTACAGAATGCAGTGATTATGGCAGAAAGACTGGTTTTGGACCTTATTTAAGACGACTTTTTCCTATGCTCTTCTACTTTTTGGTAAAGTACCTGTTCCAAATGACTGTAAAAAGGGCCACCTGAAATCTTCCCACCTGAACTACTCCATGTATTAAAAAAAAAATTGCCCTGATAGGAATTAAAACATTTAGCAGAAAATGTTAATTCCTTTTTTGTTTTGGAATGAAATGATCCAACTTTCTTTTTATAATAGGTAAAATAATTTGTGTTATAACACATCAGAATAGTAATATTAAAATGGAAGATAAAATACAGATGATAAAGTAAAAATTAAATTAATGCAAACACTTTTTCAGAATTTTTTGTTTAAAATATTGTGCAAATTGGTCTATAGGTCCTCCGCTCCAAGTCCTTTCTGTTAGTTCAAAATCTTTCATTTGACACTGTGAATCTTCTCATACTCTGCATACAATGTAGGAGTAGATACTCAACATCAGTAACAAAGATGGACTTTCAACAGCTTTTGAATTCAAGCCCATTGTGGGGTCATCTTGTCAGTCACAAATCTGCTTCCAGCACTCCCAGGAGACACAAGATTTAGTGCTGCCATGTTGGTTTTATGGGCCTTAACAAAAGTCCTCTGAGATAAGTTTTTTATGGGTCCAGTTACATGGGCAGGGAAAACAGCAGTTTCCATAGCAGAGGCAATCTACTGTTAATTTTTAAGGTGGCCACCCATTACAGATACTGCAGAAACTGTGCTCTCCCAGGTGAGCCATCATCACAGGGGAAAGGCACTGCTCCCTGCATCTCATTGCTTTGCATTTCCACAGAAGCCTCCCTATGGCACAGGTCAGGTACTGTGGACCAGGACAGGACCAGGACTTCATCTCGTACACTTCACGCATGCTCACATCCTCACACAGCACCAGATCGTTGGCCAAGCAAAAAAGATTTCTGCATGAGAACTTCTCAGCATGGTCTCACAGCAGGTTAGTGCTGCTCGGCATAAGCTGCAGTTTAACCTACCCAGTGCACGATAGAATTTCCAAAAGGACTTTTGGGCCACTGAACTGTTGTTCAGACCTGAATTTAAGCAGCATATTTTAATGCACGTCTCTTACTGTTAGTAGGCAAGCGCAGGGAACACAACTATTAACAATAGCTTTGTGGGTTATTAAAGACTCTTCTTTATCCCAGCTGAAGAAACAAATGACTCCCAGACCAAAGAGCACACAGTTCCTCTCCCAGCAGCAGTGGGTTTCTCTCACAGGGAGAATATTTTTATTAGTTTTTCAAAGGGCCTGGTACAATACTGCTGCGCTTACCTCTAATGTGCTGTAAAGAGACTTGAACTGCTGCCAGCAGGAGGGCTGTGAAGGGACTTTTGAGGCACTGTGACAGGCCTTCAATTGACTTTACTAGCAGCTTTTACTCATCTCTTTGGAGCTCCATTAAAACAGTTTATTTAGTGTTATTTCAATTGCTTTCATTAAAGACTTGTTTTGTGCTGTTCCAGTTGGAGTGCTCTCTCAGTCTGGTACTTCTCTGAGGTTTCTGACTGCGATGCAAAAGCTACCACAGTTATCCTGCAGACGGTAGACTGCTTAATTTTTACATAAGTCTCTTATCTTCACATACTTTCAAGTACTTGTTCTTTGCATGCAAATCATTCCTACCCACAAATTAAATCTGAATTGCTGCAGCAACGCTGGAAAGGCAGTTATGAATAAAGGATGTATTTTATTAAACTTCAGTATGCATGGGCTATGGATCTACTTTACCCACATCAAAGAGAAATACTTAGAGTCAGCTCTGGTAAACTCAAGCCAAAACTGCAGGACTGCTAGGAAGGAGGTCATTCGATGAAAAAGTGGGAGCAATGGGCTGCTCTGAGCCCTCCCTAATTTCATATTTATGTGGCATATCACTCTGCAAGTGCCAGGGCTGATGTTCAGCCACTTCTGTCTAGCATGAAGCAGAGCTTCAGCTCCAGGAAGAGTCAGGTCTGTTGCTTCCACTTGGGATCTGCAAAGTTAACATTTGTTCTAGGCATTTCTCCCCATCTTTCCCAGGCTTCCCTTTCTTCCTCTTCGAGTGAAACTAAGCCTCTACATGAAGAATGGGCCCTTAAACATCTGAAAAAAATCTAGCTCAGTGATAGACTTCCTCTAGAAAGCTGCAGAATTTCCTTGGATGTTTCCTACAGCGCAGCACCCATTTTCATAATTCATAAAAAATTTCACATGTTTAGGCTTTCACGTTCTCTGAGCACACACTTGGATTTTTTTTCCCTTTTTTGTAAATTAAATTCACTCAAGGCTCATGAGCCGAAAGAATCGGGACACCGTTTTTTCCCTAAAAAATTTTGCCCATTTTTTTATAGAACAAGGAAATTCTTTGTCAGAACTAGCTTATGAACTAACCTTTTTTACAATATAAAGTAGCATAAACATCATTAGTAAACACTGGTGAATTGCTGCATTCCTTTTATAACCTTTTTTGAAGATCCACTTAGAAAGATCCTCACAACAAATTCTGAACTTGTTTCCAGTGACAGCTGGCACCTCCCTGCCAAAAGCACAGTCACTCTACTTCGGGCTGTTCATGTTCTTTACCATTTGCTCTCCCATGAGTGCATTTGTTGGGGGGAGAACCGTGGTTTGACTGAGTATCTAAACAGCCAAAATATTTGAGAAGCTAAGCAATAACTCTGTTGTCATTTAAATAATTCCAAATCTGTGTTTGTACTCTGCAGCTCAACTGTGAAACATGCAAGTGATGCAACTAGAAAGGAATATTAAACCTTTCTTCCTCCCTCTCAGCTCCCTTGTGGAACATTTAAGGAAAACTCAGATGATTTTCCAGCTTAAGAGAAAATGAGGCATTACTTACACTACATGGGCCCAATCTATTACCCTCAGGACATGAGCATAACGCCCACTGACATCACTGGAGATTACTCATCTGTAGGGTGGGAGAACAGGAGACAAAGATATTCAGTGCAGACTGCATGTCTAGATCCCAGAGCTCCTCCTAATTAGTCTTGAAATTTCCAGCCGTCAAGCTACTTTGCCAAACCACCCAGTATCTTGGCCTTTCAGCTCACCTGCTCTGGTTTTTACCTTCAGTCTTGCTTTTCCCCATTTCATTAGCTAGAGCTTTTAATGTGGGTTTTGCAGACTTCATAACTACTCAAAGAATCATCAGAGAAAAAAGACAAACACCCAAAATATCATGTCCTAGAATATTCCAAAAATAATAACCACAAAGACCTGCTAACAAAACATTTTTTAAAGCAATAGTGAAATATGAACTGTTGCTTTTTAAGCAGTTAAACAGCCTTTCCTGAAAATATATTGCTGTTTGGTACCAGAAAGATTACTTTTCTGGATATGTAACAACAGAAGCAACTTTTTAAAATGAGAGTACAGAACTGGAAAAATGTCAGGGCTTAAAAACACTGGAAAGAATGCTAGGGAAGCAGGTAATGAATGGTTGGCTGGAGATCCACTTTCAAGGAAGCAGCATAAGGCGAACAAGGCAGCTAAGTGACAAATAAAAAACACACTTCCTTCTAAACATTTTCACCTGTGAATGAAGCTTTGAAAGGCTGACAATTTTTTCCTTCTAATAACATGACTTAATAATTGGGTTTCTATTTTACTCTTTTTCCTGAAGAAGAGTCCTAAAATTTGAGTTTACACCAA
Source organism: Grantiella picta (assembly GCA_013397955.1). Classification (NCBI taxonomy): domain Eukaryota; kingdom Metazoa; phylum Chordata; class Aves; order Passeriformes; family Meliphagidae; genus Grantiella; species Grantiella picta. The sequence goes on from VZRM01006999.1 coordinate 514,292, forward strand.
GAAAATGTCAGGATAGGGAAAAGAGCAATACAGCATTTAAACAATATATTAATATATAAATTTATTTGGGAGTGTACCATGTATCCAGCTGCTAGCTATCATTCAGTGCCTTGGGGTTTTTTACTCCTTATCTCACTGGCTTTCACCCATGTTCTTCTGTTAGTTCTTTCCCTCTTTCAAACATCTCTGCCACTTTCCCTTCCCACGGATATTTACACTTCCTACTTCCACTCTCCTAATTCACTTGTCCTTTCTGCTGACCTTACTTTCTCTCTCACATTGTGTCCCTCTGGTGTCTGTATTTTTGACATGGAGAGCAGAGCTGGGATTGTCTCCTTATGCCATCAGTCACGGCAGTCACACTCTACAAGCAGCAGGTGCTTCAAGCAGGGCACATGTTGTCACTGCTTCCCCCAGTGAGAAGTGTTTCCCTGAGTGATATGACAGGGAAGACCTCTTGAGAGAGTGGATGGCAGGAAGATCTCAATCATGCCTGCAGATATGGCAAATGGATCAGTTCGTATGTAAGCCAGCCAGGAATGTATGATCAATCATGTGCACAGTAATGCAGGCACTGGGCTGGTTGCCAGCAGGTTGGCTGTTGATCTGAAAGGTTCCCTAGGTAAGGTGATGGATTATCTCCTACACTTTCCCATTCTGGTGGGTGGGGTCCGTTGAAACAATACTGCCCAAATAAGTAGCAGAGAAGCAGAAAAAAGCACAGGAACAGAATTTGTAATGAATGCCAGGAACTAAAACATGCACATTAATCCCTTCTTGAGAAAAACAAAGAAGTAAAACATTAGCACCTCAGGCCTGCAGATAACAAAATCTTACTTCCATTAGAAGCACAGTTTAATAGTAGCAAAGCAAGGGGGAACAGGGTCCAAACAGCATCATTCCTAAGCAAAGCAATGTTACCGAGTAGGGGTCAAATGTTCAGTAACTGGAGAGATAATATTTACCACAGCAGTGGGGTATAAATCATGAGCACTCACTGCTTATTACAAAAAAACCCCACAACACAAAACAAAGAACAAACAAGCAACAATGACAAAATGGTGCTTGATTCAGCCCTTTTTCCAGTGGAAGTCTTCATGCAACCCTATCCTTCTATCCTTCAAACAGAGACAGGAAAAGAAAGACAGAAAGACAGACAGAAAAACAGAAAGACAAAGACAGAAAGACAGGAAGACATAAAAAGAAAGACAAAGACATAAAAAGAAAGACAGAAAGGCAGAAAGAAAGACAGACAGAAAGAAAGACAGAAAGACAAGACAGAAAGACAGAAAGGAACCCTGTGAAGAAACAGGAGGTTTTATTCACAGAGAAAGATTAGTGATCCCAGGACTTCACAAGGTTTGCTGAAGTCATGATACCAGGATGCCTTTGGCAGAGTCACAGGGACAGAGTGTCAGACAGCCTGAATGCCACCATTGTCCTTCTGTCCTAATGGTTGGCTCTGAGACCAAGGTAGCATTTCTTCCACCTGAATCTTTGCCAGAACATATTTCAATATTCCTCATTGACTGAGCTACATGTTGACACCCAGTCTTGTAGCAGTGATGACAACCGCTAACTACTGAAGGAGGAATGAAATCAAGTCTGCTCTTCGCTCTAGCAGCACCTTTTTGTCTGCTTAGCAGTAACCAAGCCCCACTTGAACAACACAGAATGTAAGGGGATACTCCGTGCAGGAGAGATCAGCTTGTTAATGCTGGTGTGGGAAATGAGGCCATTCTGAGCTCATGGCAACTTGTCAGTATTGCCATCAACTTCAGCCAGGAGAGGAATTGCCTGCAGATCAAAGAACTGGCTGATGGCAACTTCTTGTGTGCTGCCTCCAGCATGATCACTCTTCTCCCCACAGAACTTCAGAGATGGAAGAGGTCCCCTGACACAAAGCAGGCACAGCACTTCCTAGAGTGTCTGACAAGACTGCCTTACACCCATTCTTCCTGAGGCAATTTCCCAATCCTCCTAGTCAGTCTGTTTCACCACTTCGCTACCCTTATAAGTACTGTTTTTTTAATACAGGAGGAAATCTCTGCTGCAAACTCACTGCTTTTGTTTTTTCTCCTGTGAACACAAACCTGCAGAACAAGTAATTGCTGACCTCCGTATGACAGACTTTGCCATACTGGAAACCAATATTGTAGATCATCTTCTCTTTTTTGGAGGGGGAGGGGGTAAAAAAAAAGGAAAATTCCTCATGTTTTCCTCATAAGTCACTTCTAAATCTCTTGTCATTCCTACTGTTGCGCTCTGGACCTCCTCTGATTTAACTTCAGCGTTGTCATAGTGCTGGATAAAGGTAAGCACAGTACTGCAACTGGAATCTCACTGGAAAGGGACAAGTAATCTCCGATCACACCCCCCTTGGAAACAGTTTGCTCTATCCTGCCCTTTTTTTTTTTTTTAAATAAAGAAAATCATCACACAAACTTTAGTGCGTTGACCATATTCTTAACTAAAATTACTCTGGAGGATCAGGCCCAGAATACACCAATGAAGTATTTCACTTCGGATGTCACTGATGGGACAGCAGAAGGAGGAGACTGTTTTGTTTAGATACTCAGCAAAAGAACTCCTATCTTCCAGATGGCTGAGAAGAAAAGATTAGCAAACGTGATGACATGATAACACAGCTTCTGGAACAGACTGGGGGATGGCAGAGAGCCCAAGGAACAAACAAAATGAGCGAGAAGCACACAGTGAACTGAGAGGAGGAAAAACAAATTAAATAAACCCCTGGTACTGATGTGAGCGTGGCCTAGGAAATGTGTGAACTACTTCCATGCCACACAAAGCCATAAGCACATGTCCAGGTTTCAGCTGGGATGGAGTAAATTTACTTCCCAGTATCCGGTATAGAGCTGTGTTTTGGATTTAGGATGGAAATAATGTTCATGACACACTGCTCTTTTGGTTGGTGCTGAGTCAAGGACTCTCCAGCTTCTCATCCCATCCCACCAGCAAGGAGGCTGGGAGTGCACAAGAAGCTGGGAGGGACAGCTGATCCCAACTGATCCAAAGTACATTCCATGCCCCTGTGACATCATGCTCAGCCCACAGAGCTGAGGGAAGAAGGGAGGAAGGAAAGGATGTTCAGAGGAATGGCATTTGTCTTCCAAAGCCAAGGAGCCCTGCTTTTCTGCAGATGGTGAAACACCTGCCTGCCCATGGGAAATGGTGAATGAATTCCTTGTTTTGCTTTACCAATGTCATTCACCCACAAGTCTTTCCTCACTTTTATCCTTTTAATTCTCTCCGCCATCCTGCTGGGAAGAGAGTGAGCTAGTGGCTGCATGGGGTTTAGTTGCTGTATGAGGTTACAGCATGACAGCATGCCCTATCATAAAGACGTAAAAAAGCTTTTATCGAACATTTCAGCCTCTCATTGACAATGAGAGACTCCATTAGCCAAGGTGAAAATTTCAGACAGCTCTTTCTAACTTCCATTTTGTAGAGAATGGACAATGAGCAGATAAATTACTAGCACAAATCAACTAATACTCATTTATAACCACAAATGTGAATCTGGAAAGTACAAGCATGAATTGCACCTGTAATCTGCAAGCTAGAACAAAAGCCGACATAACCACCCCACATAGCAGCATTGTCTTAGTCACTACAAATATATCTACTTGACTTTGAAAAACTTGTCAAAAGGCTAAAAGTCTGGCAAGACAGCAGTGAAGAATTGTGTCTAAAATTACCTGCCCAAAAAAGAGAGGGACAGGGAATGAAAAGTAAGCAAATAAGATATAAAAATAATTAAAATAATTTTAAAATACACAAAAAATAAATCAATTATTAAAAAAAAAAGAGAAGCAAGTAGTCTTTTACCAAACATTAACCAAAGCCAGTCTATCTTCTGCAGATAAACAGATCCACTCTGTTTCTACTATTTTACAGAAAGCATTCTTTCCTTTTTTTCCTTTCTCTGTCAATTTTGCTCTCCTTATTCTGTTTATACCTTTCAACTTGTTCTTTCCCCATATTAATGTGTTTGGAATGACTTCAGAAATCAAATAGCATGGAAATAAAACTCCAATCAGAGATCTCCTCAGTGACACCTCCAGAATTCAGATTTTGGCAGTGATGAAAATGAATTCTGATACTATTCAGCAACACTTACACGGAAATAAACAGGCTTACAGAAATAACTGCTTTCACGGAAAGTGTCTACCATCTTCAAAATTTCTTGACTACTGTCAAAAGCTTAATCCAAACATTTTTGGCTGCAAATAAGAATGAACAAGAAAGTGTCAATGGTTGATTTTTTGGGGGAAGGTGTGTGAGTGGCAGCCTGTCAAATAAAGAGATGATGTTTTCCAAGAAAAAAGTTACAACCTGAAAAAAAATAAATATACATACATAAAAGGCAAACAGTAGCCAAAAAAAGGCTTCCAACGATTCATTTGTTTCTAAATGCAGATAACTACAGACTTCTCATCAGTTCTTCCCTCAGGCCATTCTCAATTTCTTTTCAAATTATCTAACTACAGTACATATTTTTAAACAGTGGGATATGTAATGATTTGAACAGTTTATCACAAAGTGTCAGATTTTCCATCAGTAAATAAATTTAAAATCAGGACCAGATTGTTTAAGCACAAAATTGTTACTCCCTTCTCACCCAAGTAGTTAGCAGAAATTCAGGGTCAAAATGTCATTATATTCTAAAAAAGAGGTTGATAGAGAGAATTCACATCTCTTACATGGTCTTCTTATTTACAATGAGTGTACTAGAAAATCTATTTTCCTGAACACAGTAGGAAATAGCTTATTTGCTCACTGTGCTCAACTTCCATCTAACTGACAATGAACTCAACCCCCTCTCTTTGTAAATTCCCTTTCATCCCTCAGGGTTTTCACTTAATGCTTGCTTTGCTTGACTTCTTGCTTCTTTTCTGTCCATTGGCCTGAAGTTATAATTGCTTTTTTCATGGCGAGACAAAAAGTATAATCACAGAATCACAGTATTTGCTGAGTTGGAAGGGACCCATCAGGATGATCAAGTCCAACTCTTGGCCCTGCACAGGATACCCCAAGAGTCACATCATGTGCCTGAGAGCATTGTCTAAAGGCTTCTTGAACTCTGCCAGACTCAGTGCTGTGATCACTTCCCTGGGGAGCCTGTTCCAGTGCCCAACCACCCTCTGGGTGAAGAAGCTTTTTCTAATATCCAACCTAAATCTCCCTGACACAACTTCAGGCCATTCCCTTGGGTTCTGTTACTGGTCACCACAGAGAAGAGATCAGTGTATCTCCCTCCTCTTCCCCTCATGAGGAAGTTGTAACTGCAATGAGGTCTCTCCTCAGTCTCCTATTCTCCAGGCTGGACTGACCCAGTGGTCTCTGTCACTCCTCATTCGGCTTCCCCTCCAGAACCTTCATCATCTTCCTGGACCTCCTTTGGTTGCTCTCTGACAGCTTAATTTCTTTTTTATATTGTGTCACCCAAAGCTGCCCCCAGCACTGGAGGTGAGGCTGCCCCAGTGCAGAGCAGAGCAGGACAATCCCCTCCCCTGCCTGGCTGGCAATGCTGTGCCTGATGCCCCCCAGGACAGGGTTGGCCCTCCTGGCTGCCAGGGCACTGCTGACTCATGTTCAACCTGCCATTGACCAGGACCACCAGGTCTCTTTCCATGGCACTTCTCTCCAGCACCTCGTTGCCCAGTCTATACACACATAAACATTTGTGCAAGTAATGATATATGCTTGACCTTTCTATCAAAGCTGTTACAATTTCAACAGTTTTGTTCAATGAGGAAGACAAGACCCACTGTTCATTATACTGCTGAGTTTCAGAAAACAGGACATCAGTTCACCTACCAGTTACAAAAAGGATTAAGCTGACCCACAGTAATATTTCTTTATCCCACAAGTTACTGAGACTAATATAGGAATTATTAAGTCATGTTCCAGAACCATAATGGTCCCCTAGACTTAACAGCTATGAATGTCCATCAACAATAGATGAAAGATACTTTCAAGACAGATATCGAATATATTTTAAAATCCCATTTCTATCTGCAATTTTCAGGAAAGAACAGTTGTTATGGTGACTTCCCTGTCAGGCAAGGAAAAATAAAAGAGCAAAAAGTAACATTTGTGAGGGTATGCATTTTTGATGGCTGACGTAAATTTCAGTTGGAGTGAGCTGCTCTACTGTGCAGAAATGAAACTGGCCTCTCCCAGACTTTGCGAGATTACAGACTGCCACCAATTAGCTAGACTAAAGTGAACTAAAAAACCCCAGAGTGGCTCCAGAGCTGAAATAGTCCCAGAGTGTGGAAGATAGGAATTTAAAAATAGACATGTTGGATTTGTAAGGGATGATACAAACACACACGAAATGCTGTTTGAAGGTGATTTTTGACAACAGCGCCTGTAGGAGGACTTTTAAAACTCTCAGTTTCCTCAAAGACTGACTATGAAGCTGCATTACAGAAAGCTGAGGAGCCTTGCACTCATATACTATCATAGATTTCCTTTTTATACAAGAATTCTCTCTAGAAGGAAAATTGAAAATAGAGGGTGAAAAGAGTTGGGGTACACATTTGGCCAAAGACATTTGGTCAAAGAACCATTTCCTAAAAGAAGAGCTCCAGAAGGAGCTGGGGAAGATATTTAGACCCCAGATGGAAAAAGCTTTTGCTGTAGGTGGTTTATCCCACTTTAAGAGAAATGGTTGTGAAAAGCTGCTCCCTTAAGATATCCTCTCTGTTGCTGCTGTCTCTCCCAGAAGAACCTCCGTCAAATTGGTTGGCAGTTGCCACTATTCTGAAAAGGATTATCACATTGCAAAAACCAGAAGTACACACCATGGATAAAAAGATAATGACAACACAACTGACTTGAAGGGACAGTGGTTAAAACTACAGTCAAGGTTGATTAGACTATCATCACTGAAAGCCAAAAGACAACTCTAAAAGTTCAACTTATTTTCAAAATGTAGATATCTATGTCAATAACTGTCAGAAAGTTGTATACTAAGCACGGGAGAAGGCAGGGAAAGGAAAAACAAAACCACAGTCAATAAAAGAAGTAAAACAGAGATCTTCTGGTAGTAAAGAGGATCCCAGTAACTAAAAAAGTCTGTTTCCAAACCAGCCAGATAAATAAATGGGGAAAGATACAAACTGTGGCAGCAGAGGAGAGGAAAAATCCTCAAATGCAGGAAAAAATTGTCAATGCTTTTAGCAGAGTTATTTACAATATTAAGTGGGCATCTGAAAGAGCTTAGGAGTTTCAGGTCAGCTTTCCTTTCATCAAGATTCACAGACCCCTGATGACTGGAAGACAGACAAGGTCAGGAAAGAGTATTTCTGGTTGCAGTGAGGAAAAAGCAGATTACTAGTGCCTTGGTTTTGATATTAGAACACAAATTTCCTGTGATTCCCACAACAAAACAGCAGTAGCCACTATCACACCTGGAGATCGTGGGGGCAGTCATCCTCCAGAAACAGCAAACTATGGTTGGAAAGAGAACGAGCTCACAAGAAGCAGTCTCAGTTTTACAGAGAAGACTACATCTCCCCTACCTGAGAGACCTTCCACTCCTGTGGGTGAGAGGTGCATCCCCAATCACATTGTTGGGAAATCAAAGGGACTGATAAGTTCTCAATTTCCACATCTTTGCTTGAAGTAGCTTGCAAGTTAAAAACCCTACACATTGCTTTGATTTCTTATGATACTTTCCTTGGCTTAGCAAGGGGCTCTGCTGATGTCAAATCCCAGAAAATTATTCAAGGAAAGAGACCTGAGAAACCCTGGCTTGAACTATGAAAGCCTACCCAGAACAGACACACTTAAATTCCCACAGTGATGCAGTCATTCTTTGCTATTCCTGTTTCCTTTATGTACCATTTTCATAACAAAACTGCACCAGGGTATTACATAGTGGCTGCAGACAGATTTTTCAGAGCATTTGAAACAAAACCACAGTAAGGTAAATGTCACTGTATTACGTGCATATCAACCTGACTAAAACAAAACACAAGAAATCCATCTATCCATGAAAATAAAACATCCTGGGAGGAGGCACTACATAATATAATTAACACCTGAAATAGAAAAAGAAAGCGTGCACAGATCTCCAGAGAAAATTCTGCTCAAAGGCACTGAAACATCTGAAAAATACAGGTTAAAAGGACATGTGAAGATCATTTATGTATTGAAAAAGCTAAATCCAGAGTCAGATGTACTTCATATTGGCCTCAAAGGTGCACTGACAGACAGTAAGGCAGCTCTTTACCTTTTATCACATACATCCAAAATGTAATCTGACTCTCACAAAAGAATTCATGTTTGTGATATGGGGAAAAAGTCTTTCTCCAGAGCAAAGATGGGGCAAGCTTCTTACAGAGCTAGAATGATCTAAGAGAATGCTCTTAGCTGTCAGCCTTCCTCTGGATACCTCAGCTAGCCAAGTCTTTTATGCATCTGAACAGCATTTTCCCTAGTCTACATGTAGTCCCTTTCATACATATTGCTTCTTTTCCTGAAGTAGTCATCACTGAAGCACAACTTCAGCAGTATTGTAACTGTTCTCCATTACCTCTAAATTTAGGAATATATAATTCAAACAGGAAAGTCAGCTAGAAGAAGTAGGCATGCTGAGGTGGTGGTCTGTATTTAGTTTTGTTAAATTGCAGATCAGCTAAAAATGGAGCATTGTTATAGTCTACATCTCTATATACCTGCCTTAATTATAAGGATATGTTATATTTTTTGACAGACTAGTGCTAAATATCTTCACGAGGGATGGAACAGATTTGTGATCTGGGGTTTCCGAAGGGGACAAAATAATTCTGTGAAAATCTGCATCAGAGAAATAACTGAGAACCGCTACATGAAGAAGGAATATCCAAGGGAACAGACTAGAGCTGTGAGAGATTGCCACCTGGATGGCCACATACTGTTAAATATTGGTGGACACCTTCTCCAATCACAGGGAAATCAGGATACAGACTCAGTTGTCTTGTCTGGAAAAGCATCAAAATGGTGATGAGCAAAACATGTTCAGAGGGCTGAGCCATACAGCACAGGCATCACCAGAACAAGTAGATTTACCACCACCCAGCAGCGGTCATGGCCACCTCTCCATGAAATTCCACGGGGCTGTATAATAATGCTGGGCAAATTAATGCTTAACAGTATTGAAAAATTTTCCCTCAAAAATTTTGTCAGGGCTAGGGAGTTGCTGAAAATGTGATGGGAACACATATTCAGCTGCTCCAGCCCACATCCAGCATCTTAGTTCAAATCCTCTTACAGGGTGGGGGGCCTTCTGTCAAAACCTTCATTGTCACTGTCAACAAGGCTGTTTAGCTGAAATTCTGTTCTGTGCTCATGATGATCATTAACAGAGCTGAGGATAGCCCTCACATGTCCTGACCCCTGGCAGTACCGCCAGACTTTTCTTCTCACTACTTTATTGCTGTTCTGCTGAATACACATGGCTGCTGTTAAAATCCCAGCCAGCTGCTAACAACTGCTGGGTTTTTCCCAGTTCATTAGGGGGCTACAAATAGTTTTAAATCATGAAGTTAATTAAGCAGAAATAAAGACTGCCAAATGGTCTAGGCCTCAAACAAAATACACATCTAGAAATTGCTGACCTGGTAAAAGACTGCAGGAAAGGTCATCAGACTCTGCCTTAGTTCATCAGCTTCCCCTGTGCACATGTTTGAGTGTTATCTTTGTGAATTGCTGCCTTGGTGCTCCTCAGTGCTGGCCAGGAACAGTAGTTTTTGGCATCACAGCCTGCTGTTAGTTGGCCAACCAGAATTCATGCTCCTGCTTATCCCACCAACCCTGTCCTGGAGTTTGTCAGGCAAGCATGGCCAGCCGGGCAAGGGAGGGGATTGTCCTGCTCGGCTCTGCACTGGGGCAGCCCCACCTCCAGTGCTGGGGGCAGTTTTGGGTGCCACAATATGACAGAGACATTAAACTATTAGAGAGCATCCAAAGGATGGTGCAAGGATGATGAAGGGTTTGGAGAGGAAGCTGTATGGGGAGCAGCTGAGGTCACTTGGTCTGTTCAGCCTGGAGAAAAGGAGACTGAGGGGAGACGTCGTAAATTTCAACTTCCTCATGAGGGGAAGAGGAGAGGCAGACACTGATCTCTTCTCTGTGGTCACCAGCGACAGGACCTGAGGGAATGGCCTGAAGTTGTGTTGGGGAGGTTTAGACTGATTAATAGGTAAAGGTTCTTTACCCAGAGGGTGGTTGTGCATAGGAACAGGCTCCCCAGGGAAGTGGTCACAGCACCAAGCCTGACAGAGTTCCAGAAGTGTTTGGACAATGCTATCTTGGGGATAGTGCTGTGCAGGGCCAGGAGCCGGACTTGATCTTCCTGATGGCTCCCTTCCCGCACAGCTTGTTCTGTGATTCTGTGGCCTGTGATGGCCTGCTGTGAAAGGTCATTTCCACACTTGCACAATACTCCCCATACTCCTGGCAGAATAGATGTCTCAAGACAGCTCCTCTGATCACCCTGGTAAGATCAAGGTGCAGCTCAACCTGCACCTGTATCAGCATCCACAAAAAGCAACCTTGACGTTGCACATTACACAGCCAGGTTTCATCTTGAAGGCCTGCAATAGGTACCTGAGTTCAAGGGCTATTTCTCAAGCATGATACAAACCCCAGCACTTCAACACTGTCAGCTTCATGGTGCAAAGAGCCACAAAGAGCAGAGCTGGAAGCCACCTTTGATGGTTTCAGGCTGAGTTTAGTAGATTGGAGGCAGCTTGCCTGGCGCTCTTTCCAGATGACCATGGGGCTTTTGGCGAGTGCTGGGTTCCCTTCAGGTGATGTACAGATCCCCTTCCAGCAGCCATCAGAGATGTGAGGAATTATGGCTTCCATAACAATGCAGTGCACTACATGCATTTCTCCTGGCTGTCTAATATTTGGGAAAACACCTTTCAGTGGGAAAGAAAACTGAATACATATTTCCCCCTCTCATATATTTCTATGGGAAACCAATACAGCTCACTTTTTTCACAAGTGATAAAATACAACTGATGTAATTCATAACTGCTAAAACCAGACTAAATTCTCTAAAATAGTAGTAGTAGAAGCAATGTGATATTAAATAGTGAGCACCAATTCAGGGAAGAAACAATTATTTTTCATTAATGTCAGGCCTCAAAGCACTTAATCACATCATGACAGAAAAGCAAAATATTAGATTTTCAAGGAATATCTTTTAAGAAACCAAACAGAATTAAGAGTTGTCAAATTGAGAAAAAACGTTTATTTTTTTCTGGTCCTTACTCCTGGTATGTAAAAAAGAAAAAAAAAATTACTAAAAAAAGTATGGAGACTGAAATGCTTGGGGATTTTAATTTCTCAACTGCACAGAACAAAAAGGCTTTATTAAAATTTTTAGATAATGTATTTAAAATCACATGAGAATAGAATTACTATATCATCAGTATTTCTAAGATAGGTGAGAGACTGTAGACTGAAAGATAACAAGCAACATTTCATTAAAGTCAATGAGAGTCAAACAAAGAAACATCATTAGGAAAGAGATGCCAGGATTCTCCTGCTTCCCCAGAGTCTCAAACACAATTCTAATTTTGCTCTTCCTTTAACTACTGTTTTACACACACACAAGTATTGCTCAGGGTCATGTGTTGAGTTGTATGCCAGATGAAATCCCAGAGTGATCTGTAGACAAGATTTGGTTTCTAGAGACTGGTAAATAAAGATTCATCAAAAACTGACTCTCACAAACAGTGAGAATCTAACTGTGCCAGGAACACCACAGCAAAGTGAATCTGAGACAGAGGAGGCTAAAGCAGAAAATCTGTGTCCCTCATGCAGCTGAATGTTCCTACAGGAACATATTAGAAGATCGATTTATCAAAAACTTAGGACTAAATACAAATCTTTCCAGTAAATCCACTCCCCATGTGATTAAACAAGAAAACAAACTGCTCCGCCAGCCAGAAGCCAAGGCCAGGAAACATTGTTTCCAGGACTTGCAACAACCTGCAGTCCTGAATTTCAGTTTAATTCAAGGGTGAAAGTGGAGGCTTAGTGTAATGGGAGACAGAAATGTTCATCTCTCTCTGGGGTAAGCAAAACATGGTTTTGACTAAGGAGAATCCTAAGTGTTTCTAGTTCAAGGTCTCTTTGCTTTTGCAAAAGTGATCACATTTGAAATTTATAAATCTGTTTGTCTCTGAGCTAGACATGACTGAAAATGACAATACTCACAAGAAGAGCAGGAAAGCCCAAGATGTTTTTCTGCCTTGCAGGAACACAACCTGTCCTGCTGAGCCCTCAGCTGTTGCTGCAGGTATGGAGGAGCACCATGTCCTTTGTGAAAGGCTATGGAGTGCAAATCTCTACACAATCATCTTTTGCCTACCAGTAGGCAAGTCTTGGGGACTTTATTTGGGTAACACTCATTTACCAAAAGATTCTCAGTTCTTTCCAAACTGACCAATTCATGTCCTCATCTAGCACTGCTCCAGTCCACTAAACAGATATTTCAGTCAAATGCTAAGTAAGCTAACCAAGTAAATAAAGATCTCTGGAGAGAGGCTCCTCCTCACCTCACTCTCCTGCATCAGGACCAAGCACTGACAGTAGGAGAAGGGCATTGAGACAGCAGATCTTCACTTTCTCTTTATGGCTGGGGTGAAAAGGGTCAAACTTAACTTTTAATTTTTATTCTTCTCACCACAGGAACTTGTGACAGGAGCCATGATGCCCTGGAACCTGTCTTTGCCAGCAGAAGTTCTCAACACCAAAGTACAGACACCTGTTTCATAGGTATACATTTGTTATACGTGGCACATAAAGCTGGATAGGTAGGGCACAAAGGTCTTAGTGACACTCATTTGGAAAAACACAAGTCATTCTTGCTGTCTTCATCCACTCACAAGCATTCTGGCTGTCACAGAAACACAGGCTGATAAAATCTTCATGCTGTAAAGCCTTATTTCCCCACGGGTGTATTGCACACAGGTCTAGAGTAAGGTTACAGCATTGGTGTATTGCTTGAACCAACCTAATTCTCTCCTGTGGATTTCCATCTTCCTCCTTTTTCACTGAGGTAAAATTAATGATTCTTAAGCTTGCCAGTCCACACTCTTTTGGAATAAGGTTTGTTTATCCTGGCTTTGCTTTTATAGTTGTCTTTTCATAGTTCCATGGTACTCCCAAAGAGAGGAGGTTTACAGTACATTTTAATGGAGATTTTAGAGGTTTTGCAGATCCAGAAAGGAGAATCGTATCCACATACAAAAGGCAAGCTGAGCACTGGGTGTTAGAGGGGACATCTCTTTTGTGTGCTTGCCAGAGAATGCAACTGAGACAAAAAATACCAAAAAATTCCCAAAGATTTACCAAAACAATCTCTCTCAGCTAGCTGCAATCTGCTGGTCACTTTTCAAGCAAGAGAAATTAGAATAAAAAATTCCCTATTGCATCCATTGATTGATTGTACATTAACATGTATACATCTTCCCCTGGCAAGTTTCCTTCTGTTTTAAGAAACATATGCCAGAAATGTATTTGTATAATTCTCACCCCATTCCTTTCCCAGTAAAATGTTAACCCTTGAAGGATCTATTTCCTCTGTGATTAGCACAAGAATTAACTTGAATATCTGTTGGAGGCCAGGAACAAATGCCTACAGAGAAGTTAAAAGGATAATGTGATCTTGATAACATACTGGAATTCTAAGTTAGAAAGAAGAAAGATAAATAACAGTAAGGTGAAGGAATTATGCAGGAGAATAACCAGCCAGTCTGATGAAAGTCCTTAAAAATTTCACACAAATAGCAGGAACATGGAGAATAACTTTTAACTTCATCTACGATTTTGAAGTAACCAGGTGAAATTATCTAGAAACAGTAGGGCTTTTTTGTTTGTTTGTTTTGTTAGTTTCTTTTTTTGTTTGTTTGTTTAGTTGGGGGGGTTGGTTTTTTATGTTTTGTTTTGTTGGGGTTTTTTTCTTTTTCTTTTTTTTAAGAAAAGAAGAAAACAAAGAATGACAGAGTAAGATTTAATTTCAGCTTCCTATGCAGAAGTTGTTGCTTAATTCAATGTTGAAAAACAGCCTTGAAATTTTAATACATTGGCCATTTATTTCCCCTCTTATTTAGTTGTTTTTTGGAACTGGAAAGGGAATCAAGTTTCCAGACACACAGACTTCCTCCTATTGTATCTGCACTCTGGCCAGAAGACAGAAATTAGCATCTATGTAAAAATCTATCAGTACTGCAATATTCACTCCAAAAGTGTTATCTAATAGTTGTATGGTGGATCACAACTCACATAAAATATTAGCAGATCCCAGAGTTAGTTTTTGAGTTGCCAATGCCATTTGCTGTAAAATCATCTCTGCTGCACTCTATCCAGACTCCCTGCACCCTGGGAGGGAGTTCCCTTCTCTAAAAACTCCCCTGCTACCATTCATTATCTGTTTCTTCTCCCTTTGGCAGGTTCAAGTACTTTTTTTTTACCCTTTCAAAAGTTTTAGCCACCTATCACCAGATATGCAGTGGGATTCATTGCAAATTCAGTGGCAATGAGGACTTGGTTCCTGTGCTGACAGTTTTATACTGCCACAGAAGTTTAAGCTGCTATGACAATCTGCTAACTAGGTTCCATCACAATGTTTTCTTCCCAAGAGTCAGAAAATTTGGTGTTCAAAGACAGTTAAGAAAAGGACGTAACTCCTTCATCCCAAAACTGGACCAATAGTAAACCTACGGGATTTGGGCATGCCAAGACTGCCTCCATTTCTCTAGGAGAAAGAGATAGAGTCCAAAGCACTGAGCTAAATTCTAACTTCCTGAATACATTGGTTACCACTGGGAAATACAGTGTATACACCATCCAGCTGGTGTAAGGACCAGAGCCCAAGGGACACACCATAAAGAATAATAAAAGCTGCATGAACAAAAAAGAGAAAACAAACATTAAAAGCAAACAGGCAAAACACAATCTCAGTCCACCTGATTGTAAAACTTCTGTTTGCTGTTTTATGGAAACCTTCTCTAGAAAAGAAAGCTACCAAAAATACCACCACTACCTCTTCCACAAACCCTTCCAACCCAAAACTGTGTGTCCAAAGACCCATATACTCCTACCAAAATCTCCAAGCAGACAGAACAACCCACTTCTGTTTAAAAATACCACTACCACCAAAAAAATTTAAAAAACCAAGCCAAACAATGACAACAACAACAACAACAAAGCAACAAAAAGTTGCTTTTTTCCCTGCACAAATGACATAAATTTAAAAAAGAATTTTAAAAAATCCCAGAAGTGTTCTAGTGTCTTTCTGGAAACTGTGGTTTTTTGTCAGTCTGGGAGTCCTTTTACAGATCAGGGTGATTCTCATCATGAACAACATAAACAACATAAGGAATGAAAATCTGTAAACCCTTGTTTTCTGCAGCAGTAAGACTGTTCTCTTCCACCCTGCAGTGCACTCTGTCTTTTCCAGGAACTTCATGTGGGTCAGACATGGCCCAGATGAAAATTCCCCACACAGTTATGCTAGCAGCAGCAATTTACAACCACTTCCATTATATATAATTCTCAAAATGAAAAGGAAGGTTGAGCTGACAGTTAATCTTCAAGCAATTTGGCAGTCATATGGAAGGTATTATGAACTTGAAATCACTCTTATTTGTTCTTGATGTCTCTGTTTCATTCTTTTTGAAGTTTAACATTAAAATCTATTACAGTTTTGGAGCAAGATGAAGCCATCACACTTAATTTAAGGCCCATGAGTTCCCACAAATAGCAGGTATTATGACTAGGCAAATACAAATTAATCCTACTGCACAAGTGAAAAATAGCTGATATGTGTTTTTTTCCCTCCCATGCATTGCCAAGTTTGTAAAATAACAATTCAAGCAGAAACAGATGCAGCAGCTAAAAAAAGCAGCTGTACTGAAAATCACTTTTATGCGAACAAAGCAATACAATCCCAAACCTTCACCAAATCTTTTCTGGGTACTCCTTTGTTTGCTTCTGTTAATCATTTATTCATTTAAATAAAATTAAAAAAAAAAAGGAGATAAAATTAATGTCTCAAACTCAGAGGGAAACAGACATAAAGGAATGTGACAAGTGAGAGAGAGACTGAGGAAGAGGAAAGTGACGTCCAATAAGTAGGCTTATGGGCTCTAAGAACTTCACATCAATAACTGCCAGAGTACTGAGCTAAAAATTATCACTCTAGTACACTATGGGAAAGCAGCTAATAAACTGACGAGGGCAAGATTGAAAGCAGTTGCAGAGAATGCACATTAAGCCTGGCTGAAGATACGAAGGATCCCTGTCCTAGTGCCAAAACCACATGAATCTAATGACATACTCAGTTTACATGAGGACATACGACTAAAGAATGCCTCCTAGCAAGGAACTTCTGCCAAGTTGTTCTCTATTCACACTGGTGACAGGATTTGCTATTAGTATCAAAACTGCACTTGCAAAAATTTTTTTGCACTTAGCTTTACTTAAACACAGAGTTTCCTGTAGGTGAATAAAGGAACTATTTACTTACAACAGTTGTGGAATTTATTCACTATCTCTAGACATGTAAAAGCAAGTAAAATATTCTTAAAATCTAAGTATTCCAGGAAACTTTGGCTTTTTTTTTTTTTTCTTTTTTTTTGTGGACCCATAATAAGGATTGACACTGACATCAATTACATAGGGAACTTTGCAAAGCTGAAAACTAAGTAACAAATTATTCACCACCACACATCTCCTTTAGCCAGTGAAAACAACGTGACAGACTGTAACAGGATGAACTGGCAAGATGACCATTTTCCCTCAATGTGCCTCCGCTCAAGTATGTTATTTATCTGTGTAATGGGACAAATTTCATTTTGCAGTAACAATTTAACAATGGGAATAAGAACTTGCAACATTAGCCCCAGTAAAATCAACTGTCAGTAACATTAAGAGAGAAATGCTCGCCTTGTTAGCAATTTCTCACTCATCACCATGAACTTGGTCAGGTTGATACAACTGGAGCTGGCAATGGCTTTTATTTAGCTGGGACGAAGCAGCAGCTCTCTTGTCTGCAGGGAATCTGCCAGACACCGAGACCTCCATGGGATAGGGGCAAGACAGATCCCATAAATCAGAGTCCATGGCTTACACTGAGATCTACCAGAGTACTGCAGCAAGTTTCCAGTATCTGCATATAGCTGTCAAAGAACTTCTATGGATACAGCAAGTTACTCCTGTAATTCACATATGAAATATGCCCCATTGCCTAAAAAAACATTTCAGGAATAATATACCACTGGATATCCCCTCCATCATCATGGAGAACTGATTGCCACAGATTCCAGGAAAAGTAATTTTGATAGTCACTACTGCAGCTAAGCTCAGAATCACCAGAAACACCTCCTGGGGGCTGTAACTAGCACAAAAAACAAGTATTGAGGAAAAATATATATCCACACTCACAAAACAGATTGAAATGAGCAAGAGGGAAGCTAGGAGTTGGAATCAAAATTGGGTGGCTGCAAGAGATCTTGTCCTCTTCGTATTTTACTGCTCTCTTAGTTTTCCATTTCCCATTAAGGAACACCTCAATCTTCTTTTGTTGTCACTAAGCAGCAGTTTACAGCTGGGCATATTTTGATAACTTTTCTTGGGTTTCAGTTCATTTTCAAAGAACCCTGAACTACAAAGGATCAGGAATTGTTTACAACTATAGAAGCCACCCTATGCAAGTGGGAACTTCTCCAGGGCAGTAAAGACAGCTGAAGGCAATAAGTACAACAGTTATCTCAGGCTATGTGTCTCAAAACTCTCACTCGGGGCCCTCAGATGGCATCCTTGTGATACAGTAACTTTAAAACTGTCTCTCGCTGACTGAAACCGATGTGACCTACAATGTGACAAGTTGAACCCAGCCCAATAGAAAGCAATAGGACAATGTGTCTGCTCAGAATAAACAATTCTTCAGCAGTGAGCCGGATGCATGGATAGCTTGGCCTAGGCAGGGTTTTCCCTGAGGGCTGATCTCAGCAGTTGAGACTGATGCAAAGAAGGTATTCAGTAATTCCTCCTTCTCTCTGTCTTCTGTCACCAGCACATCCATCTGATTCATCAGTGACCCCACATTTTTGCTAAGTTTCCTTTTGCTGATGCACTTGTAAAAGCCTTTCTTGTTGTCCTTGATATCCCCTGCCAGACTCAATTCCAAGTATCCCTTGGCCTTCTTTGTCGCATTCCTGGATACACTGACAATGTTCCTTTAATCGTCCCATGTAACCTGCCCCTTTTTCGAGATCCCATCAATTTATTTCTTCTGTTTGAGGTTTGCTAGAAGCTCCCTGCTCATCCAGGCAGGTCTCCTGCCCCCTTTGCTTTATTTCTTTATTGTGGGAATACACTGATCTTGAGCTTGGAGAAACCAATGCACAGAAAGAAAGACACACAGAGGGACATGTTCACTTTGAAAGCAGCTAAGCTTTCGGGTGCACCTCACAGGCCTGCTTTGGCAATCTGCTGGTAAGGACAGAGGCTGTGTGTGCTGTGGGTAACCCCTCCTGCTCTCTTTTGCTTCAAAAATAGATATGGCCATGCAAGGGGGTGATGCGCACCTAGGTGACATCCTGTGGTATGAACAGAGCACAGCCATTTCTACAGGCCCACAATGAAAGCCACTCACTGCAAAAAAGCTACAGAAACTGCAGTCTTGAAGGTGAGACAGCTGGTGGGGTCTGCGGCAAGAAAAATGCAGAGATATGCAAAGCTCATGC
This sequence comes from Grantiella picta, assembly GCA_013397955.1. NCBI lineage: Eukaryota > Metazoa > Chordata > Aves > Passeriformes > Meliphagidae > Grantiella > Grantiella picta. Next base: position 533,074 of record VZRM01006999.1, read on the forward strand.
AAAAAAACCCCAGCAATGCGTCAGAGAGCACCTGGCGAGCAGGAGGGGATTACAGCATGTGGATATTTTGGAGTGCAGTAGCATGCAAGGAGCGTTTGCTGTGAGTAGTGGACAGAGCACTTTGCTGCTGGAGTGCAGCACTTGTTGCCTAAGTAACTAGAAATAAAAGGCTGTACAAATGGCAGGTGGAACAGCAGGAAGCTGCAGTTACATGGAGGAGTCTGCTGTGGAATTACACAGCCTGACCCAGCAAAGGAGGAGTCACCAAACCCAGGCTCATCAGTAGGGATGTCCAGCTGGCCCTGCCTGGTTACTTCCACTAGTCTAACAAGGGAAGAAGCAGCTATGCAGACACAGTTCTCTTCATCTCTGTATATAACAAAGGAGCTCAGCAAAGTGTGGTCTGAAAGACACTTCCATGCTGGCAATTAACACCCGCTGGTAACAGATGACATCATACACCTTACACAGTACTGCTGGGGTCACTGTGTGACAAACTGCTTTATCATCAAACTTGTGGCACTTTTCTAGGATGGCAAAACAAATCCAGGTGATTAGAAAATATTCTCACCAGGAACCTACTGAATGATAAGACTCTACTTTTCTCTTCCTAGCCACTCTACAGACCATAGTGACTATAACTAGCTCCACCTGGAAAGATATACAAGATGAGTAGAACATTGGCAAGTAAATGGCAAGTTCTGTGCAATTATCCTGAGCAGAAGAGCATAAATCTGGTCATGGGATAAATCATGGATCCTTTTTCCCCCCCCGATTCAAGTAGGCAGTGCTCATGGAATCAGCCCCAGAGAAACAAGCCTCTCACTTTAGAGGAGACAATGCTAATTAAAATTTTAACATATAACACAATACAATGAAGAAAAAAAAAAGCAAGAGAATATATATTACAGAAACATTGAATGCACTATTTTTGATTTTAAAGTGAAGGGAATGAGGTGTTGCAGAAAATGGATTTCTATTTTTAAACAAATATATTCATCTGCAGAGTACTAACAGGTAAGGGAAAAGAAGTCTTCCGAAATTCAGACCACAAGTTCTTCAGTTTCAGACTGTTAGTTTAACTTTTAGTTTAAAACTGAAGAAAGATTTAGGACATCTACAGGTGGGAACAACTGTAAAAATACAAGTAGACTACCAAAGAAACAAGATATTTAAAAAATAATTTTAAATTACCCATCATACAAAGTTAACTCAGTCGCTGGCCATATGCCAACTAAAATTATTATTCAAATTTGCTAAGCTGTCACCCATATCACTCTTTATCTTAAATCTATCTTGTAATATTTCTTCTGTTACCTTGCTGTAGATAATGCACGTTGGCTTCCTAAAATTTTATGCAGGAATGTCAGGCTTATACTCCTCAATTCTCTGGCCACTGCACCAGCACAAGGCAGAGCAGTCTGGGAATTAAAGCAAAGAGTAGCAGCTGTCCTCATTGGAGTATTTATTAGGTAAAGGCACTTCTCATTGCACAACAGCTACTCGTGTTTCTAAATACAATATTCCCTCCACTTGTGCTCCATCAGAGGAGTCTTCAGACACAGCTACAGTTCCCAAAATGGTTTGCAAGGCCTCTCCAAAGCACAGTTGTTTGCACTTCACTACTCACATAAACCAGTCCAGTCACATCATTCCTTCAGGGAAAGCAAAGCTTTCATAAACCACTCCATAAACCTAATGTCCATCCTGTTATAGTTTTAAATGAAAATAAAAATCCATTTGTTACCAAAGAATGTGAAGAGGTAAATACAAAAAACCCTCAAAACCAGAAACAATTCTCTAAAAGATCACAAGGATAGTAATATCCTTTTGTAAATACAGAAGGTGGTGGGGTTTTTTCCAAAGAAACATTGTTTTGAGAACCTAGACCATAGAAACTATCTGAACTCAGGATAATTCTGAGTCTCATTGCTTCCATCACAGCTGTACTGTATCAGTCCTATGTTACCTCTGAGATTTAGAGAAAGCAGCACTGAAACTGTAAAAAAAATTCCTTTTAGTCAAAAGCTTCTGGGATCCTGTGCTGGTTTTGGCTGGGGTACAGTTAATTTTCTTCACTGTGGCTGGTATGGTGTTGTGTTTTGGATTTGTGCTGAACACAAGGTTGATAATCTAGTGAGGATTTTGTTATTGTTGAGCAGAATTTACACAGACACGAAGTCTTTTCTGCTTTTCATACTGCCACACTGGTGAGGAGGCTGAGGGTGCTTGGGAGGTTAGGAGGAGACACCGCCAGGGCAGGTGACCTCAACTGACCAAAGGGATAGTCCAGACCATATGACACCATGCTCAGTATATAAGGGTGGGTGGAAGAAGGAGAAAGGAGGGGACATTTGGAGTGATGGTGTTTGTCTTCCCAAGTCACAGTTACACCTGATGGGGCCCTGCTCTCTTGGGGATGGCTGAACACCTGCCTGCCCAAGGGAAACAGTGAATTCATTCCTTGTTTTGCTTTGCTTCTGTGTGCAGCTTTTTCTTTCCTAATTGAACTGTCTTTATCTCAACCCACGATTTTTTTTTAGCTTTTATCCTTCCAATTCTCTCCACAATCCTACTATTAGGGGAGTGAGTGAGTAAGCGAGTGTGTGGGGCTTGGTGCCTGGCTGGAGTTAAACCATGATATATCCCAAGAAGCATTTAACCATTAAAGAGTTCATGTTGCAGTGCGCTAGTAGGATTTAGGGTATGCATATTAACAGGAGCTGTATATGTTTTATGTTCTAGAAACCTCTCCCTAGCTGAGTATATTATTGGCTTCCTGAGTTTGTACCCTCCTCTGCTGTAAACCATTGAGTGTAACCCTTTTCCCCTCCTTATCTCCTCCCCTCTGGCTGTCCCTGGTTGGCTCTTTGGGGCTAACCACTCCCCTCCTCCCTCCCCTTTTACCCCTCTGCAGCCTTTGTTCAGGTGTTCGCATTCTCTGGTTTCCTGTCCCTTCGCCATCCCTTGCTCTCCATCCCTCTTCGCCGTCCCCGGACCTTCACCTGTGGACCTTAATAAATTCCCTGGAAATCACAGACTGCGGTCCTACACTTCTTTCTTTGCTGTGCCTCTATGACAACTCATGTCCCCGTGAGTTCCACCGCCTGCCGCAGTCCATGTGTGTCCCCGGCGTGTCTCGGCCCCTGACTGTCACCCCACTTTGCAGCGTGGGGTGGCCGTCCGTGAAACACGAGGCTGCGTCACCTCAAGTTCATATACATATTTTTTAGTGTTTCCAATGAAAACCCCACAAAATTTCTGGTATACCCTTTGGCTTTTTACTTATTTCTCTCAGAAGCCAGTTAGACGTTGCAGCTAATTTCCTCTTTCCATGTACAGTAATAGTACTTCAGTACATCAGCTTCTTATTACCATCTGCTATAGAATAGATAATGGATCACAGATTCAGGAGTCACTGTGTCTAGGAAGAGTTAATATATCCAGCATTCTCTGCTGTCTTTGGCTAGCTTCTTATCTTTTCCTGCCCATTAGATCTCTGAACTTCCTTTGCATTGCTGACCAGGTGAACTGAGATACCCAGATCTATTTTCTAGTTCAGGCTGTTAGATGATTGCAGACCAGGACTTCACTCAAGTAATAAATGTGAAGGAAAGTCTGAATACCAGACTTTTGAAAAGATCCTTTCTTTTAGACACCAGGGAAAAAATAATCTCTGATCAGCACAAGAGGTTCACCTGCTCAATATCTGTGAGCAACCCATACATAGGACAAAAGTGGTATTGGACCAGAAACAGGATTTCATAATTAACATGTCAGCAAGCAAGAAACTCAACCGTGTTGAGCTATATCAGCAACTCCTGCACTAAATAAAGAAGTACAAAGTGCCTGACAAATGCACCATTGCTCAATAGAAGCAGAATGTTATCCCTTCCAGTATCAAGCCTCGAGAGGGTAAGCAGGAGTCATCTTGGCATCATACAAATGGAAAAGGGGACTTTATCTGCTTTCCTACTCTGTGCCTCTCTAGAGGCATGTTGTATGCCCAAAAAATATTTGGGTGAACAGTAACACACCTGTACCTTTTTGCAACTAAATCCATGGGTGGAGTTAGAGAAAACTGAGAAAGGGAAATCCCACTCTCTTCCTCTCTTCCTCTCTTCATTTCCAGCCAGAATCTTCAAAAATTTTGCCAGCTACCCTGATCTAGCTTTGCTGCTTTGAAATCCACATAGAAAACTAGAGGGAAAATAGTCTCTTTTCCATTCCTGTTCTTATTTCTCACTCTCATTTATCCACACTCCATAATCCTCCCCCAACATATGACACGAAAAAGAAATTTCACTGTGCTTTGAGAGAATATGGTATTGGAAAATCTTGGCTTTAAACTGGACCACAAGGACAAGAGACCCACATGAATGGCAGCAAAACTAGAGGCCTGTTTTCTTACATGGTGATGTTAGCCGGGCAGTTTGTGACCAAGTCAGAAACCAGATCAAAAAAGGTATTGGAATAAAAAGAAGCTCCAGAAGAGTAAAGATGACACTCCAGTGTGACTGACCAAAAGTTTAGGCAATTTAAGAGCTGCGTATTGAAGATAAAACATGGCAGAGAACAATAAAAATCCTTCTAATTCAGCCCTGACTTAATTGTTTTTAAATTATTTTTGGGCTAGACCAGACTGTGACTAAACTGTTTCACCAGGGTCTTAATTTGCATGAGAACATCCAACACTGTCAAACAAATGGCTTTTTATAGCTAAGACCATGAAGTACTGCAGAATTCTAGTAAGGGAAAGGCCATATGTCACAAGCCTAGAAGAGATCAGAGGGAAGAGCAACTTCAGAAATGGAATGGCTCTAGGCTGCTAAATATTTGGAGCGCTTACCTTAGTCAAACAAGCAACCCAAGCAAGTAAGCTGTATGCTGCAGTGGATGTGGGGAAAGCACACTACATTTCCAGCAACATCCACATCCACCCACATCATTTTTAGGGCAGTGCATACAGTGAGACAGCAGCTGGAAAAATAAGCAGAACCTTGGCAAGTCTTCTTGCAAGTGAAAAGCAGAATACAAGTTGAAAGAGATGAAGAGGTGAACTTTCCACAGGCCCAAATTATGTTAGGATAGTGAAAGTTCAATTTCCCTTTTCTTGTCCTTTTCCTTCAATTCCCTCATTCCTCTTCTTTTGGACATCTGCCTTGGGCACCTGGAGTCAGCTGAGATGATGCCAAAATAAGCTGGAATGCACATGGGAGGGCATCTATTTCTCTGACTTTCTAAAGAGAGTATACACACACTGTTTTTAGAGAAGTGTGAACTTTGGAAGGCTGAACAGTTCCAGCAAGTTCATTAAGAGCTTAAACCTTCAATGTTAAGAGTGGCATTAAGTACTGAAAAGCCAGGTGCTGATCATACTTAATGACAATTTTTTTTCTGCATAGCATTATAAGAGTTCTTAGGTGGCTGCTTTCCGATACAATGTTGACAATATTGAAGTTATAAATTAATTTTAAAAAATTAAAAACTTGGAGAAACTAATAATTTAAGTCGTTGTCTAGGTGACTTAATGAAGTGGTGTTCCAGTTAACACATTCAGCTCTCTCCTTTTAGCACAGAAGGTGGCACTTGCTCGTTTCTTTGGGCAATAAAGCCATGCAAAGGACTAAGCTGACAGATCAGTATGCACAGCTTGGCATCAAACATGTTGTTCAGACAATGACATTTACAAGCATCATTTGATAGCCCAGGTAACAGCACCAGGGCCACTTGCAAACAGAATAAGGTACCCTGAAGACACCATGGAGATAAATGACCAGGCAATTTTAAAACCCTATATATAAAGTAGATTATTTATGAAGCTAAAGAAAAAAAGCGAAGGAGGTAGAGCTTTTGACATTTTCCCCTTCTCTTTCAATCCCCCAAACCACATTCATCTGTACCTGCCATTGACTGACTCCTGAAGAGTCAGTAAGATAAAGTGTGATAAAATAGCAGACCTGCTAACACTCTCTGCTTTGTGTTAGCATGGTTACTTTGTGTTAGCATGGTTACTTCTCTGAAACTGACAAGCCAATTTGTGTCTCATCTTGTTTCTACTGAGCAGAGACATTATGTGCTCATTTTCACGTGACTTTTCAGAGGGTGGAACTAATCACTTCTAACTTTATCTGCCTGGCAACCACAACAGTACATGCTGCCTTATTACACTACAATGCAATAGATTGTTAGCTATATTTGCTGTAAATAGGTCTATATGTACGATGACTCGTATAGAATGACAGCAGTAATTCATAGTTCAGAGACACAGATTGGGTAAATGTTCCTCCCTCACTCTTTGTTTCCACAGCTACGGACTTTGCCTCAAATACTCTACAAGTTCGTAGTTTAGACTGAGATTTGAATAGCATGCTGACCTATCGTTGTTTAAAATACACACAGCTTAAAAATTACACTGAAAAAGACAAACTAAAAATTCCTGTTTCCCATCTCCTGGTCCCTTGCAATGAAGGATTCCAAAAAAATGTTTCTTCTCCCTCTGTGTGCAACCCATTGTTGCACCCAGTTCATTTACTCGAAAGGATCAGGATCCCAGAGAGAGGGAAGAACCTCCAGGTACATTTCTCTCCACACTACTCCATTTCAACATACACAATAGAAAACATCAGACTGGCACTGCTGCTGCTTCCCTTACAAGGCTGGCTTCCTGAATACAGCGTTCTGGGTTTAGTGATACACATATTGATGGTCACATGTAATTCCCAGCAAAAAGAAAGCAGAAGTTTTTTTTGCTTTCTGAGTGCTCACAGAAAGCGTGGGGAATAAAAAAAAAAGGCTGTTTACTGGAAATCCACCTTCATACCTTCATAACCTTTATACAGTGAGTTTCTAACATACCAGAAATGGTCAAGAGACACGTCTTGCCTGCTCTGAAAACCAAAAAAACTTTCTCAATAAGACTCCTAGTTTTTCTGCTGGGATACCAGCATCTGTCAGTAACACTCCTTCCTTAATCATCTCCTTTTGACAGAACAATTTCTTGGTAAATAAATACAGAGCTCCTCTGTACAATCTGCCAGTCTCTTGGATCTAGGTTTAAAGAAAATGCAAGTGTTCTGGAGTCCTACATTATACAGTATCAAATACTTCTTCAGTCTGACTAAAGCTGTGATCTTTTTCTTAGACCATATGACTTTTATAGTCATAACCCTACCAGTGTTGAAAAGATGAGAACTGTGCAATTTTCGTCCTGTGATGAGAAAACGGTTGTTCCATAAAAATAAAAGTGCCAACACTGTGATGGATCTGCAGCTGAGAGCTCACCCTCTGTTCCATTTTAGATCTGGTTCTCTGCATATCTTTGGAAATATTCAATACCCCACTCACCTCCTCCCCTCCCCCTCTCATTTTCTGTAGTTTTTGATTAAATGTGTTCTACACTTGCAATCTGATATCTAAATTCCATCCCTCAGTGCGGCTACATCACTATTCTATTAAAACTATGTCTCCCAGCTACACACTGCTCCCTGTTCTATCAGAAAGGTGTCATGGCTGCATTAAAACTTCTCCCTACAAAGCCACAGCTGTTCTTAGGGCCAGCTACTGCTTGATCTATCATCTAGCCAGGGCATTATCAGCCCCTCAACACTGTTAGGCAACTAGCAGCTGGTTAGAGCAAGGCTCTTGAAAGGTCACTGTAAAGATTAACATTCAATCAGAACAATCCTGAACTATCCTGCCATTATGTTTCTAGTTTTTTCAGGAAAACTGAGAACAAAGATACACACTGTCAGATTATGAATCATCAACATATCCTTGGCAATGTCAGAGTGTCTCCACAGAAGGAAATCTAGAAAAGAAAAGTAAAGTAACCTCCACAGGGTCACTATCATCCAGCAAAGTGTGAAGCCAGAGATAAGAACTCAAGATCTTAATTGCTGGACTCAATGATCTTAGGAGTTTTTTGCTACCTTAACAATTCTATGAACTTTAAAAGAGGTCCCCTGTTGGGGGCAGAGAGAGAAAAAGTCATTGATTAAATGGGATCTCACCCAAATGAGGCATCAGCCCCAAGTTCTAGTAAATAAATGGAAGCATAAACTTTACCAAATACATCTGGACCACTACATAACAAAAAAAGGAAATTGAGTTTCTTCTGTTATACAAGATGCATTTAACAGTTTCCCTCTGCAGCTGTTAATGTCACTTTTCTGGTAGAAGCATTACAATACCTCTCCCATCCCAGCCATATTCATTATTTTTCCACTGCTGTGCCTGTTTCAGTTCTTGAAAACTTATTCACCTCTTTCATGGAGCTAATGGCATTTTTTCATCACTATCCAGCAATAAGACTGCAATATTTATCACAACTTTTTGCATACACCTCTGACATAAGCCCTGAGCATATGAAAGCAGTGCACATGGCACTCTGGCTCATATGGATGACCCATTTTGTTTTCACAACACATCTCCTACTTCATCTGTAAAAACTTCCAATTTTTTTTGCAGTATCACATAACCCTGGTGCTACTTTGTCTCAGAAACGGGAAGCTTTTGACATTTACTTTCCAGTATGTGGTTTCCACACCTTTAGTCATTTAAGTGAACTAAACAGTCTGTCAAAATATTTTGCCCCCTGCTGCTCTCTAGCACCTCTATTAATGTAACACAATTGGGCTTCGATTTGTAAGAATTTAGTAATTAAAAATTTATTCCTAGTAGTTACACCTGCAAGAAACGTGAATAAACTGACTTTGCCAGGTAACACAAAAACACTTATGCACAAATACAAAATATGTTCAGTGGTCCAGTGGCCTCTCCTCCCATGTTCCCCTTTTTGCTGTTCTGCAAGAGAAAAGGGAGCAGGCATGCCCAGAACTACACCTGGACATACAGAAGTAATAGCAATGCCTAGCAATGAGAGAACCACACACGTAGCACTCCCACTGCAGTGCAGCGCTAGAGTCAATCATCACTGAAGACCAGGGACCTAGAAATGGGTCTCACAACTGCCTCCTGTTACTCCAGTCTTTTACTATCTCCTCTCTACTCTCCCTGTTAGCAGGAGGCATGAGTTGCCTTTTCCTTTGGGACAGGGAGTCTTTGAGTCAATACTTAATCTCTTCCACAGGCTGCAGTGTAGCTACAGTCTGGGAGGCCCAGCATTTGTGTGACTTTGAACTTGAGTGGTATCTGGCCTGCTCAAATATGCCCTAGCCTCCACTTTCTAGTCAGGGCCTGTGGGGATTTTATGGCCCTGGGCAACCTGGATGGGGACCCTCACCCACCCCTCGCTGTAGCCCAGGGGCTGACCTGCAGCTCTGTTCAGTGTGCACTGCCCAGCCCTGCCCTACACCAACCTCTCTTGGTAGGTAGCTTGTCTGCAGCCTGCCCTTGGGGCTTTTCTCCTCGACAAACCTTGGACACAGTGCTGGAGGATTCGACTCCAGACCTGTCTCCTGCTGCTCCCAGCTGGACCCTGGCCGTGTCAGTATTGTCACTGAAGCCTGTCAGTGCCTGTCTGCCTGCCTCAGACACCAGGGCACAACACCAGGGGACAGCACCCCATCAGTAAGGGTATGGCTTGCCGTGGGGTCACCCTGTCTCTCAGCTCAGCCCACCACACAGAGCAGCCCTGCTGGCATGAGAGGGAGGGTGTGAAGCAAACAGTAGAGATTACAAAGATGAAGAAAATTTGGCAAAAGAGCACCTCAGCCTCCAGTGCATTCTCTCTCCCAGGACTAGACACTTGACAGCACCTTTGAGCCAAGCATCTGCTAGTTCCTGCCTAGTCCAAGAAATCTGGCAAACCCAAATCCTGCCATAATTCAGAGGCTAATGAATCCTCTAGCACTTGCTGCTGCCAGAACTCAGGACTGCCTGCCCTCTGCAGTGTTATTTTTTCCCCTAGTGCTAGACCACCCTGGAACAGATTGTTCTGCTTAGATTAACCACAGGATTGCTCATGCTGTAAATTAAAGATCTCTTTCTGTAGCTTTGCATTTTCAGGTCTTTACGCCACAAATCGCTCTAGCGATGTGTTGTTGACATACCTGGCACCTGGCAAATCATTTTCCTAGAAACATATTTCTATAGCTACAGCTGTGTCCATAACTAACTTGCTGTCACATTTTGTGTCTGTACAGCTTGTGTCTGTAATCCTTCTATACTCTCTTGAAACTAGCACAGTGCTGTCAAATGGCTACCTCTCCCTTCTGACAAACTTTACAAGCAAACAACAAGGCACTTTTCAAAATTTCTGTTCTCAAACTCTGTAATTCCACTCTGGTTATAAGGCCTGGCCTCTAGCACAACAATCCCAGATACCTACCCATCTGCATAAGATATATGGAACACATCAGACCCTCAGTTCCAGTGGCTGTCCCTTTCTGTTCTCATTTTTGCAAGCAGGGCCATGACAAATCTTTGTCTCTCCAGCAGTAAAATGACTTTCATGTAATAGGCAACAAAATCAAGGATTGATTAATTTCTCTCACACTGAAGCTTTCTCCCTTCTGGCACCGGATCTTTTTTGTTCCCTTTTTTATTTTGTCTTTGGATTGCAGTCAGGACTTCCAATACCACAAAAAGATGAATGAAATCAGTCATAACAGCCTTGCTAGCCAGAGCAGCAACACCATATTTGACCTTTATTTCAATAGGAAAGCAGTTAAAAAAAAATTTTATTTTTTCCCCCAGAGCTCTGTAACACAGCTCTGAGCAGAAGTAAATAACTTGCTTTTTCTACAATTTTAACCATTCTATTAAACAGGAAGTGGTACACAATCTTTCTAACGGCTCGCTCTGAAAGCACCAGACATAAATCACATAGCACCTCTTACTTTTGTACAGAACATCCTCCTGTCAGTGGGCAATCTCACTCAAGATGTGTAACAAGTGTGCTGACAACCCCACCACACACTCTTGAGTTAATCCCTCTAAAGACTCACAGTTGGAGCAGGCTATGTACTCACAAACATAATCATAGGAGAACATTTTCACAGAAAAATAAACTGCCTATCAAACCATGCCAAGGAAATGTTCTAGGGACAATCTGCCCTCTGACCTTTGCTAGTTGAACTTAGCTCATGATTTATTTCTGATTACATGGCATCACAATAAGAGATACAGTATGAATATGGAAAAGATTTCCTGAGATTTCCATCATCCAGAATGCTTTTCATGACATGAAGATGACAGGGCTTGTCAGCACCTCCTCCCAACCTGCACCACCTCTCTCCCTGTCACCTAAAAGCTAGTCAGAATAGAACCCAAGAAATGACAACCAGTCCTCTAAGGATGTGGTCTGCAGAGCAGCCGTGATAAAAAAGCACAAGCCAAGGGGAGGAAAGAAACTATTAAATAGCTGAGAGATGACACATTTCCTCATTAGTCCAGCAGACAGCTTATCAACGGGTATTACCTTACACTTCAGCATGATTCGTGAGAGCAAGGAGTGGAGCTGCACAGGATAAAGGGGTGCCAGGGGATCTGCCATCACCATGGTAATGCAGGCATTTCACTCACACCTCAGCAGCCTTGGTCTCCCTTGTCTCAACAGAACCCAGCAAGACTTTTTTTCCCCACTCACAGATTGTGATTCAATCACCGCACAGAAGCAAGAGAAGCTCCTCTATTTACTCTTCAGCTGATATTATGCCCTGAATGGCTTTTACATAGCATGAAGTACACAGGAATCAGCCACTAGGGCAGAGTCATGCAGGCACCCCTATCCACCCACCTCAAGCACAGAGATCAAACTTGTCTTAAGTACTTGCTTGGAGAAGAAATGCATGCAGACCATAAGCAGCCTGTAACATAGTAAGAGGTGATCTGCAATCAGACAAGGGAAAACACATAACTATACCTTCCAAAGAAAACTCAAGCATGTACAGAAATAATATGCACTGACAGAGTGGATGGCTTTCCACTGGGAAGGCTTGGCAATGAAGTCAATGAAGAACCAATGGAAGAGGGTATACCTGCCACAGGGAGGACCTGGCATTACACCAGTGCACCCTGGTTCTATCTGTGAGGTCACATCAACAGCATCACAGGGTCACTGGCTGGCTCCATACGAGCAGCTCAGCCTAGACACCCACCATTATCTGAGAGAAGGCAAACTCTATGGACTTCTTGCAGGCTCACCTGCATTATCTCCCAACAACAAACAGTTCTTTTGTTAACTGTCAAGGGTCACATGGCTCCTTCTTTTTACCACCACCTCTCATGAAGAGGTGCCATCTCTTCAGCACTGAGGCCTGAAGACGGCCTGCCTTCTGTCAAGCTGATGGCTTCCCCACATGGCAAGGGACATCCCCATCAGCTGTCTTACCTTCCCCAGATAGGAAGTGACATCCATACCCATGCAGAAGGTGACCTGTTCAACCACCACCCAAGCCTTGACTTCAGACCATTGCCAGCATCAGCCCCACCACTGCCCTGAGTCACACTACCACCAGCAGCATCCCTATAGCTGGAATTTGTCCTGCTGAGCACACAGCAGAGCTCCTACAGCTGTCCCCTTCTCCTGCCCATGCTAACCCAGCTGGTTACTGGATGCTGTCACAAGGCTTGCTGAAGTCAGGGCAAGTGACAGTCACTGCTCTCCCCTGGCCCCACTAGGAGAGTCACCTCCTCAAAGCAAGGCTCATGCTTTTCCTGCCACAACCTGTTTTTAGTGAAGTTTAACTGTCTGGTCACTATCACCTTGTCCTTCACATGCCTCCAAGCCCTCTTCTAGCACATATTGTCCCTAGTGTTCCCAGAGAATGAAAGACGTGTCATTAGCTGGCTGCTTCTAGGATCCTTTTATTTGACTCTCTTGAAGATGGGCCCTCTGCCTGCCTTTTTCAAGTGTTTATGAACTTTCCTTCATTGTCATGACCTGTAAGGTGACAGCCAGCAGCCCTCACAGTGACTTCTACCAACTCTGTTGGCAGCCTGGAATGCAGCTCCCTTTTGTCACCTGGATTTGCAGATGCCCATCTGGCTTAGCTACTCCCTAACTGTACCTTCTGTAGGCAATGCTTCATATCACGGGCACTGCTAGCAGGCTTGGCAACTGGGAGGCTTGAGGACACACCCTACTCCTGGGACTTGAGGGAAAGCATAACTTTGCAGTTTATTGAGCTGGTTCCTTCCTCCTGATGATTCTCACCACTTTATATATGCTGCTGGAATTTTGCCTCTCTTCTGACTTGGTCAAATACATTTCCTTTCAAAGGAGGAGAGAGCATTTAATCTCCTGGGTTACAGCGTGTAACTCTTTGCTTCCCTTCAACTCTTTTGAAACAGCAATGATATCAGAACAGTTACATATTATTTTCTACCAGTTCAGGATATTTGCAGAATTTTTTTTACCAACAGTACCCCTAGCCATTCCCACAGCCGTCACCAGTTTGTCATGAATTTCTGATGTCTCTTTCATTACAAAAATATATTTTCCAAAAAGCACAATACAGAATTTTAACTCAAAGTCCTCCCTTCTTTCTGACCAGACTGCAAATAGAGCAAGATTTCTCCTACAGAACTGCTATCTTAAATAACTATTTCTACATTGAACTTCTAGACACTGAAATTGTTTTCCTTACCCAGTATTGTGTAGAAAATCATCCTTTTTAACTCCCACATGCACTTTACTGTTACTAGTTTTGGCATTTGAAACAAGAAATGCGTCGTGCCAAGAAAAAATAGAGCTTGATTTCCCCCTAGCTTGTATCCCCAGTCTCTTTGGTGTGATACAAACCATGGTCTCAACTCTACTATCTCCTTCCTGAATGTTAATAATCAGGAAAATTTCAAAGCTGAACTGCTTTTTCTAGCTATGCTCTTCTTACTTCAAATCAATACAGGCATCACATGTACAACATTTTTTCACCTTCACATTTATGTAAATAGCAGAACATGGACAGACCAGGTGATATTAACAACAGGAGAAATTTGGGTTTGGGCTCAGTTTAGTCAGACTTTTAGTAGGATGCTGCAGGTTTCTTGCAACTAGAAAAGTTTCCAGCTCCATGTGTTTTAGAAACAACACATTAATTCCACACCAGTTGCTTTGCTGCTCTTTTTGTCTTTCTATGATGAAAGATAGGTGTGATGAAATTTTTATTCCGTAGTCACACACTCTGCAACAGTAGCCTTTCTGGAATTGTTCAACAGTCCAGCCTCCACATTTTTAGGGGCACTGCTGTCCTAAAGTTGGTTAAATACCTACCTTAGTTTTGGGAACAACATATTATCAGACTCCATATTTTCCTCTGAATAACACATATTCCTACACAACAAGAAGAAAAAAGTGTTTAAAAAAACAAGCAAATGAACAAATAAACAAAAGAACCTAAACCGAAACAAAAAAAACCTCAACTTCAAAGCCTAAAATTACTAATCCTTATGTGTCTAAAACAAGCAGGCTCACAAAAATTATTTTGAATTTATAGTACAACTTGGACAGCTTATCGTTTGCTTCCTAGAAGTTTCTACTCTGATTTAAAAAGCACAGAAAAGGCTCTGTGCCCAAACATACAATTTCCAGCACTGATCAACCCTTTCAGTCACTTCAGAACTCAAGAGAAACATTATCACCTTTGAGGAGAAAAATAAAGAAACATAAAACAATTTAGAATCCATTACTGAAAAACCCTATATCTTCAGAATAGATCCAAGATCTGATTTCAACTCCAAGTATTCAATGACCAACAAAAGAAAGAAAAAAGAGCAACACTTACTGTAATGCTAAAACGATGCATTCTATCCTTTATATTTAATTCATCTAGCCCATGGAGGTTTAACACTAAGTTAACAATAGTGTTACTTTAGAGAAATTATCTTTTAAAAAATGTAGTTGGGCCATATATACTCCTTACCTGCATGAGAAATTTATTTTTTTCTCGTCCTTAGAGAAAATTTTTGAGAAAACAGTGTAAAATAAGACTGGAGAGGGTTTTTTTCCTGCTTGTGTGGATGACAATTTACACGTACATAGTGTGGTAAGGGGGACTCTTATGTGAAAGGAATGGCACAGAAGCTTGTTGCAACATAGGTCACCACTGCCAGTTTTACTTAGAAACCTGAGTCAGTGAAGGAGGATTCTAAAATCCCTTGCTCAGCTGACACTCAAGACTATAGATATGTAAGAATTCTGCAAGTCTTGACAATATTTAGATGCATGAGAGTTATTTCTGCACAACCACAGAAGTATCCAAAAAATTTAAAATAGACTATCTTGGACTATTGTTCAAGTGTCGACACAAATGAGAAATGACACATTCTTTTGCCCTAATCCTTGAAAGCTCATTCTTGTCATAAATCTCAGAGCTCACTGGGTATTCTTCAACAACACCCATGTCCCACAAGATTACAGCTTTTTTTGAGAGTGAGTTCACAGGAGAGATAAAGGCATGAAACTCTGCCATCAAAAAAAGAGCCCTAACTTAGGAAATAGGATTCAGAGGTTCAGCTCCTTCCTCATTTCTTTTCCAGAAGTAACTATCCCCCAGGCGAAGCCTAAAAATAATTTTTCATAATACAACAGATTTAAAAATGGCACCTTGATCTTTCTGAAATTTAAGTGTGGAAGGAGTACTATTTAGAGATTTCAATAGAAAGACATTACAAAACAATATAATCCAATTCAGAATTTTGGAGTATGAAAAAGTAGAATTTTTGTTGTAGTATTAATCTTAGTGCTGTACTAAATTGGATTAATACATGAATATGTTTTTGCTGTTCAGACTTTTAATGAAAACTTGAAACTCCCTACACAATTGAATAGTCAAGAATGTAAAAATTATCCTTTGTTCACTATAGCACCACAACTGTTTGCTCTCATAAATGTATGGTATAATTTAAATGTTAGTCCCCTTGTAGTGTTCATATCCTCTTTCCTGCAAAAACCAAATGAATTTTGACCATCACAAATTAAACTCATTTAATCTACATACTAGATGTTTATATGAGGTTACTTCAGTAATTTCCAGATGGCAGTTTTTAATCATTGGAACACTAAGATTCCCTTCCTTCCTACAGTGTCAGTCTCTGTACAAAAAGGAAGAAAAAGCAATTAACTTTAAGATACTTTAATTTCACTTTGAAGTATGCAAAAACGTTAGTTGGAAGATAACACTAACAGAAAAGGTGGCAATTTCTATTCCTAGCCTTCCATGTATCACACACACTAACTCATATCCAACTTATTTCTAGGACTTTGGCCTAAGCAAAGCACATATGTCAGTTTGCTTCTCACAGTTATCCCATATGTCACACACACAAACCTCGACAAAGGAGACAGCTAGATATAGTTCAAGAAATTTTTTTTAAGTTTCTCTCATTTCAGTCAACCTTCTACTTGGAATCCAACAATTTTGCATTCAGACTGCCAATAAGATCCAGAGGTGCATCACTCACATCCAAAACCACTTATTTTTTAAAATGGGTGGTGCCCACACTTAAGGAGGAGCTTTTCTGATTAGACAACATGGATCACTCTAGTTACAACAAACAGGGTAGGCTGTGGATATTCATTCACTCTTTCTGTGACATTGATTACAATGGAGAAAGGCCAGAACAGTTTATTACAAGGTCTCAGATGAAAGCATATCAATTCATAGTTAGGTACAGCGCATACAAAAAAGTCTTATGTTACTTAACACCAGCTTTTGCTGTTGCTTCAGTTTCTTGTTTCCTAGATTTTTCTATCATTATCACTGCCATGGAGAAACAAAGCTGATGAAGGGTCTAGAGAACAGGTCATCTGAGAAGTGACTGAGAGAGCTGAAGTTGCTTAGCCTGGAGAAAAAGACTTCCAGGGGTGACCTTATCATTCTCTACAACTTCCTGAAAGTAGGGTGTAGCTAGGTGGGGGTAGGTCTCTTCTCAAGAGCAACAAGCAACAGGATGAGATTAAATGACCTCAAGTTGCACCAGGGAAGATATAAGTTGGATATTATCAATTTATGCCTTGATAGGGTTGTGAAGCACTGGAACAGAGTGCCCAGAGAAGTGGTTGAGGAACCATTCCTGGAAGTCTTTAAAAGGTGTGTAGATGTGGAACTGAGGGACGTGGTTTAGCGCTGGACTAGGTAGTGTTGAGTTCATGGTTGAACCTGATGAACAAAGGGGTCTTTTCCAATCCAAATGATTCTATGCCTTTTTCTTTCACTCAACAAATCTAGAAGACTCCTTTTTCTGTGTTTGGAAAGACCACTACAGCAGCACCAGCTGTAGAGGGAGTTGAAGGGTAGGGGGAGGAGAGTTAAAGGGGATAAACTCAGCTTCCCTAAAAGCCCAGGCAACGCTGCACTACAAAACAACTGCAATGGCTGCCCACGGGAAGCAAATAAAATGGTGGCCCCTTTTTTGGATAGGCATTTATCCAAGAACAAGATTTAAAGAACCAAGTACAAATTCTTTCCTCCTGGAAAGGTATTCAGGTTTCTGTGTCAAAAAAGAATAAAGAGACTTCCAAAATTTTCACACAAAACATTCAGTTCATTCTGAAGGGGAAAACATAGAAAGAGCATTTAAATCCCAGTATGAAAACTTCAGTCTCATCCTTAGAGAAAGGCCATGGCTGAACTAAACTGAGCCACATAATATGCCAGTGTCCAAGTATCCCTTGTCTTCTCTGAGCAGTGTCTGCACTAATCAAGCATTTGGAAAGTCTTCACCAATTATTAGAAGTCCCACATAAAATTTTGTAATTTTCCTTTTTTTGAACTCCTTTAAGTTTGCTCTCTCTTCCAATTTTTTTCCATAGAAACAGTAGAATTACCTATTCTAAAGCTTTTTCTAGCACATACCAGTGTAAAAACACCAAAAATCAGATTCCCCTGTATATTAACAGAGTAACAGAATTTATTGCAGGCCAGGAAAATGCCTCCTATTTTCTCCACTCAACAAAAAACCTGCAGACTCTGCAACACCCCATCATTTATCTAATGTTATTTGTCTCAGATCTTGAGAATTTTTTTTTTAAATCACAGCTTCTGGAGAGCAGAATCAAGTAGGAAGGGTAACTTTCATTCAAAAATAAACAAATTATTTTTTATATCTCAATTCTTTGGAGAGTTGGGCCATACCTAGCAGAGGAGTGAAGAAATTCCAAACTCTTGAATATTTCTTGGCAATATACCAAAACTACATGACTATTTTTTGTTCACAAAGATTGCAGATGTCAACATGAAACAAAATATATTAATTTATTATTGACTAGCACCATTCTAGATTCATAACCAGTTGAAAGGTCAGCAGTGGCATGAAGTGCAGTCAAGCTGTCTGCCTAAGCTCTGTAGTCTTCAGAGCACTGAAAATCCAAATTTTTCCTACCATTTTGCCTAAGCTTCTGAGAAGTCTTAGAGCAGATCTGCCTGCCAACTCTTGCTGGAGACAAAACACCCTCAGTTACAAAGAAATTAAATTGTACTCTTCAATGCCTTGTGAAAACATTGCTGATCAGTCTTGACAATGCACACAAATATTATGTCTCGGCTCCATAAGGATATTCTCTCCATAACAAAAATTAAAGTGAAAGAAAGAAAATCAGAATAACTCCTTCTCCAGCCAATAAAAGAGATCAGTGCTAGGGATATTAGCAAGGCCATGGAATTCTTATCTCTGCATTTCACCTTTCCTGGCCTCTCTAGTTCCAAGGACAGCCATGACATTAGCATCTGCTCAGGAACTTAGGTGGAACGTTCAGCAAAACACACAGGCTGAGGTTCTTTACTTTCTCCTTGTCATCAGAAGATCATCTGAATTTTTTTTTCACATCTCTCACTAGAAAGTACAGGAAATATAAATGCTAGATAAAAGCAAGCAAGGAGCCAGCAGATAGGAGCCAACATAATAAAAATACCAGCTGGATTGGAAGTATTCATTCATTCATATATTTCCAGTGTAAGATGAAAAACTGTGCCAACTACAAACTCCACAAAGCAAATGATACTCCATCAATGCCACAGGGAGTAAAAGGTTTGTCTGAAAAATAGGGATGAAGACCAATATCATTATTATAACACAAATAAATGGCTCCATGAATAGGCACCCATTTAGTTCTTAATATTGCAATAATACATTTTGTTGCTCTTCCATAGAAAAGCTACGCAATACCAAACAAGAATTTTTTACTGTGTGAGCGACTGAACACTGGAACAGGTTGCCCTGTTCAAGAACTGTCTGGACACAATCCTGCACCATGTGCTCTAGAATGGCCCTTCTTGAGCAAGGAGGTTGGACGAGATGACCCACTGCGATTCCTTCCAACCTGACCCATGTGATTGTCATTATTTCACCATAAAATTTTAAAAACCATCCTTATATTAAAAGGCTGCACCACTAGTGAAATCAGAGTGAGCTGTGATGACTGAAAACATATTCTATCCATCCTTTTCAGCTGCCCATTGTTGTGTACAACAGATTCCAACCATGACTGCTTTGCCAAGGGAGGATCTCACGAGACTGGTTTGTACTCATCTATAAGTAAAACCAGCCAGCTTGATGTTGACTGTGCTCAAGCGTGAGCCTCCAGTTGCAGCTCAGATTATAACATCAGCAAACCCAGATGGCACCCAGATGCTGCTCACCAGCCAGCCCAGCCTGCTTTCTCTTCCTCCCTGGTAAAGTTTATTTCCTTTTCAGGCAGGCGGGCAGAGCCTTGCAGAGCTCAATTCAGCCAGAACAGCCTGAGTTACCCAACGAGAGGCCAAGCTCACATGGACAGAAACCCCTGTGTGCCCAACCCGTGAATGAATGCCTGACCTCAGCCTAGAACACTTTCAGCTAGTGAATAGTCCCCTGGAATCAGAGTAGGTTTCACAGGATGGCTGACAGGAGCTGATGGCTTGCTGGCATGGAAAGGACCAGTCCCATTCCCAGTCATATCTCCCCCCCCTTACATGGGACAAGGTCTGACAATTAATCATTTCACTATGGGGTTAAAAGAGTTCAATGAACAAATTCAAAACTACCAAAACATTGGAGAATTTTCTGTACTCTGGCAGGGAGGCATGTAGCCAAGAGTTGGGAAGAGCAAGTATCAGATTTATCTCTTTTAGTGACTACATGCTAGTAGGCCCGCCTAGCCCCTGTTAGCATGGTATCCTTCATCTTGAGGTGAATTGCTCTACATAAAATACAATGTATTGCCATAAAAATAAAACCCAACAGAGCATGAGAAGTTTTGAATCCACAGAAGGGCTGCTGTTATTTGTATTACCCAGAGGCTCAGTGAGGCTCACCCTTCCTTGTGCTATTTCCCATCCTCTGCAGCCACTGGAAACTTCTCTCTCTGAGGTTCTGCCCCTCTACCTAGTATTTTCTGAAGAGTTCTAGGTCTCTGAAACTCTCCAAGACTTCTTAGCCTCCTTCGGTCAAAGCCAGGATAGCCAAGCTATCCTGGGGAGTATTTGCCATCCTCAGTCCATTGATGACAGAATCTGTGATTGCTGTTTGTCAGAAAACATGAATGTCAGGATGAATAAATGCTATCCTGAATGTATTTTCTGGCAAAATCACTAGCTAATTAATATTATGTGCAGCAAACAAAAACTTGTTCAGCACATGGTATTTATAAATTACTCTCTGCATCTACGGATCTGTCACACTAACAAATCAGTTAATTAAGTCATTTAGTGATCAGAGCCAGAAACTCAGATCAGAGACTGCTGAATACTGATGTAATCAGCAATTCAGTTGCTGCACAATAGTTCAAAACATACAATTTTGCACCTTGGCAAAACTCAACGTACTCATCTATGAAAAGGATGCCTTGCTTGCTTTGCAAACATCCTGCACATTTAAATTAGCCTTGTGGATAAGAACACCCAAGCATCAAGAGTTGCTCCTAGACACAGTTCAGCAGATTTTATCATATAAACACTAGTAAGAAATATTTTACAGGACTAGATTTAACTGTCCTGCACAGTTCCAACCTGGTAAAATCTAATAAATTTTCCATATGCTAATTATTCTTTCATAAGGCCATTTGAAGGAAACAAACCAGTTTTTCAAGTAAATGGATAACAGTCCTCTATATATGAAAGGCAATAGCATAATTTTTGGGCTATATAATCTGAATTTGCTGCCAGGATCATGCTGAAATTGCTCAGTAGTAAAAAGAGAAAAACAAAACCCCCACAAAACTCAGAAGTTTTATCTCCTGATGACACAGTAAGGTGGGTACCACCACAGACGTTAGCTGGCCTAACTGCCAGAAGTCATAAGCAGCCCAAAAATTAATGTGTTGCAGTTGGTTGTCAGTACCATGCCACATATCTGAGAACAAGAGAAAGGAAAGCGATACCAGTGGCCTTGCAGCAATCGGAGGTGGTGATAGGGTGGTGATGAATAATAATCATTAGCATGACAGAACAGATGTTGCAGAAGGCTTGAGGTTTCACTTCAATATCTACCCTTTGCAGGCGATACATGGCAGGCATGTTAGGCTGTGAAAGAGCAGAGATGCATGGGAGATTTGGCAGCAATTTTGTCTTCCTCTCCCATGCACACCCTGCCGTAGGTCATTCCCAATTTTCATTAAGAGAAATTCATGCCACAAGGGCTGTGATGTGGCCCACTGTTAGCTTTGTGTGAATGCCTACCAGAGACACTGACATTCCCACAGCTAACTGAGGAAAGCTGGATTTCACAGTTACGACATGGCCTGAAGACAACAATTCACACAAACAAGGTCACAGGAAACAGCTTTGCTGGATTTGTGTAATACCCACCTCCCATGTGGAAGTGTTCAGCCAAAGCTCCCCAAGTGGGGAAAATGGAGGGGGTGGGGTGATAAGACAACTAATATAACTTCTTACAAGTGTTTCTATTTACACCTTTATGCAGCTTCTGCTGTCTACAGGGAAAAATCACACTGTTTATGTTCGCACATCTAACTTAGGTGCTTGAGTGATAAATCTAGACTTTCTGGCCAAGAAACCATATTCAAAATAAGCCTGGTTGTTTCGGCTTGTAATCACAACTGACAAACCAATAAGAAAAGAAATTGGGTGAAAATTTTTTCAGCAGTGCAAAGCTTTAAATCCCCAGAAAAATAACACTCCAACACCTACTTCATTCCACGTTACACCTCTGACTTCCTGTCCTGGTTACACCACCTTCCATCAGAAGCACTGTTTCTTTTGCCTCTGCTTTTACCACCCCAGTCAGCTGGTCTATTTTCAGTTCTTCTTCTGCTCGCCATGCATTTTGGGCTTACCTTGCTGGGTGCTCCAATGGTGTCTAGTACCTAAAAATACCCTTGTGAGGAATAAAGAGGAACATGCAGAAGGTGGAGAATGTACCTTGTAGCAGGGGTAGTGCTGTCAGTCATGATCCACTTATGGGTTATCAGCACAGGGGGCTTCACTGAACTACACAGACTCTCCAGTTTCACTCGTGGGTTCGCCAAAACTCCTACTTCAGGCATCTAAGCAGAATGACTCAGTTTAAAAAGTACTGCTAAGACCTGCCAGCATATCTCCCTGTCAGAGAAGGCTGTCTCATCTCATCTAATTTATTAATGTTTCTCAAATTTGATTAAATAACCTAAGAACATATCTCTTGGAGAGCATCCCACTGAAGTACACATCATAGCTGGAGATTCTCTGCATCTCACATGGTGATTGACACATTCCAAGCCTTTCTGTGACAGGGACCTCAGATTCTATTCTTGTTTTTGGAAACAATCTTCATCCCTCCCCACACCTATCGTCTTTCACTTAAAGACAACTTTTTGCTTTTCCCATCTCATTCTTCTATGGAAACTGCTTTCCCATCCTTTTGTGAAGGACCATGCTGTGACTCTGATCATATGGTTGGTTATCCACATTACAGGAGACCAAGAAATTGTGTATAACTGGACAGAAAATTCACTGATCCTATGATCAAGGCGTATTGAATCTTAGAAATTTATCATGTGTTTATTTTCTTATTGCTACTCTGAAGTGGGGGGACACTATCCTTTTTTGCAGAAGCACAGACAGCTACTGCAGCCATGTCTAAGTGACTGGGGTCTTACAAAGTGTCCCACAGTTTTGATCCTCTTGATGTCCATATCAAAAGCCCTAAAAAAAAATCAGGCACACCAGAAAATATTGGGTGCACAGCTCTTGTCTCAGCAGTCATAAATGTTCAAGCCTAGCAGCTGCACTTGTGAAGTGATCCTGATTTAAACATACCAAGTGTGATCAGTATTTTCTCTGAAGCAGATGTCAAGCAATTCCTGAGTTCTTAGGGTATGTGTGCTGCATTTGAGTTTAGGTCGCAACACTGGGTAGCTGACAAATATTTCATGAAACAGTCTCCATCCCACACTCTTCAGAATTAATTCTGCAAAAGCCTTTGCAGTTTCTATGGGAGATGGCACATCCACCCCTGCTCTGCTCGCCCTCAGGTGGTCTCCCACTTCACTCCACAGAGGATTCCACCTCCGCTTACTGCTGTTATTTATTCATCCCTGCTGGAAAGTGAAGGGACTTCACTCCCACCTGAGACAGAAACAAACAGGCCAAACACCTTTCAGCATTATTAAGATTTGTGTTCCCTTTTTTCCAACCAAGAATTCATACAGTTGAAGATGACTAGAATGCAGCTGTACTGTTCTACATTCATCTAATCCAGGTTTATGGAGGAAAATTGGCACAGAAAGAAAGATTTCCCTGGAGAAAGCATCACATATAGAGCACTGTAGAACTCTGCAGTGTTCATCTTTCCTTTTTGTGCTATGCCTCAAATGTTTATATGCTAAAATCATGTAACAGCACAGCCTACTGACTATTCTCTCCATCAGACAAGTAATTTGTTTTCCTGGGATCACATTGAGAACTGTGAAGTAAAAAGCAATTTGAGGCAGTTCTCAGAAATTTTTCTCTGCAATTGGATGTCCAGGCTGTGACTCCCTTTGAGTTTAGCCAGGAGAAGGTCTGGCTCTTCCTAAAGCTTTATCTGAAGAAATAACCAACAGCACCTCTGCTGTCCAAGGCAAAAATTCCAAACTATTTCATTTGTACTTACTGCCACAAATGAGCTGCCCACCATCAGACAGGGAAGCAGAGTAACCAATTAGCCGAATTCTCAGCCTCTTTCTGGTACATGCACTAATGCTCAGACTCTTTGGGGGCGTAAATCAAATTTTCATAGGTATATCCTCAGGAGCATGTCACTTTGCACTTTACAGAACCTTGAAGCTGAGAACACATGCAAGAAGAAGAGAAAGCTGATTATTTAGGAGAAAGAAGTATAGCAGGAATTTTCTCTTCTGCAGCTACAAATGGTCAAACAAGGCCTTCAAGCACTCTAGGCCTATGCAACCAAATTCTTAATACACCCAGCTCTACGCCATTTCAAATGATATCCTGAAATCCCTTTTTCTGTTCAAAACTACATTGGTGTAGCCAGTATTCTCTCCACTCTTTCAGTTTACTTGGGGTTGCTAGGTATTTATTCTGATATAGTGCAACACTGGACACATAAACAAACAGGAATTCATTATAGTGACCCTGTACAAAATCTACCCTTGCTCTTTTCCTCAGAAGTTAGATTTGTGGTTAAATTTTTAGTACTCATAAATATTTATAATAGGTTTTCAACATTTTTTTCCAACCACATCTCTTAGTTTGTTATGCTACTTGTATTTTCAAGGTGATTTCTCACTTGCAGAAGCAGGTCAGACAAATTCCTTGCATCCAAAGAATCACTTGGCAGTTAGAAAACTCTATCATTGACCACAACAGAAGATTCAAAAATTCTTGGTAATTTTTAGGAAAAAAAGTGGTAATAACTTTTAACTATTCCAAATTAAATAGGAAGAGAATTTAACTTGATCAGACTAAACAACACATTGTTTAAAAATACCCAACAAATAAGCAACTAAAAAAAATTTAAAAAAAAATACTGAAACCCACAAAACCCCAATCCACCCCCAAACAAACAAACAAACAAACAAACCAAACAAACCAAGCAATTGAAAAAAGGCCACAGGAAGACAATCAGTCATGGAACACTCATTTTGTCCCTTCCTAATTTTCCTCTGTAAGTTACAAATGTTAATGAAGCTGCTAGAGGGATCACTGCCACCCTTAAATTCATTACTGTTGGAGGGAGAAAAGGAAGTGGAATTGAATAAAAGTCAACACTATTTGAATGGCATTGTCACACAGTAACACAAAACAACAAATTTTCCCTGCAAACTACTGCTGCTGTGAGATAATAAGTCCTGGAGTTACCCTAATTAAAACCAGATGAATAGGAGTTGGAAAGGACAGAATATCTGTCCTCTACATTCAGCTCAATCAACAGTCACACTGGAATGACAGAATAGGATCACAGACTAAATGCTGTGTTCACAGCCTGTCAGAGACAGGGCAATTTTTCCATTTCTTTCTCTGTTGTAAGTCTCAGCCCACAGCACACCTCTGCTGGAACTCAGTCTGTTAGGGACTGCTCTGTTTGGAACAGCAGCAGCATCTTCAGACATACAAGCAAAGAGGTATTTCCATAATAGGCCACAGCATATTTTAAACCATCAATACTTTCTTTGATAGTTAATTAGTTCTTAGGTAACAAAAGATGGCAAGTCAGAAGTGCATATATTTGCCAGTCAGTTAAGACCTGTCCATGTAATTCTGCAGTTTTTCCTATCTGAAAACATAATTCCTGTTACAGTAACATTTTACTTCACTTCCATGTTTTTTTTTCCTTTTAATTTTTCTCCTCAGTTTTGAATTCACAGTTTTAGTAACATTAACTGTTTTCTATCCAGAATTATTGCAATGCTTTCCTTGGGAAACCCAGAAATCAGCCTTTTCTTTCAAATTTTCTTGCAGAGAAAACTTCTGCCTTTGCAATTATCTCTGTTCTTAGCTGAGAGAGTAAAATATTGATTAAACTTCAAAATTAACATCTCCATCTCATGAAGCTATCTTAGATTATAACGCCTTCTTCTGAGAAGCACATGTATTAGTCTGATATACAGACATTTACATTACCACAAAGTCAATCGGTGCCTTCAACAGGCTTTAGAGAAAATCTTCAAATGTGCAAAAGCTACAGCACATCTTCCTATTTTTGTCCCTGATCTAAGGCTGTACAGAAATGTAATCCATGCTAACATTTATCAAAATATTCTCATTCATTTTGGAAGGAGGCCATTGCTTTATACCTGCTTAAATTAACACAATACTTCTTGAAGATGCAAAAATCACAAATATTACATTGAGGTAATAAGGCGCTACACCTTTCACAGGGCTGTACATGAAAATATGCAAATTGTTTCTCTCAGTACAGCTGCCTTTCCTCAAAATCATCTGTGCAATGTAAATCTTGGGAAAAAAAATTCCATAATGGAGGAAACACTGGCACATCATGAAATCTAAGGTCCATTTGGTAGGAACACCACCTTATTTATGGGTTGGTTTTAGTTTTTCCCTTTCCAGCTGCATGTGAGTTTGTCATGCTCTCTAGTCATGTCTGCTGGTGTCAGCACACAGTTCCAGATCAAGCCTTATCATCTAACATAATCAACTTAGAATTTCTCTGTTACACTCTATTATCTCTTTTAGGCTTGATGAAGTTCTGCCATCATTACCCACCTCATTTTATGACAAATGGAAATTATTTTAGCAATCATTTTTGGGGATCTTGTATTCACTCTGTCAAAAGCTTTTCATTTCTTAAACTTAGAGATGATGATCTGATAATTCAGTATTGGGGTTTTATTTTCTCAGCTAGGTTTTCAAAACCTGACAGGCCTAGTAAGGAAAAGTACCAAGTAATATTTCACCCTTTTGGATCAGATTAGGGTGAAAAACTTACACCAAACTCATTCACATTCAGAAAATCAACTGCACAAGTTACTGCATACTCCTTTTTTCCAAGTAATATCCCATTCATCAGTGCTAGAAACCCTGACTCCATTTCCAGTTGAGGTTGTTTCAAATACATGGAAAATTTTTTTCCAATGAGGTCAATGCCGAAATATATCATGAAATCACAAAATAATTTAGGTTGGAAGTGAGCTAAGGAGGTCATTATGTTCAACCTGCTGCTCAAAGCAGGGCCAGTTATGAGATCAGTCCTTAGAGCTCTCTCTGCTCCGGTCTTGACAGCCTCACAGGGTCGAACCTACACAAGCTCACTGGTTATTCCGCTAACTCACTGTTAATCATCATCACAATGAATAATTCCTTCTATCCAGTTGTACTCTCACATTTCAATTTATTTCTCTTGCCTCTCAACTTCTGACCATGCACCACTATGAAAAGATAGGATCCATCTTGTCAATAACCTCCACAAAGGTATTGAGGAAGACTACTATTAGATTTCTCCAAAGCCCTCTTCTTCAGACTAAACTCACCAGTTCACTGAGCCTTTCTTCTGGGGCATATCCTCCAGCCCCCTGAATATCTGATGATCTCTGCTGAGCTTACTCCACTTTGTGCTTTGCTTTTGCTAAAAGGTCCAAAACCAAATACTGGTGGTGTGCAAGTGGACTGACAAGAGTTCAGTAAAGGGGGAATAAACCATTCCTTCAGTTGTCTGTCTGTGCTCCTGCATGGTGGTGTATATTCTCTAATTCCTTCCCCTCCCCCTCCAGGCTGCTCTATGATCTGAGAAATGCTTATTAAACCTCAGGCTTGAGGAGCTCTACTTGGGGGGGAGCTCCTCTTCAGCCTCTCAGAAACACTGTTCCCAGGAGCTAGTGCTGTATAACAAGCTCTTTTTTTTTAACAAAGATCTTCAGTAACTTATTTTTCTTGCTTGAATAACAACCCAAGAAGAACAACATTTTTGTTATTGAACTTACAGACAGACCCAAATTGCAGGCTGGATGGAAAATTACTATGACTAAAGCCCACTCTCTTGCAACCCTATAAACAGCAGTCCAAAATGAGACCCTTTGAACTCCCCTGAATCCCAGTGGGCTGCAACCAGCAACCTCCATCTGAGTGGGACACCTCTTAGAGCCAGCAAATTCTCAAGTTTGCCAAATGATGATGATGGATCCTGGGCTGATACCCCCCAGTCCTCGAGACTCAATCCTGTGCACATTGAGAAGATGCAAAGGCATCTAAAATGAGTATTTCACTGAATTTAAGGGGAGTTTTTCACAGGTACCTTGTGTAGAATCTTTAGGTCTCTGTGTATGCAAGTGTGCAGATGCTATGGCAAATGTACTAGGAACATTGCTCTCCCAGATTCTGAAGTACTTTGGATTTGTAAGTTACTGTTGTGGTATGGCAAATTCTATATGAACCCTTTGCTAAATCACTTAGCTTGTTATGGATTAAGTTTAAATTTGTTGCGTTTCAGTTAAACTGCATGCAGTTGGGCATAAACTGTTGTTCCAGTCTGGCCTCAGTTTAGCAGGGGAGTGTCTTCTGAACCTTGTGACTCAACAGGAGGGTCTTCCATATTCCTTTTTATCCTTACCCTTTCCTATCCTTTTCTCCTCCCACAGCCTCCACAGAGATAGTTTGGGGTTTATTTTGGTTTGGATTGGTTGATTTTGGATTTTTGTTTGCTTTCCCTTGGTATGCTTTAACCATCTAGTAAGTAGTAGAGTGAACCTTGCCAATGAACTTTCTCGTGCTGTTGCTTTTATATTAAACCTGGTTTTGCCCATTTCTTTACTGGGAATACTTTAAGTGGCCTTAAAACACTAATATTCAACATACATTCTTAATATAGCCCCAGAAGCTCTTGGCCTTCTGGCTGCCAGGGCACTCCAATGAATCATATTCCTTTTGCTGTCTACCTACAACTCCAAATCCTTCACACCAGAGCTTCCAGCCCGTGCTGTTGCAGAAGATTCTTCCTTTCCAGGAGCAGGACTTTGGTTTTGTTGAATTTTTAAGGGCCATATAAACCTGTTCCTCCAACTTGCCGAGGTTCTGCTGAATGGCAGACTTATCATCAATCATCTCAGCTCTTCCCAAATTTGGTGTCAACTACTAGCTTAATGAGAGAACTCCCTTAGGTCAGTTACTGGAAATTAATTCGTTACTGATCTTAAGGATGTTGTCTTCTCAAAGACAGTAGCTTCCTCCTCTGGAAGGAACCTTAAATGCAGAAAAATGTGCTAAATTTTTGAAAAGCAGCAATTCCTAGACAAGGCAAAAAATAAATTGCAAAATCATTTGCTGAAAGAAGGTCCAGACCTCTTAATTCTTGTTCATTTTGGTAATTATATTATGCTTGGCAAAGAAGAATTGATGTTTGCAGACTCAGCAGTTAATGCTGGCATAAACACACAACACAAGGCACAGAGAATTTTCATTTCTGCTGGAGAAATGCTACTCACCTTTCCAGTCTTCAGCCAAACAAAATGTTGCTGGAACATACCATTCCTTCACTTTGCCAGTAACAGAGGGCTGATAGCAAAAAATATGTCCAATTTTGTTTTCCTTTAGGAGTAGCTGTTCAGTTGAAATAATAAAACCTAGACCCATATTGAGGACAGAAAAATCTCCTTGAACTAGAATACACAGAGGCTATGTACTCTGCCAAAAGAAGCAATTAGGGAAATGATATAGTGAAAGATAAGCACGAAATAACCTCAGGAGATTCCACCTCATTTTAGCACCTTTTATTTACTTTTTTGTTGTGCTACAGAAGCATTATATTTAACTGGTGGCCCCTTACCATGTCTATCACTTTTCTGTTTTCCCTTTGCAATATCACAAAGGATTTTACAAAGCAATATACAAAACACACATCACTTTTTAATGCACAGAACCCCCACTAGTAACAGCAACAGCACTTCCATCTAAGGCTAATCCACAAAGGGCATTGCCAGCAAACCTCTTTCTGAACTCAAGCCATCTTATCTTTTCCATAGCAGAACAAGAGATGCAATTGCCAAGCAAGTTGTGATTGTGTCTTACACAGATTTTTTTCTTTATTTTCCCTAGACATTTTTCTGCAACTGAAGGAACATTTCACAGACAGGTTAATAATCTGGAAGCTAGGTGGCCTGTTTCTTCCAGATACACTGGGAAATTTTGATCACATAATACATTTTGTACCTCTTTCTTCTCCTGTCCTTTGTCTGTTGGGCTGAAGATGTTGTGTGACAGAGTCTCATATATGTGCAGGTCACATACAAACAATAAGACCTTTTATTGGCAGCTATTTTGCAAACCAAATGACCCATGAAATACTATTCCTTCTGAGACCTGAGATTCTCCACCACTTCTGACACAAAAATGCATTAGCCCTCCTGAAATTACAGTACTCCTGAAAGAAAAGGAAAGAAAGCAAACTACATTTTGCTTAGTCATTCCAGGCTACAGATTAAAGAAGTGGCAAAAAGTATAAGGTGCATCAGTCACATTATTGGCAACAAACCAGCACCTTTTCCTTCCTCTCATAATACTCAAGGAAACAGAAGCAATGATATCTGCAAAGTACAGGCAGAATAGGTCACCTCCAATTTGTCTTCCTCTTCCCCCAGGAATAAAACAAAAGCAGCAGCTCAAGCATGACAATTCTTCAGTCTTCCAGAGAAGATGCATTCAGTCACCTCCTTAGTACCTTTAAGTAATAACCTTAAACTTCCACTTTGCAATGTGTTTCCCCAAAGACTAAAATACTAAGCAGCATACTTCTATCCAATCCCTTCCAGTCATGTCCATCACACTCCCCCTTTAAAACAAAACAAAACAAAAAAAAACCCCAAATAAAACAAAACAACAAAATCCAATGTCGTGAGACTTTAAGGCCTTTTCCAGCTGCCAACACAAGTAAACACAAATATAAGATTCTTATTTGAATGCAATGGATAATAAATCAGGCCTTTAAAAAAGTGCTTTGAGGTTACCTCAGAGGGTGTTATGGCTGCACTTTTTGCCAGTCTAGCATTTTTCTTGTATGGACCAAAGATTAGGAAGCACTAATGTAGATAGACTTTCAAGGAGACTGTCAGCTTAGCATCACAAGCAAATTTTTGTATTTTGCTTCTATGGTTGTTGTGTGATCCTTGCCCACACTGGAATAAAACTGCAACTCCATGCACTTTGCTCCCTTGCATGCCAAACATAAAAAGTCCTTCAAGTATGTGTAGCGTTTATATGCTAATAGTCCAATCATAGCACTCGTCTGCTAGCAATATGAAGTTACTGCTATTCTCAGAACTGGCGCACAGTAAAACATTACAGGAAGAGGCTAGGTCAGAAAACGTGTATGCATTGAACACTTACTTCACTTTGAGAAATGTTGCTATAAAAATAAACAAATCTCTGAGATCATCGGTATTGCCTACAAGTCAAAATGCTTGCTGTGGCAGTATTTCAATCACCAGAAAAGGCCTAGACTTTGCTTGAAAAAAAATGGCACCCTGCCTTGCATCAACTCCACTCCAGTGCCATGTGATGAATGACATTTTCAGTAGCCAACCCTGTCAAACACCACAGTGAGTCAGCAAGATGCAAAGATTAAAACCTTCTGAAACAGTAGGATACTAGATGGATTTGCTAGAAAACCTCTCTATTGAGTACAGTGCTGAAATGACAAAACAGAACTGAAGGACATGGTGAATATAAACAAGGGCCCCGAGGTTAGGAGACAAAAGAGTTGCTGCAATGTGAAGACAGCTACGAGACTGGGTTGTAGTCATGGGTGAAGATAACGAATACAAAGAAGGCTTTGTTCTCACACTGAACACCTGACAGCAAGAGAGGTGAACCATATCTGCACATCTTTACTTTGCCTTAGCAGCTAGCATCAGTTTCAGGGGAAATGCTTCTAATACGTATGAATCTACACATATTGGAGAAGTGGCCAAGATGTTGAGAACAGTGAAGGGACAAGCAGGTGACAGTGTTTGGTTCAGTCCTTCATGAGCTACTAACCAGAGAAGGAAAAGAAGTGCAACAGGTGTGATTTAACATTGGTGGGACAACATGACTGGCATGCCAGCTGGTCATGACCAGGTTTCAGTGACACCAGTCTGTCCTTCTGATATCACAATAAACTATGGAAAAACAAAGAATGAGGTTGCTAGAGACTAAGAAAGACAAGCAGGCAGAAGCATGCAGGCACTTCTAGAATCCAGTATCAGCAAGGACTGAAGCTGGCCAGAGTGAAACCTGACCCACTGTTAGAGGCAGAGATCCAGGGGAGAGGGATGCTGCTGAAATCTCACAACTCTCTCTACTGAGAAGCAGGAAGGTAAGGCTAGAATAGGGTGATTTCAGCACTCACAATTATATTGGAAGATGGCAATGCCTGCCACCTAGCGACTCTAAGTCAAAGATACCACAGACTGTTGTAGGTTTTGTAGGAATGAGGTTTATGACGGCTGCTTTCAGAGTTCTTCATGGCAGACAGCCACTGATGTAACTATATAATCTCTCTTTGCAGCCAGTGGAGGGAAGTAGGCACTTCTCTCCACAGATTTTAAAAAGGTAGTTCCAGTGACCAGTCAGAAGTTATACCAAGCAAGAACAAAAAAATTGTTAAAATTTGCATACATTTGGGTGACTTTGAGAAAAGACGGCTACAGTTCCCACTCCATAACATAGAATCGTAAAATATTCTGTGTTGGAAGAGACTCACAAGGATCATCAAAGTCTAACTCCTGGCCTTGCACAGGATCACTCGAAGAATCACACCATGTGCCTGAGAGCATTGTCCAAATGCCTTTTGAGCTCTGTCAGGCTGGTGCAGTGATCACTTCCCTGGGGAGCTGTTCCAGTGCCCAACACTTTCTGTGTGTAAAACCTTTTCCTAATATCCAACCTAAACCTCCCCAGGCACAGCTTCAGGCCATTCCCTTGGGTCGTGTCACTGGTCACCACAGAGAAGAGATCAGTTCCTGCCCCTCCTCTTCCCCTCATGAGGAAGTTGTAGATTGTGATGAGGTCTGTCCTCATTCTCCTCCAGGCTGAACAGACCAAGTGACCTCAGCCACTCCTCATTCAGTTTCCCCTCAAGGCTCTTCACCAAACTCGTGGCTCTCCTTTGGATGGTCTCTAATAGTTTAATGTCTTTTTTTATATTGTAACACCCAAAACTGCCCCCAGAACTTGAGTTGAGGCTGCCCCAGAGCAGAGCAGAGCAGGACAATCCCCTCCCTTGCCTGAATGGCAATGCTGTGCCTGATGCCCCCTGGGACAGCGTTTTCCCTCCTGGCTGCCAGGGCACTGCTGACTCATGTTCAACATGCCATTTCAGAGCCCCCAGGTCCTTTTCCACAGTGTTGCACAGCATCATCTTGTTCCCCAGTCTCCCACAATGTAGAGATCCAGGTGGGAAATAAGGGACCTATTTGCAAGATTCAAAGGTTGGTTACAGCTTGCACGTACATCAGAAATTAAGTTACTAGGGAGCCATGAAGTGCCATCATGATGCTCAGACAAATTCACCTAGAAATGTAAAATCTGTGGGTCTTGCAAACTGCCTGCAGTTGTTCCCATCTGTGTCCTGGCAGGGAAAAAAAGTATTCATTAAGAAAAAAAAAAAAAATTAAAAAAAAAATTTTTTCTCTGAAGAAAAGAGTCTTCAGAAGTTCCAGGTATTGGTTGTGTATTGAAGCCAAAGGAACAGTAACATTACATTGGGCAATTATTTGTAGATACACACTTATGATGAGTTCTATAGTGACCTGTGTGAGCGTATCTTTACCTCTCAAAGATTTGTTTTTACAAGTCTTCACAAAAGTGCATTTTTTTACTGTTAACAGACCTTCTTTGATGATGTTGAGAACGGATATGTCTGCAAATGTATATTACTCTAAAAGCAGAAGCAGTGTATTCAGCTAGTGCTTCTTTATCACATGGTGATGGGTGCATTCATCATGATATTTTAAAAAACCCCTCAAAATACAGGAAGTTGGGATACCATTTTAACTTTTAAATAGCAAAATCGTTAGCAACATAGTCTCCTGTATTAATAATTAATATCTGCAGTTAACACAGCTGTGCAGTAAATAATCTTCCTAGCAATATCCTGATGGACAGCATTCCTACTAGACCATTTTCTCAAACACTGCATAAAAGAAATTTTTTGAAAGCTCATTTGATATAGAGGAAGCCCTAGCAACCACATATGCCTAATTTCGTATAACACTGGCATTTCGTAATCAGCCTGCTAGAATTTAATTGTTTAAACTTACGCTACAGTGACCAAGTATCCCAGGTAAAAGTAAAAATATTTTAGCTTAAATATTTTATTCACTACACTACACATGAATGATAATTTGCCAGGACCTCTTAGGAATGGTATTAGATCTCCTCATTTGGAAGCCAAAAACAGAAAAAGGAAATGCAACAATTATGAGCTTATTTCACTGATTCATGCAAAAATATTAACAAAACATTTGCAGTGATGTTTGAATTTGCTTTACCTAATCATATTCCTATCACAATTAGGGATTTAGAAACAAGATATTCAAAAAAATCAGAGAACCCTTATTTTTTAAATATACTTCACTAAAAGCTTCTAAATTTAACTCTAAAATGATCAGATGTCTAATGCCATAAACTGGTGTTTGGAAAGAGATTCTGCAGATGAAGAGAAGAGCACCAAATAGTAAGTGATGCTTCAGTCAACAATCAAGTCTTTTTCAAATCACTAAGATTCAGAAATCACTCGTCTCTCTTAATGGAAGTCGAATAACTGATTAGACACTGCTACCGGTAACTAAAGACTCTGATCCTGTGATGAAGAATTGCTGAAGCAATTTAATGATAGATCTAGTATGCAGCAACATTACTATGATCCACTACAAATGATAACAGAGCTAGCCAAATCTAATCATTCATTGTTACGTACTACAAGAATTTTTATTGTCATGAAACCGGGAATTTGAGAAGGAATTCCTCTGAAAGCTATGAAAACAGCGTCACAGCAAGGAGTATTGAGGGAACGGGTGAAAGAACTTGCCAAACCACTCCAAATCACCTACCAGCAGTCCTGGTTAACAGGCAAAGTTCCAGCAGGCTGGAAATTGGCAAATCTAACACTCATTTGCAAGAAGGCTAAGAAGGATGCTCTGGGAAGCTATGGGTCTGTCAGCCTAACCTTGGTTCTGGGCAACATTATGGAAGACATCATTCTGAGTGCCATTATGGGGCACATACAGGACAGCCAGGGCATCAAATTCTGCCAACATGGATTTATGAAAGGCAGGCCCTGCTTGACTAACCTCATCTCCTTCTACGATAAGGTGACCCACTTGGTAGATGAGGGGAGAGCTGTGGTCTGTCTGGACTTCAGTAAAGCATTTGATACTGTCTCCAACAGCATCCTCCTAGAAAAACCGTCTGCTTGCAAGCTGGATGGATGTTGTCTTCAATGGGTAAAAAACTGGCTGGGTGGACCAGGCCCAGAGACTTGCAATGAATGGACCAAAATCCAGTTGGTGGCCACCCTCCAGCTGTGTTTCCCAGTACTCGGTTTTCGTGCCAGTCCTATTCAATATCTTTTTTGATGATCTGGGTATAGGGATTGAATGCACCCTCAGTAAATTTGCAGACAATACTAAACTGAGTGAGAGTGTTGATCTGCTCAAGGATGGAAGGCTGTGCACAGAGACCTGGACAGACTCGATCAGTGGGCTAAGGAAAACTTCATGAGGTTCAATAAGGTGAAGTTGTGGGTCCTGCACTTGCATTATAACAACTGTCGCTGTTGAGCCGCTAGCAGAGAGAAAAGACCCTCCAGAAGTTGTGTGGATCAAAGAGATTTATTTTTTTATTTTTCCAACTTATATAGACTTTTCAAAGGTCACTCAGATTGGTCAGTCCAAAACCTCCCCTTAAGCCCTATTGGCCAGGCCCGAACTGCGCACATCTCGAGAAACTGTTTTAATAACATCCAAACTTTGTTTATAAAAACACAAGAAAATTCTCACGGGAAAGGTCTGTGCTAGCCACACAACCCCATTCAGCATTACAGGCTGGGGCAGGAGTGGCTCAAGAGCTGTTCAGCAGAAAGGGACCTATGGACGCTGGTCAACAGCTGTCTGAACATGAGCCAGCATGTGCCCAGATGGCCAAAGCCCATGGCATCCTGACCTGTATCAGGAATAGTGTGGCCAGCAGGACCAGGGAAGTGACCATCCTCCTGTACTCAGCACTGGCGAGGCCACACCTCGAGTACTGCATTCAGTTTTGGGCCCCTCACTTGAAAAAGGACATCGAGGAGCTGCAACATCTCCAGCAAAGAGCAACAAGGCTCTTGAAAGGACTAGAGAAGGTTTTATGGGGAGCAGCTGAAGGAGCTGGGTTTGTTTAATCTCAGAGAAGGAGGCTGAGTGGGGAACCTCATCCCTCTCTACAACTCCCTGAAAGGTTTTAGTGAGGTGGGACTGGTCCCTTCTACTGTGACTGCAGTGAGAGCACCATAGGAAATGACGTTAAGCTGATACAGGACATTCAGATCAGATATTAGAAATATTGTTTTCACCGTTTGGGTGGTTGGGTATTGGAATACGTTTTCAAGGGAGGTGGTGGAGTCACTGCTCCTGAAGGTGTTTAAGAGGTATCTGGGTCTGGCACTGTGTGAAGTGGTTTAGTGGTTAAAGTGATAGTGCTGGGTAGATGGCTGAACTTGAAAGATCTTAAAGGCCTCTTCCAACCTTTAAAATTCTGTGATCACCTATGATTACTCTATGATTATGCACCGTAACTAGAAAAGAACAAGAAGCAAATAAAACATTCTGTTCTTGCACAAGTAGCACATTTCTCCATCAGGGTGATGTGACTGCATCAGAAACAAGTGAAGATATTTAAATAATTGTCATCCATAACCTGGAGGGCCATATAAGATGGATGAATCAGAGAAATTCTGTGACAGTTGCCTAATCAAACCAAAGCATTTCAAGTGTCCCAAAGATTTACAAATATGAATAAATTTACCTTTGTTCAGAAGATACTAGCTATTCATTCCCTGAATAGCCCTGCTCTTACATGTGGAAAGCAAGAAACAATGGTCTCTGTTAAAGAAAAGGGATTAAAAATGTTGGATCTGTTTGTAATAGGGCACAAGTGAATGAAATTTTGTTTTCATGATTCTCTGAAATGATGCTCAGCCCTGACCATTTATGGGTCAACAAGTTCTAAACAAAACAAAACACCTCAGTCACAAAAACTCAGCCTTCTACATGAAAAGGTAAGTGTCTTCTCTTTGTTTATAAGAGGTATTTTTCTCCCAAGAGACCACTACCAGGATTTACTTCTTTGTCTTAAAAAGACAGACACCGTTTTTTAACCTAAAACCTTGGGGGTTTGTGTGGGTTTTTGTTTGTTGTTTGTAATGTTTTTATTCATTTTTTACGGTTATTGATTTTCAAGTAATGATACAAAATATACAGGTCTGCCATTAACTTCTGCTTTGTGCTTCCTATAGAGAGGAAGAACTAAAAAGTGTGGTAGGCAGAAGTTCTCCTATTGCCAAGCCAAATTCTCTCAAAGCCAGGAGAAACACCACTACATATTTCCTTCAGAATCTACTCTTCCATCCCCTTTTCCAGTCATCAGCATCTTTCTCCCAAACCATCTGTTTTCTCTTCTTTGCTCTACTTGTGAATTTTGCACCTCCCTTAGGACTAAACATACCTCTAAAGCCTCCTGCCCACAGCTTCACAGTCCATCTTTCTCGTCCTATCTACACAATCCCCAAACTCTCAGACTAGCTGAGACTCAAACAATTTCTCACCATCCCTATTTACCAGTGGTGCCCACAAGACATCCTTTTCTGCATTGCCTCCTCCATGACTCTGCTTCATCAAGTTCCCTCCTCATGCTCCCCATGCTCCAGCTCTTACAATTTCTTGACATATGATGTTAATAAATCCCATTCTTTGACTTCTGAAACCAAAGACTCAAATGACCACCAATATCTTGCCACTTCTCTAATAGTGCTGCTTATCAAAATGTCACTAATTATAGTCTTCTTCACATCCTCTGCTCCAGTGTAAATACCTCCACTGACATAGCAATTATAACCTGCTCAAAATCACAGAATTACAAATTGAGAATTTTTGCCTGTAGTTAATTCCATCAAATAGGGAGACAGGAATTAAGCTCTGCAGAAAGATTTATCCTTCCTCCTGTATTCTACTACTGACACCGTTGCTGCTGAGATGATTCAACAAGTCAAGCCACATAACCAAGGCAATCATAGTGCCAAATTACCTGCATTTTACCACACTGCACAGTACAATTTCCCTAAATTCCATGCTCACAAACTCACTTCTACCTTTTTCCTTGTGGTACTTCTCAGTAGCACTAGACTTGCCAGAAGTACTCTGGGGACTTGTAAGTGAAAAGTGAGTAGTGAAAGTAAACTATGCTGTGAGAAAGAACAGTAAGATTGATGGAGACTGCTCATTCGGGTACTAAAATGATTTGTAGGATGAGCAGTTTCAGAAGAAAATATAATTTTATTCCATGGAACTCTACCCAAGGTGCTTGCACACTGAAACACATCTAACAAATTTAAAAAAGGTTTGCTAAGTGTTGATTATATGGCCTGGAAATTCCAGTTACGCCGTAAACCTGTTTATGAAGTCATTCATTCTGTGCTTGGAATGTTCTCACTGCAATTTTCATTAGCCTTTAGAGTATGCTTTCCACTTCTCCTTTTTAAGGGGGGCACGGGGTGACTCAAAGTTTTTTGCCACCATATTGCCCATAAGACCATTCTGATCTAATCAATTTAGCTGTAACTACAAGGTTGTTTCACTGTAAAACTCCTGAAAGTCTCTAGCTCACCAGGCACTGAGAATTCATGGTTCCAGCTTTCAAATTGTTACTGCATCCAAAATTGAGTGATGGAAGTATTATGGAAACAGCAAAAACAATTAAAAAAAAAAAACTGTAATGAAGATATAGATAATCACTGCAGGGCTAGAAGGTGACATTTGCAGTTTTCGTGTCAACTCTCCTCCTAAATCTTTCCTGATCTTTAAGAACAGAGGGAAGACTTCTAGCAATGTTTGACAGAAAAATAAATGTAAATCAGCTTCTTTATCTTCTTACCTCCCAGACTCCTAATATTTGTGGGAGAATGGAACTGTCATTTGAAAATGTGCATATTTTTGAGCTTTAACATTCACTTGAGCCAGCAGTATTTCTCTGACCAGGGCTTTGCTATAATCCATATTTCTTACTGTGAATTTAGACCAAAAACTAATTTTCCCCTCTTACTGAAGCACACATATTCTACATTACCAAGCTTCAATGAAAACTGGTTTCCCAGAGGCATACTCACTGCCTCAAATAAGGGCTCTACATCCTATTAACTTATTCTGTGCTGACAAACTATAAAGCATATCACACCAACAATATGGGGTACAGCCACATCCAGGTCAAAAGCCTGATCTTAAGGTTAGCCTAAACATGATCTAGTAGGAAGAAAGGTGGGGGGTTTTTTTGTTTTGTTTTGTTTGGGTTTGGGGCTTTTTTTGTATTTTTTGGGGTTTTTTTTTTTGTTTTTTTCCCCCAACCACCTATTACAGGCTACAAAGTTCATTTCTGATACAGTTTGGAAGTGGCATCAATAGTACCCATATACCCCACAGAGGCTGACTGCTGCTAAATTAGTGAAGTCTTGTCACTTGTTTGGCTGGGATGTGCTTTCTATCTCCTCTTTTTCTAAATTTTATTTGTAAGTATTTTTCTGAGAGTGTGAGGAAAATTATGCTTCCCTTTAAAATAGTATGAATCATATACTAGAAGAAGACTCTGCAGTATATTCTTTCTAGTCCAATAAATTAATTTTGTTAGGCAAGAAAGGAAAGGAAGTTATATGTAAAAGATACAAGTATATGCAACCAGTTAAAACCCAGCTTATATTGCACTTAATATACTGATAATTGGGCAAACTATAGAAATCAGAGCCAAATTCCATCGAACATCCTTCATATTCTGCAAACAGCATGAAATCCTCTCTAAATTCTCCAATGGATTCATTGCATTGCACCAATCAGCTGCCTAATCGGCATGCAGATTTCTATTTCCACAATACATTATGTTTAGCAATAAGGCAAGCTTTTGACAAGAATGACTTTTTCATTTTACTTAAGAGACAGGAGACTTTCCACATCTTCTAAGGCTCAAAATTGCCACCATTAAGGAAAGTATTCCAATGCATTCAAACACTCCCCCTCAAGAGACACTACCCAAAAATCTCTCACAACCCCACAGGTCTAACGCACACTGCAGTCCCTAATCCTAGCTTTCAGCAAAACCATGGATATTTATGACTTTTATGTGAATTAAGTCAAGCCCTGTATCCCATAACAGCTATGTCATGATATGATATATCCACTGCCAATTTATAATACCAGCTTCATAGCCTGGGCCTCTACAGCACTTCACTCTTCATTGAGCTGCTTAAGACATGGGTAGATTTTATAAATCATAAGGAATAGATGTAGACACTAAGCTGCAAGCAGAAAATAAATGAATATACAAAAATTTGGTCTGAATTCAGTTTTGCCTCATTAGTTGATCACTTCAACAGCATTTCTATTTGCAAACATTTCCAGTTATGCAATTGAAACACACTGAAAGGCACCCCAGCTTGCATGAATAAAAGGATCTGAACTGACAGAAACATGTAATTCCCTTCTCAGTTAGACTGACTTCTAGGTCTTTGGCTCTGTGTATTAAAGGTGAAATTGACAAATTGCGCTGAAAACCAAAGTTTTATATATTCAGTGACCTCCTACAGACGGATTCTCTAAATGTGAATATGATCAACTGTATTTTACAACACAACATTCTTGACGTCAAGGGTCTACAGAAACAGTCTTCTCCCTTGCCAGCTGTAACAACCAAATGGAACAAAACCAATCGCAATTGCATCCCAAATTCACACATTTACAGAAAGGAACACTTCCTTGAGATCTGTTCATAACAAAATACTGCATTACAGACTGCACTTGCACAAAAGGAACTAAAAAAATTATTGTTTTATTAAAGGGCTGTCACAAACCTCCTGGGACTTCTGAGTTAATTGGGCAGTTTGGAATTTATGACCAAAGAGTGTGATGGGAATTGCAAGCTGTGGAAATCTCAAATAAGCCTCTTCTACAAACAGCCACCAGCTTTATTGATGTGTGCCATGGGCACTCGGAGTGCCCATTTGTGACTTGCCACTTCTTCAGTCCACAGCATATTCTTCCCAACTGTCTGAACCAGCATCCTAACCAATGTCTGAAAATGAAATTATCTTCTACTCAGATACCAAGTCTTGACTTAAATAACTTCATTTCCCATGACAATTTGTTCCAATGTTTAGTTACCATCCCTGTTAAAAAATTAATTCCTTAACCACATCACAGAACAACCTGAGCATTTGAAAAAGAATATATATTTTCTTTTAATGGTTTCAGACTCTGCTCTGGTATGATCAGTGACTTCAAGAGTCTCCTCGTTTTGTCAAATACTTTAAAAAATAGCAACAAAGTTGCTGCATTAACATCCCCCATCTGT
The DNA here is from genome assembly GCA_013397955.1 of Grantiella picta. Taxonomy (NCBI): domain Eukaryota; kingdom Metazoa; phylum Chordata; class Aves; order Passeriformes; family Meliphagidae; genus Grantiella; species Grantiella picta. The sequence goes on from VZRM01006999.1 coordinate 574,476, forward strand.
GCCTGGGAGCTACAAGGAAAGAGCCTCTGGCTGTGCAAGGTGTCCTCCATGCATGTGACAGGCAGTAAACTCATTCTCAGAGTTCCCATCCTAACAGGGAAAGCAGGCAAGAGGTGACAAGACATGAAGATACCTATTTAGGAGTATGTTTTTTTGATGGATAAACACTCCATTGCTCTTTTCTCCCCAGAGACCATCTAGCCCATTATTCCCTTAGAGGGGAGCAAAGGAGGAGACCCTTACCCACCCTGCTACATTTAAGGGCTCGGGGTGAAAGCAGGACTCTAGTTAAGCTCTGTAAAATGCAGGGTGTTACAAAAAATACCTATATAAAACATCTACTTAACATTAATTGCTTCAGAAGGTTGCTGTCATGAAAAGATTCATATCTCTGAGAGATATAACAGAGGTGGGTTTTTTTTTCCTTTTTAAATTTGGTCATGTTTTTCTCTTTAAGAAATTTAGGTTCAGAACATCAGATTACTACCAGGATTCTAGCATAAAACAAACACCTTTTCTGTGCCCAAATATAATGTCACACTAAAGCAAGATCTGATTGTTGTAGAAAGCCTATTTCTAAGACCAAGATCAATTGATGACTTCAGTTAATAATCCAGTTAAAACTGATTGTTCATGCATGCACATAACACATTCAGAATCAAATGTCTCCCAAATGACCTCAGAATGTCTACTGTTAGTAAAACTGTTTTTTTCTTCCTCTAGAGTAAGTGTAAGGCTCACAAGATGCAACTTTTAAAAATACACTAAATCTTTGCATTAAAAAAAAAATTTAAAAGGAATTCTCAAAGGACAAGAAAGTCACAAAATTCAATGGTTTAAGAAAAACCATCCACAGACTCAGGTACTTCAAAGGCTTATTAAATATATGTTTGTCTTAATTAAATGAAATCAAAGTAATTCTGTTGTGAGCAACTTGAAAGCTTGAATGCTACAAAGCACAAGCTGAATATGATCATCAAGGTTACAGCATTATACACTGTGAAATAAAGCTATAAAGTACATTGACATGAGCTTCCATCCCTCCTTCAGAGTCTCAGTAATCACTGAATAATTATATGAAGAAACATTAATGTCAATCCTCATTCCTTTAGCCACTTGAAATAAAATTAGTATCAACTGGAGAAGGGGGAACCACTCACACACAAAAAATAAAAGAGGCTTCAAGAATATTTTTTACTATGGGAATGTTGGCAAAATATAGAAAATATTTCAGAGCTCTGTGTTAATCACTTATTCACAGACAGAAATAAAAATAGAGGACTTAATACTGAAGCCTTCAAAAATTGAAGAAGTTCACATGTGTTTGCAAGTCAGCACTGTCAATGAGATCAGCCAGAGAAGCCAGTTGATGCAACCACCCAACCATAAACAAAACCCCTAAAAATCATTGGGCAAAACATTTCCACTGTGTCTTGGCAACACAAGACAAGTGGTATTTTTGTGAAAATACCTTCCATTAAGAAACCAATCGCTTAACTAAACCCAGGCAAAGTCCTCACTGTGCACTTCCTTCTCCTGAAATTATTGGGATGCAAAGTTGTTGAATCTCCCAACCTAAGATGCACCCTTTTAATGGACACCTACAAAGTACTCAAATTATTGGGGAAAAGGCTGCAGAAGAACTTATGTAAAACTGCATTTAAAATCTCTTTTACAGAGACTTCTAAATGATAAATAGCAGAGCAACAGTTAGTTCTTTCACAGAGTGAAAAAAAGAATTAATCACTTGGCTTGAAATATATTATTCTCCACTAGAGCACTGTAATTCTGGCATATTACCCAAATACTGAAACATGCCTGCCAGGTGCTTATTAGAGTTATTCATTTTAATGGAATTGAACATAAGAATGATCACTAAATGTATCTTTTATCTGATTAATCTCTACAACAACTGTTGCTATGGATCTTTATTAAGACAGTAGTGTAAATCTCCAAACAATGCTGGGAAAAAAAAAAAAAAACCACAATTAAAAACAAAGCAAAACAACTGACTTAGACAGCCATCAGATAGGAGGTTTCCAGTGTGTCTTGAAGATCTCTGTTGCCCAAGCTGTGATGGGCTGCCCAGGTAATGTAATTTTCTAAGTAGGAAGCCTCGAAAAGAAGACATCCCACAGCAAGGCGCGTAAAGGGACTGGTTCTGATTTCACACCTGCATGGGATCTAGAGTAACTCTCCTGAATGCTGTGGAGCATTGCATGCAGAATTCTTCACTTTCTCAGTGTGTTGATGGGCCATTCCAAGATTATGGTACTCGAAAGGAATTCTTCAGCCTCAGCCACAAGCTTGTAAGCCATGTCCCCACAACTTCCCTGAAACAGGAAACATCACAGTCGTCATGAATGAGCTTCCTGCAACACCATCTTCATCCTCTGAACACTTTCACGAGGCTGAACAACTGCTTGAAAGCAAAATGCTAAGCTGCTGTGCAGGTGAGCATGTTGGCTCTCCTTGCCTTTTCTGTTTTAAAATTCTTTGAAAGACAAATCTAACAGATTCACCAAATAAACTGCAATTGAAATAGTTCTCTCATAAAAATTAATTGGAAAGCCAGAATTTCATCTTTGACATAGCTGTTGTTTTATATACGCATGTGAGGTGCCTTTTATAAATGCTTCTAGACAGGGCCTAGTATGTAATGCAGTCATATAAATTTCTAGCACAGCTCTGCCTGAAGATTTGGGTAGAACTACACGTTAAATTCGTATTTCAATTCTATCACCTTGTTTGCTTCAACTGAATGATCTTGACAGCTTTCTGCAGATTTAATTTCTTGAGCTCCCAGTTCTTCAGAGAAGAATAAAAATTGTAAGGGATTCATTCCTCACCTGTGCTCACACCCTCCCACCAGTCTAAGTGCATTCTATGTTTACCTTGTAAGAGTAGGAGTAAGCCTGCCTTATGCTTTAAACTAGTGAGAGAGCTGTGGGGTGCAGTGGGGGGCAAACTGGGAAGGATGCTCAGTCCTATCAAGCACTGTACATTTGACTCAGGCATAGATGTCTGCATTCTGCTGCTCATGACTCAAGTAGGAAGCATCCTTTATTGCAAGATAGACAATTTTGGACCATTAATTTCTGCATGTGAGCCACTCCATCTCATTCAGACAAAAGCAAAAAATGGCCTCTAAAATATATTTGTAAAGCACTTGCCGAATCTACGTTGCTGAAACACTGCTTTTAATGTTTACTTACATTGCTGGAGTAGCCACTGATTTTTCATGGAATACAGTAATTACATTCTACCCAAAAGTTTTAACATTGCACATCTTAATTATTTACAACATAATCTGTTTAATGGTGCACTGTATTACTTACTTTGGGTAATATATCTCAAACATTATGATACATCAAGCCAGGCAATAAAATTATTATGCAGAGAGAGACAGCTTTACACTTATCCTTCATTGCTGATGTTCCTACTTGTCTTCTAAGCCTGTGAGTAATTCCCCTCTTTAATTTAGTCAGCTGCCTGGAGGGTTTTCTAGAAAAGTTTCTGATGATCTCAAACTTAACTGAATATGAAATGGGAAGTATATGCCATTCAATTTAGGTTTAACAGTTTATTACTGAGATACTGGTCCTTTGATGGACCATCTTGCATTAGCAAACACCTAAAAAATTTGAGCCTTCTGGCTAAAAAAAGAAATAAAAATTATAGATTCCACTAACATGATGGCCTAGCGATTTCTTCTTTCCTTCAGTAATTTAAATTTGTATTTCCCCTTTGGTAATCTAAATTTGTAGGTGGTATAGTAAAAAAAAAAAAAAAAGAAGAATTATCTGTTTCTCGTTAATATATAAGACATCTCTATATCATGTGTATCTACAACAACATATTATTGTACATAAGGACCCCACAAAATTTTAGAATACTCAAACAAAAACGTATTTAAGATTGGAGTTTGGGCTCCAAACTGAGGAGTCAGAGAGACAATGCCTTCTAGAACTGCAATTCTTAAAACCACTGAAATGTCAAGCATTTAAACTTAGCATTTCTAATGGAATGTCTTAACAATTCACAAATTTCATGTGAAAAAAGGAATAGTGAGCTGATGCTACTCTATGCTTAGGACATCTTTTCCCTCCTCACTAAACCTGTATCACTCTACACTCTGTCTCACGCTACTCCAGTATTTCTCAGGCAAGTAGCACTCCCCAAATGAGAGGTGTGTGCATGCAAGGTGGTGGCAGCATACCCAAAACATGAAGTATGTGCATGTGTTTGGATATGAAGGAAGAATTTGTTGAATCAAACTTATCCCAGCTGTCCAAAGGTGCCAGTCCTTACTGGAAGACATGGAAGCCCCAGTGACAGTACATATTGATTACAGGACCCTGGAGGGAATAAGGTCATCACACAACAGGAAAGAAGCTAAGGGGGAATTCTAAATATATAATATATATTTTATTGATATAGATATAGATATAGATAAAATATATTTTATATATAACAGTTATAAACAGAGAGGAAAAGAAAGAAAGAAATTCCTTATCTGAAATAAAATGTTTCCCTGATCGTACTCACAGGTTATGCAGTTTATATGCTTCAACTTTCCACAGACTCTATTAACACAATCATGATTTTAGTCCTAAAAATCAAAGGAAAGAAAACCCTTCAAAGAGAGGAAAAATACCTGATATATCATCAGATCTCTGGAAACCCTGACTGGATTTCTTGAGTGTTTTAAAAGTCTGCTCATACTTAGCCACTCTCCAAAATCAGAACATGTAATTCTTGAAGGGTTTTGCTGTTTCTGGAGAAGTGGAGGGATTAGATGATAACAGCAAGAAACTAGATGAGATAAGAAATGTATAGAAAAAGACTTGTTCTTTAATAGACATTAAATGGAAGAAACAACAGATACATTGCTTGCAGTGTTTAAATCAATACCTAAAAATTCTCCTGCATTCATTTCAAAATGCCATTTTAAAATGGAAAGCAGTATAAAAAATTGCAGAGTTTCTTTGGGTGTTCTCTGATAGTGTTAATTCTCTTCTCCCTATGCTTTTAAAAGAAGTAGAAACTGCAAGGTTATGCAAGCACAAAGCATGCTGAAATAGTGAGTAGAGGATGGATGTGACTGGTGACCCAGAGTGGCAGAATGGCTGTTCTTCAATCCAATGTAAAAACAGAACAGGGTACTTGTGTGAGCTACAGTGGAGAACTATCTAATTTGTGCTAGTGGAGGTCACTTCTTTCCACGACTTCAGTGACAGAAAAATTATGGCAAGATGGACAATGATTGTGTGTGTACAGTTCTATATGTGTATGTGTGAAAAGGTGAGAAATGGGTGTGAGCAAATTCACACACCTCCTAAATCTCACAGGAGTTCCCATGGGGCTCAGACCATCAGTGACTCCAACTTGTTCAACTGGTTTGCCTCCACCTTTAGCCTTATCTTTCCTCTTCCTCCCTGATGCAAAGGGGAAGGAAACGAGGTTATGCCTTTCCTCACCTACCTCTACATTGTCATGATATCCCAGCACCCAGTGCTGCTTGGGGCAAGGGCAGAAGGGAGCACAGAGCAGGGTTAGATGAACAGACAGTGGGAACAGCATTGTCTACTACAGGAATGAGAGAACTGCCTTGGGCTTAGTGCCTGAAGGGCTGAGTGAAAGTGCTTGGAAAAACTATTCTGTTACTAGCCAAAACTGAATTTTGGCTATTTGGCTTAAAAGACTTTAATCACTCCTGCCTTAAACTGATACTAGTATAGGAAAAAGAAAATAAAGTAGGTATGTTTTTGGGGGGAAGCAATGTCAGGTAGGGGCACTGCCTTTTCAAGACAAGTAACAAATTCTGAGAGAAAAATGAAAAAGCCGTAAAAGGAATAGAAAAAATACAAGACTTCTGAATCAAAGGGAGGATGACAAAGCCAGGAGTCTGCCAGGACAAGAATTCAATTATACTTGCCTTCAATATAGTTTCTAATTACTAAGGATCTCTGTTGAAGCAAAGCATGAAGCACTCTGATCTCAGATGTATAAATTCATGCTCTGATAAATAAAACACCTTTGAAGAGAAAAGAGGAAAACTTCAAGAAAAGTTTAAAGGGAAATAATTATTCCTTTTTGCAAGGTATGCTAAATAGGAGCTCTAAAAGCAGACCCTGATTGGCATGGTTAGATCTGCCCCACTCCAAAGAGAGATGAGGCATTGGAGGTGTAAAGGTAAAAAAGACACTGGGTGCAGGTGGAAACATCCTAAGGTAGAAAAGGAAATTTCCCTGCACTGTACAGCACAGTGTGAAGACTTTTAAGCTGCCTGTAAATCTGTCATATACTCAATGTCCCAGATCAGACAGAGCAATGACTCTACTGGGCATTCACTGCCCTGACTCCTTCCCCACTCACCTTTCCATGCATTAAATTCTATCCTCACTTAGCTGGTCAAGACTGCAGCCTCCCCATCACTGCCATAAAAATAAATACAAAGCTTGGCTAAGAGCAGTATTTTACCAGAGGCAGTAGTAAACACCTGTACAAGTCAGAATTGGGGTAGGCTTGTTTAACTCCATGCTGTTTCTACCTTCTTAGCTGCAAGAATGTAATTCCATGGCAATAAAGAAAGAGAAGCCACTTTTTTCTTTTATCATTAAGCATGTATTTTAGTTAGGAGAACACAAAACCTACCATGAGCAGTAACACTGCTAAGCTAACTTTTCTCTTACCCTCACAGAAGGAAAGCTGAGAGCAACTTCCAACAGCTTCTGTGAGGAAAACTCATTCTCTGCCCTTCCAGATCTAACAAAATTTGTGAAACTCTCTTTTTTTTTCCCTAGGAATGTGTCTTCTGGGAATGAGCTTGGGTGCTGAACTGCTTAGCAATTAAGATCTGACTTGTTAATGACAGTAAATACCTGTTGTCTGCAGGTATTTCTAGTTTTTAATTTTTTTTTTCATTATATCAGTCATAGAAACCTTGCTCTTACTGGCTGAATTCTTCAATCTTTCCCCCATCCACCCAATAGAACTCCTGAAATTTTCCTTGGGGTGCAAAAGCAATTGCATTTCCTTTGTGCTTTTGTGGGGCAGACAAGAATTTAAAAGGTTTAAGCAAAGTTACAAGGGAAAATGTAATGGTTTTTGGAACTTTTAAAACAATTTACCTTTTTATACTTCATTCTGAGCTTAGCTCAGAGACTACCCTTTCACAGTCAATCTGTCCCAGCCATCTCTCAATACACTGCAAACAAGATTAAGCTTTTGTTAGTGTCTCAAAGTCAATCAGGGTCATCTGCAGCAGGCAAGGATTGAAGGTGTTTCTTAACTTTCTCCTTTTCCTTTGGTGATAAGGTTCATTCCTTTTCAACTGCATTCCAAACCGGGGGAATTATTTTTCTCCTCATGTCTTTGCAAACTTTGGAGACTTCTTCCCTCCTTTTAGAGCCATTGACTTTGAAAAATATTTTGTCTGTGGAATCTAACTTTGAAATATTTTCAGTCTTTTAACAGCAGCAATGTATAAAGCTCATTTATAGCTATTACCACACACATCTATCCAGCCCTCGACTTTCAGGAGATTGTTTCCACTTATTGATATGGTATTAATTTCACCAATATTGATCTTCTTTGCTGTTATTTTTTCCTTAGGTTGGTTGGGATTTTTACTTTAAAGGACTGTGGTTTGCCTTTTGGATCTAGAGCTCATCTACTGTGTTTGGGACATTCCTCGAGAAGAATTGTTGTAGAGAAATGCTCATAAAAGATATAACTGAAGTCTGCAAAGATAATGGTTTACATTTCAAAGAGATGTTCAGCTGAAAAATATTTAATCCCCTTTTCTGAGCAAATGTTTCAGGGATGAGTCTTCGTTGCACAAGTACTTCACCATCTGTCAAGTCATGAGAAGTCAGACAAAGTGCTGATCACTTGTGTGTACCTAGGAGCACTAGCTAGAGACTCGCTTCTCTCATCACACACACTTGTGCCATAGTGGCTTTTGTTCACTGCTCAGTATCCCCGCTTCTTTTCAGTTCTGTCAACACTTGGCATCAGTGGTCCAGGGCCAGTGAGATGCTACCATACCAAGCTGAAGAAGAAGCATAGCTCCTAGCATAGAATCAAGCTCAAAGCAGGCCAGCTAAAAGACTCATTACCAACCTGCAAGCTATCTTGAAGTTTCCCCCTCGCTGACTCTTCATGCATGGACATTAGTAAAGTGTCCATCCCACACCAAAGTGCAGGGACTGCCACACTGGCATCACGACAGAAAGGGTCTGTAAAAGAAATGAGGTTTTCATCTAGAGTCCTTCATGAGTGAAATCAAACTTAGGAGATTAAATGTCTGATAAAAGATCTGGCATGCTCTCTGCTCACTTGACACTCACTATTCACTTATTCTATTGGTTTCAGTTGGCCATAAAGTGCAAAAGCTTTCAGGGTAAGAAGTCAAATATTTTTACTGTGATATTGCAACCTTAAGCTGAGGGCTCAGCTGCTAGATGTAAAGAGCAAGAAAGAACCAAAGAAGCATGACAGAAGAAAGACATTCTGTCTGCAAGAAAAAAAGGATGTTAAGGTTTGTATCTTGGAAAAGAGTGAATGTTTGGTTTTGCTTTTCTGCTCATACACTGAAATTCTCATTCTTGAGAAGATGAAAGCCTTAAAAATGAACTCTTGCATGGTTTGTGAGAGCATTTATTCATCTGGAGACAAAAAAACCTAAACATAAAATATACTGATGTCAAACATACTCCATTCTCCTTTCAGATGCAGTCCCAACACAATGCAATTAACATAACTCATCACAGACATTCCGAACATGTAGGGTGAAACCCACTTATAAACAGGACCATAACTACCTTTATAAAATTCTATGTCTGCCCAAGTAGATCTGAATGCCAGCAACAAAAGTTAAATTGTATAACCATGCTTTATCCCATAACAAGCCAGATTTGACCCTTGCCACTTCTTTCTTAGGGCTAACTTCTGTCTTCAAATTGATTTGAACAGGACTGTGAGGTATAGTTGAACAAAAATTCATAAACCCTCCGTGTTTCAGATAGATTTCTAGATTACTGCTAACAAACAGATTGGCATTGGGCTGCTAGGCCAGATTCTGAGGGGCTGAGTTGTGAAAGAAGGCTGAATGTCCCTTCTCATGTCTCATTAGAATTTCCTGGATCTTGTGTATTTGTTATCTTCTTCCTCTTGTGTTTCCTTTTCCTCTGCCATTTTCAGCCATAAATGTTGCAATATCACATCTCCTGTTGTAGTAAGTGAAGAAACATATACAGTCAAAATGTATGCATATACACCCACATTAGCACGCATAAACACAAGAAATATATAAAGCAGTACAGAATAAGCTATAAGCTATGAGCATGTAGCAAAGATTATATCTGGCATTCTCACTGTGTCATGCTCTTCACTCCACCTTCTGGAGATTTCTTCATTCTGTGATTCCTTTCTGAGCATATGCATGAGTATATAGAATTGAACAGCAAGGTATTGGCAGCATGTAGGAAAACTGAGGAGCACAAACTATCTGCTTGCTGTTCTGCTTCGGTACAAAGCAAAGGCTGTGCATCTCATGCACTGATGCCAAATAGGAGCTTCCAGAGACTGATTCTGAATCCTGGCAGTAAGATTTGTCAGGTTTTGCAATGTAGGAAACTGCTGACAGAACTGGCTGAATTACTGCACTGCTGCTTCACACCTCTGTTACTCCCTCCAAGGTCATCTGTCCACTTTGAAAGAATGAAAAGATCCAAACAAGTTCAGAGCCAGGCAGAGGTTTGAGCTATCTTTCCTCCACTCGCATCAGTGGGACACTAGGACTGTTGCAGATTTAAGGAGGAATACAGAGTGGAAAGACAGAAGATCTGAGAAGACATTTCAGAACAAAGATGCTCTGAAATGAAGAACACAACTAGTCAGAATTTTAGCCTATTGTTATCTTTAGCTTGCATTTCTGTCAGCTGCATCTAGCAATTGTACATGGTCTACAACCAACTCTGCACAAGCACAAGTCATTTGCAAACATCCTTCTGATGAAGCTGGAAGCACCCTGATTTCCATTAAGAGAATGTACTGCAGAAGTCCACTTCTTGTTTGAGCATCTATTACTATCACCAAGTTTTATACCATCTAGCACAAGGAGAGTCCATGGCTATGATCCTCCTTCACCTGGAATCTGAAATAATTAAAATGACAGCCTCAAATATTGACAAAGAGTGTTGCCAAAAAGAAATTTGATTAACTGCTCAGGCACATCCATCTTTACTCATTACTCGCTGAAATTGCCCTGTCAGTCAGAGCAACACAAGCTTTTTGCGTGGAGGATTTCGAAAAATCAGACTGACCTGCAACCAAGGGACCTTCTCTGCTCAATTTATACTTGATATTATTTGCAAATCACTTCCTTCAAGTATCAAAACCACTGTCAGAGAAGAGGACGATGACAGGTTGCCAAATATTTTTACTTCTCTTAATCATTTCAGTAGGAAATAGGACTATTGAGAAACCTTGAAGCCATTTCACAGCAAAAAAATGCTGCTAGCCAAGAATAAAACAAAAGAGAACTTCAAACCAACACAAAAACCTAAACTAAAACAAAAGCCATGTCAAACCAAAACCCTCCTCGTCTGTGACCTCTGATAGAAAGTTATACCAAACAATAATACCACTAAGTAGTTATTCTGCCTCAGCCTGTACCATCTACCATAATGAAAAGAATTAAAACATTCTGGAATGAAATCCTTGCACCAAATTAAGTTCATCCATGATTCTTCTCTATAGAATATAATTAATATAATAAAATAATTCATATAATAAAATAAACCAGCCTTCACAATGACACTGTTTTAAAATGAGGAGAAAAAAAGAAAAAAGAAAGGTAGAGATAAGAAATTTTTTTTGTCTCCTCTTGTGCATATAACTGAACTAAGCCACTGCCTTCACTATTTTTTTTGTGCTATGTCCATTGTCTGCAGAGCTGATGAATACAGCCCAGCCCATCCATAGGAGAGTACTACTAATGCACCATTGTCTGCAGAGCTGATGAATACAGCCCAGCCCATCCATAGGAGAGTACTACTAATGCACTTCTCTACACAATTCCCAGAGCACAGCAAATGTCACACACTATATGTGGGCTTTTTATTTTAGCTGCAGAAAGTTGGCAGAGGTGGTTGGATTAAGGCTTTGGAGGGAGTTTCAGCAGTTGTTCTTTTTAATCTCTGGAAGTTCCTGTTTAAATTCTCTGTGTCTGGCTACAGACACCTGCAAGGACAGTGCTCTGAGGGAGAACTGAATCACGCTGCTGTATGCACAGGCCCAGCTGGAGATGACTTTCCAAAATGCACTTCTGTAAAAGCCAGCCATGAACCTGTGAGAGGCAGAAAATTCACCTAAGTAGTTCTCTGCTCTATGCCTCATAGCATGTTGCAGACACACTCTGACTATGGTTCCAAAACACTGCTCGACAGCGCAGTTTAAGACACCAGAAACTTGTTTAGGCTGGCTGGTTACTAGTGAAACAGCAGCAGAGTTTTAGTGATAGCTGAGAGTTTTTAGCCATGTAAGGCTAAGGGGAGATTTCCTAAAATATTCATAAAAGGAGCAGTCAAAGTGAAGCTTGTGTATGCTTTGGATATACTAATACTCAGCACAGCCTGCATAAGAGCATTCAACAGTGGCATAATGATGTTTTTTGCAGATAAAGATAAATTTAAAAAAAATTAAATCTAGATAATTCTTTGCTTGACTTTCTTTGGATAGGTCTAAGTGCTTAAAATATCAAATGAGGCTGATTCTTAATGATGATTTTACAGAGAACAATCAAACACCATCTGACATTTAGGATTCTGTTCTCTGAGAAATGAATCCTAAATGAACACTTTAAAATATTTAAAGGCTTACTTTTTCCCGTGACATTGCCTCTTTGCACAAAGACATGAGACAAATAGATACTGAAGAAGAAATAAGGCTTTGAAACGTTGCAAACCTCACCTTGCTACTACACTCTTGTAACATTCACAAAATGTCAAAAGGATCTTCTTGCCTCCCCATGTTATACTGCTGCCTTTGAAGAAAATAAATGTTAGCTCAAGGATGCTGTTTGAAAGAGAAAACAGTCTGTTATTTTTGGTTTCTCCATTAGTAAAATAGTTACTTGCTGTGAAAGTCTACATGACAGATATTTACAAAACATAAAGACATACCTTTCTTATCAAAGCTCTAAGTTCATAATAGTTTGGGATGCTCCACCACCCACCTCATTCCCTTGCTCCTGCAAAGTGAGGAAGAACGTGCATTACTGTAGTTAAAGACAGCATCCCTTAGGGTTTATATTCCTGTGATAACGGTTTAACCTTTGCCTGTCCTGGGAAAAAGACTGTATCTAAAGATGCAGTGCAGGCCTTTTTCTCAAACACAGTGGCTGAGTAGAAGTCTTCAAGAAGAACAGTGGAGTGGCATTGTCAGAGGAATCTACTGCAGCTCATTGACAGAAATAGCTAACAGAGACAGACATACAGTAGCTTACAGAAATACCTCAAGTCTCTCTATTCCAGTTAATTGGCCAGATACATTAATTGGAATCCAATTTAGTTGACTGGGACTGATCCATATTACATTTAAAAGGTGGCAAGACACACACTTCACCTAAGGTCTTGAGTCAGCTTCAGCCTATGCATAGTCCATAGGAAACTTTACCTTGCATTTGAAGTCAAGAGAACCTTAATCAACTGTAAAACAATGATCCTTGCGTGAGCAAATACAGAGTATTTGACATCACAATGTTTCTGGGAAAAAACCCAAGCAAGGTATTTTTGAGAAATGTTGCATTTTGATACCAAATGGCAAAGCTATTCCAAAGTAGAAAAATAAGCTCTCCCAGTTCTGGATCAAACTTTTTGGTCTAGATGTGTTAAGGGAACATCTACAGCTGGCTGTAAGTTGTGGCAGACTCTGACAAACATAAGCCCTGGAGACAGCAGGCTGAATGTGGGAAGTTAGCAGAAGAGTATCAGAGAGGAGTGGAAGAAAGATACTGAACTTTCTGTCATCCTCCTTAGCACAGCCTAACTTCTCTGGTGTGGAGCATGGCTTGAAGGTGCAATGCATTTTAAAGTAATTGCAGCAGTACCAAATGACATTCTGAGGGAGGGTACCAAGTGGTTCTGCTTCTCCTAAAAGCTCCACAGGCTTAATGCCCAAAGACGCCTTACTTAAGTGTGAGAAGCTTCTCCATACACCTTTCTACTGCTATACTGCAGTTCACAGCTAGAAATCAAGACAAAGCAAGACTGAGATCTCTGAGGGTAGTACAGATTGGAGCTACATAATGAGGAAAGAGTCATTACTTTCCATTTCAAGAAACTGTGTGTCTCTCTAACAACTTATTAAGCAAAAATGTCTGGAGTAAGTGACCTTTAAGCTGAGATAGCTAACATTTAAACAAGAAAAAAATACTCATATTGGTTCTTACCCTCAGCTTATTTGCTTAATACACATTAAGTTAGTATCTCTCCATCTGAATGAGCAAGATCTGGGCCTTTCACTACAAATATTTCACATGAAGGTGAACGAAAGAAAAGCCAGCTCATTTCTCTCTTCTCTAAGAATTCCAAACCTCTCATTTAAGAAACCAGCTTCTGCAGGTCACCAGCAACAGCAAACATTTATAAAAGCGCCAATACTCTTGGCTACCGCTGGACTAATGTGGCAGGGAGGGGAAATCAGAGTCCTGCATCGAGTGGGCAGGGCAACAGTGCCCATGGCATGATTCACTGACATGACTGGGTAAGGTCACTAGAAGGAGAATAAAGTAGGACCTTCACGTGATTTGGTCAGCTCTAGGGACAGCTGGAAACTACCTGTGCCTCCACAAGAAATTTGAGAAATTCTAGAGCAAACTGTAAAGCTTGTGTCTCTCAACTGCTCTATTTCCCTGCAAAGTATCTGCACAGTGCAAGAATTCTTGACTGACCAGGTCTAGACAGTGAAAGTAAAATTTCTGTAATGCTTTGAGTGATGACAAGTTTCCCACAGGAGAAAAAGAAAACACATCTTAATTGATAATGGTGGGGTTCTTCCTCATAAAAATATAATTTTAATCATAAGGAAAAGTCATAAAGAAAAATCCAATGGATGATAAGAGGCCCTAAAAGAGAAACTGGCATTCCAAAATACTTTTGATTACATTGATAACTTATTTTTCTTTGTTCAGGTAATGCCTGGGAGCTCCCAAAACATGATGGATCTAATAAAATACCTTCACCATCCAGTCCAGTTTTCAGCTCTGTGTGTCCTAACACCGAAATCAGAATCAAGAAAGCCCCAAGGTCATGGATCAAACCAGTCAGTCCTCTTAGCCTACCTTCTGCACAACTCAGAAATCCTGCAACAGCCACAGAGCTCTTGGGTCACCTTTCTCACAAAGAATTGATACAGGGAGCAGCTTCTTGCCTTACATACTGGCAGCTGGCTTCTCAGGCAGACAAATGTCATCAGACAATTGCAGATTTGCTGATGTTTCCAAAAAAAGGTTTTGAAACGTGAATTTCTGAAAAGTAATCATTTTGGATTGACTCAGAGCAAAAAATCCCACAAGTTCTGAAATGTCAAAATTCCATTTCTTTAACAACACAGAATAGCCTTGAAACTTGGCAGGAACAGGCTAGCTCATCATATCTCTACTTGATGGTGTCTGAAAAGAAACAATAAATTTACTGAGAGGGGTATTTCTCTTGAATTTAGAGCTGATCTCTCAGTTTTGGACACAGCTGGACATTTGCATATAAGTTTTTGACCATTTTTTTTGTTCACTGTCAAGACAAGTTATTTACACTGTACATAACTTTCATTGCTTGGTGATGTCATCTCTAGGAAAAAAATCATTCTTCATTTCATCATTTCACCAGCAGGTCCCGTTAGGACATTCTCTGTAATCAGATCAGATTCTCTTTCCCAAGAAGGTGTAGTAAAAAGGCAAAATGATCAACACAAAAGGCAACTAGCAATCTACTCCCAGAAAACCTCAGAGCTTGTCAGGCAATCACCAGTAGCACGGTGAATGTCTTAAAGTAGTGATATTTACAGTGGTGCATAATCATATGGAACAGATAAAGGCAGTCCTGGGACTTTATCACAACAGGGAGCTTATAAAGCAAACTTTAATTTAATTTACTACTGGAGGAGTTTTATATACCAGGGAAAATTCATCCCAGAGAGATTTTTACAAGTCAAAAAAAAAAAAAAATCTGTATATGAGTAAATCTGAATTTTCAGGCAGGAACAACAGGATTTAGATCCATGACTGTCGGATGCAGGAAAACAACCCACAAAACTTGATTCTGTTGCTTTCTGCCACCACAGGCAGGTGCACAGGATAGGGATCTGGTGCAAAACATGCAGGAAGGGGTTGTCTTACCCTATGTGCACACCCCAAATAAAGGTCTGTTCAGAGTGGACATTAGCTTGGTTTTCTGAATCTTTGTGAGAACCAAAGCATTTAAATGTTTTAGTGATGCAATATTGTTCTCTTTCTCCCTCCTGATTTTTGGTTCTGACGTTTCCTGACTCACATTTAACATGTCCACAACTTATCAAAACTTCATTAAGATGTCAAGGAGACAGGTACAGCCAGAAATTTCAAGGGAGCACATTTTTGTCCATAAATTATTTACAATCCACTCATTATGAAGAAGTAAGCACAGGGTTGTCACAGTGAATCCATCTCTCTTAACACTGGATGATTTTCCATTATATTTGGAAACAACTTAGTAGCACTGAAGAGAAGACCCAAGGGCACTAAGCCTGGAGAATGACCTAATGCTTTTTAATTGCTGAGGCAACAAAGGCTAAATAACTTTGCATTCCTACCAGGTAAAAACAGAGTAGTAAGCCAGCCACAGAAGAAAAAGTAAAACAAAGAATAACTATGGAGAAATTTGAAAATCACAGGTACTTTTTTGCTATCAAAAGTGGAGAAAAGAAAAAATATTTAACTGGGAAAGATAATAAATATTGCATTTTGTAATAAGTGACACAAGTTAAAGTAATTTAAAAAATAAGCTGGGACACCATTAACTAGGATTGCTATTAATCATTATTTTATTTTCCCATAAATTTCTAAAGCTTAAGAGCTAAGTTTTCAAAATCACGTATCGACCTGAACAGGGTACACAGCGGGGTCTTGACTCCAGACTCAGAAGTGCTCTGTCCTGTATATCTGTGTGCATAAAATTTTGAGCCCAAATGGTGTGTGGGTGTGCACATGCATGTACACACACAGTCATGTACCACACAGGACCATCTGTGTGTCTGCTTTGAAATCAGGGTCTGTAGACACTGGTAAAGAGACTTTTGAAGAGCAGATGTCTGCTGGAGGTGACAAAAGGAAAAGCAGCAAAGTAGGTCTGACTGCCTATTTTAGACTTTGTAAGTTGCATACAGCCAGTGTTACTGAAAATTGGCTAATGCAGTTTTCTTTAAATCTAGTATTACGTAAAAATAATAATTATATTTAGAAACATGCACTAGAGAGTCTGCTGGTAAGTCTTAAGCCTGCACCAGTTTACCTGAGATCCTTCAAGAAAGAACCACTTTCTTTGTCCTTTTTTTCCTTTGGAATCACATACTAATGAGATCAGAGTCCCTTCCAATCAGAAAACTTCTTAAATAAGAAGATATAGCCTACAAATACATTTGATCACATTGCTGTCACAAAATACCATTTCAGAGATGAACAGACTCAGAATAAGCTCAGCATGCCTCCTGAAGGTAACAACTTCCACATGCTGGTTTGGCTGGGACAGAGTTAATTTTCTTCACAGTGGCTGGTATGGAGCTATGATTTTTGGATTTGTGTTGAACACAGGGTTGATAATCTAGAGATGTTTTTGTTATTGCTGAGCAGAGCTTACACAGAGCAAAAGCCTTTTCTGTTTTTCATACTGCCATGCCAGCACAGGGACTGGGGGTGCATGGGAGGCTGGGAGGAGACACAGCCAGGATAGGTGACCCCAGCTGACCAAAGGGATATTCCAGACCATATGACATGATGATCAGTTATATAAAGTGCAGGAAAGGAGGAAAGAGGGGACATTTGGAGTGATGGTGTTTGTCTTCCCGAATCACCATTTCAGGTGATAGGGCCCTGCTCTCTTGGGGATGGCTGAACACCTGCCTGCCGTGGGAAGCAGTGAATTCATTCCTTGTTTTGTATGCACAGCTTTTTCTCTCTCTATTTAACTGTCATTATCTCACCCAGTGAGTTTTTTAGCTTTTACACTTCCAATTCTCTCCATGATCCTGCTGGTGGGGAGTGAGTGAGCAGCTGTGTGGGACTTGGCTGCTGCCTGCGGTGAAACCACGACAATCCCTTATTTCAAAGAAGGGAAGAACTGAGCTCTGAAGCAGGCTGACACTCCACTGTGCAGCACTGGCAATAAGTTAAGACTGGGAAGGTGCTTCTGCTCTTACCCCTAATTTTTCATCACTTCTGTGCTACACAAACAGCTTCCTGTGAAACAAGGAATGTGGAACGAAAGCAGGATGACTGAAGCTGATTTAATCCCACTGGTTAATTTTGATAGAATAAGCATGAGCTGCCATGCTCAGATATAGTAATTTCCCCTACCTTTTTTCTTTCCTCAAAACCTTAATTTATTCTCTTTACTCACTGCCACAGCTTTACTCAAAAGAGTGGGATATGCACGCATGCCAGCAAGTTTTAAACATGTCCTTAACAGACAGGATAACTAGTGAAGAAAGAGAGAAGTGAGAATTCACCTATTTTGCTGCCATAGGCTCCCCATTTCCTAACCGAACCATGCAGTAATGCTAATTCCTTTCTGACAAGGAATTTCAAAGCCATGGAACAAAACACAGATGAATGAGTGAAAAGATCAGAGCCTGACCAGTTCTGGTGAGCTGCAGCTGTGACAATTTAGAACTGATCAGGGAACTCATGCTCACAGGCAGCCAGCCTGTCCGGCCTCAGGGAGTCACCGAAGCTTCCAGCTTTGAAGGTCAAGCCTATTTACAAAAAGTAACATTTTAGTACTCACCGCCTTCTTAAAAGAGTACAAAATGGACACCACATGTCCCATGAAATTCTCTCAAAGAAAAGGCCAGCATTCACTGTAACTTTCTGTAAAAGTCTGCTTATTCTCCACCTTATGTTAATTTAAGCGTGATATAAATACACTGATGTCTATGTAGGTACTTGTGATGAAGTCCCAGGCAAACAAGTTCAAAATCAGACCTAGATTATTTTTCATAACCTATAAAGGACCTGTTACATACATGTAAAAAAATGCATACTTCTCAATTATGATGTGACATGATGAACAAAGTCTGCTGTGCTCAGTCACCTCAGTTTATACGCAAAGTGGAAGCCAAATCCCAACACAAAGCAAGAGTAAACCTCTTCAGAACCATGGCAAACACCAGCTAGCAGGTTTTTTCTCACTACCTATTTTAAAGTAACCAAAAAATGATGGAAGAACAATCTGCTCCATCTGCAAGGTCGAGCCCCATAGTTGCACATACCAAACTGAGTAGGAATTTACATCTTCACTATGCTCCCACAGTCAACAACACTTTAGAATTAAAACATTTTTGACTGAGTTTTATGAAGAGTAAGTCGCCATGAAAAATATGACCTGGTATTAGTATTTTGCAGAGCTGTATTTAAAAAAAAAAAAACAAACATAATCTTCATCCTTACCATCCTAACCTTTCCCAATTACCATCCCTAACATTCCCAGAAGTGCTACAGGGGATTTTGAGGCAGCACAAAGGAGAGAAATGATCCCCATGGGTCCCCCCAGGGCAGCCATTTTAGCAAAGAGAAGGAAGGAAAACAAGCCAGGCTCCAGGGAAAAGACAGGAAAACTCCCCAGGTCCAGAGCAGTGAAAGAGGTGAAGAACACAACATGAAGGGTAAGCCTAAGGGTGCTGAGGAGATGCAGAGAGTAAGACTGGAGTTGAGGAAGAGCAAAGTTTATATTCAGCGATTGACCCAGGGATGTGCACAGAGGAATGAGGACAATTTTCAAATATGCTCTTTTAACTTCCATTGCATTCCTTAAAAAGGTACTTGTCCCAGGTGATTCCAGCTGCAGCCTTAGCTAGCAGACTCTTGATAACCCAAAACACACACTTGTTTTGGATTAGTACCAGAAACATATGATGGCAACATACTAATCCATCAGATTGCCATTAAAATCAGTACTTCAAGCAGAAAAACCTATATTGCTTATTTTTTCAACTCCCTCAGGAATTAATTTTCCATTGTTCTCTAAGTCTCCGTGGCCATTTTTACAAGCTAAATCACTTTATCCAAAAAACCTACAGATTTTAGAAAAAATGAAGGGTACTTCTGGTCCAACTTTCTCCCTCAGTCTTCCTCCACAGTCATGATTGCTCACAGTATTATTTACCATCAGTTTTTCATCTGAATCTAGCTCTAGAATGCATTCAGACAGTATTTCTACCACTTCTTTTATTCATTCAGTAGATCCCACTGCTAGCAATGCCGTGTACTTTTGACTGCAGTCCTGTGAATTGCACGTAAATCTCACATTAGTACCTGCATATCTTGAACAACTGCAAGAGGAGGTTTCCCATTCTGCTCTGTTTCTCCTCTAATGAAATTAAGTCTTCCTTGCATAGAAAAATACTTGGCTCAGGGTATTAATCTCCCTCACAACTACATTTTGGATTACACGCAGAATATAATGAATTGAACATAGGCCTTGCAAGGCACATCTCCTCAGCCAGCTGCCCTTTCTGCTCTGTGAGAACTCACCTAGAGGAGGTACACAAAATATACCCCTTATTCTGTCAGTAGTTTAACTTCTGCTAACAGCACAAACCTATTTACATATTGCAGTCATAAACTGCCTCTCAACTATCTGAAAGACTGCTCTAGCCTTTCTCAGAACCTTGAGCCTTTGAAAGCACTTCTTACCAAAATGTCCTCCTAATTAGAGCTATTAATTACTCTTAGCATTGTTTTGATTCATAATGCCTAAGTCTTTTTCTGCAACTTCTACTTGAAATACAATTGGTCATATTTTTAATGTGTTTTCATTGTTTTAGCATGAAGTGCTTTTTCCACTTCTAACTGCGGTTGTTTCATTTGCATAACATTCCAAATTACAAGTTCAGCTGTCCTGGGGTTTTATTTCTGTAAGACTTATTATTGAGCTAAAAGACATAATAAGCATACAGAATTTTAATTTTTCCTAACTATTGACAATAGGACTATATATTTTTTCACAGACATAATTGTATAGCTCTAGGGAATACCTCAGGGTACCAATTATATGAAATTAAAAGTGTCCATTTAAATCTGTCTCAAGATCAGTCAAATGTAAATGACAATTTACTTTTTTTCATATTAACTTTATCAGAATATGAATACCTGGTAGTCTAACCAACTTTAATTAACAGCTCATTATGATGGAAACTTATTACTTATGGAGAGGCACTGTGTGTATAGATATGCCCATTTTTTTCCATAATTAGTGTGGGTGAAAGACAGTTTGGGGAATGTATCTTTGTACAATACATGAATTTCAATTTGATCTTATAAACAGTCTCTTTTCTTAAACCTTTCACTGTGTTCTGTCTGCTACTCAACATCGTTTGGAGAGGGGAGGCAGTGTGTAGGAACATCAGTCTCAAAACAGACTGATTATTAAAGATTATCAGTACCTGAACCAATACTACCTGGGGAGAACAAAGAAGAATTTCCTTGATAAAGCTGTTTTTCCCTAACTTATCTGGAGGAACGTCAAAGAATCATATTTCCACAGAAGCAGAACAAAGGCTCAGGTGTCAGACTAGGAGACCACAGAGCTCAAAAGAGTTGGGGTTGGAGGGAGGGGGAGTGAGGGGAGGCCAACACTTGAACAAATGATGGAAAGTTGAACACCCATGGAAAAAATGGAGAGGTGACTGTTTGCCTGCACCATCAGGCAAGAAAAAAGCTGTCAGCAGACATTCAAACGTGCAATTCAGACGAGAAGACACACAAAAGGGAATCTGAACCCTGTAAAATTTGTGCCTAATGTCAGCTACTATTCCCCAGCTAAAGGGAGGCTGGGGCAGCATTTTTTATTGTTTTATGGACAATCACAAAGTTCTTGCAGTAGCTCTGAAAAAACGACATGGTTTGGCAACTTTCACAAAGCATCTTTTTGTCTCCTTTTCCACGTTGTATAGAGTTCTGGATCTGTGGGATACTTTGCTGTCTGTCCGCACTGGGCTGGGGAGGCACCAAGGCAGCTGTATCATTAATAGATTGGTACATGTAGACAGTGAACAGCAGGCACGGTGCAGAAGCAGCATGCCAGTAAACCTGGGAAAAGAGAATGAGCCTGGATAAACCCTACCAAAGTAGCAAACACCCTCATCTGGTGTGCTGAGGCTCAGCAGGACTTGCCTGGCCCATGCATCCCTGGGAAAGTTCAGATGAAACCTTCTCCTCTGGGAAATGGCTGGACAACAAAACTATTCAGAAAAGACTAGGATATAACACCAGTAAATATATTTAGTAGTAAAATAAAAAATTCACCTCTAGCAGTTCAATTTCTGAACTTGTAATTGCCTCAAAAAGTCATTAAACTACTTTGTTATAAAGGCAGTATTTTAAGAGGCAAAAGTGAAGGAATAGAAAGCAGTTCAAAGATTTCAATTTTTTACAAATACATATCAAGTAATTACTAGTGGGATCCAGGTGCTTAAACCCAGGCATGAATCTCAGGAAGCAGTGGGGCACACACCTCAGCAAAAGCTGAATTTCAGCCCTCTACTTGAAGCATGAATTGATCAGGACTAATCTTCCAGGACTCATACTGAACCCACAGCACTGAAATACGAGGAGCACGAGGGTGAGTATCCCCACATGCAGGCCATGAACACCACGACTGCCAACAGCTGTGGCACAAAGAACCTTCCTTGAGGATTACATACAGTCCTGACAGGCAGTAGAAGCACTTAATTCCAGTGATTTTCCCAATAAGAATCTGGCAATGTGGAGCATAGGGTGTATTTCATGCTGGGAAGCAGTAAATGTTTCTCAGTGTCCCTCGTGAAACACTTAGAGGCAGCCCATAACATAAAACACAGTGTAGCACAGCCACCAGGGAAGCAATGGTAATGAAGATCAAGCCAATTGATCTCCTCATTCCCAACAATCAGGATGAGGTGCTCAGAGCTCTGATCTCAAGGGTCCCCTAACAGTTACTTTAACTAATTTAACTTTGCCCATTTCTTCATATTCCCCAAATATAGGTATCCTACATCTTGTGAAGCCTCTTGTGAAGCTTCTAGGAGAATTGCAGGGGTCAAAAGATATGTCCACATGACACAACCCTAAAACTCCCCAAACTGGGCAGGTATCAGGTGGAATATCAACTGCTTAGGCACAGTCCCACCACCACTGGCTGCTGACTCCAGTGCCAGCTTACTCAGGTCAGCCTGCACAGTGTTCCACAGCATAGGAACGTCGTGCCCTGTTCCAACCATACAAGTATTTAATTACTACTGTAGAGAGCTAAGTGCAGTGACAGCAGGGAGACCAATCTCATCAAAACAACAAAAACAAAAATAGTCATCTACTTTAATACTGTGTCAAAACTCAGAGTCCTCCAAACCCACGAGACAGTGCATTTAAATAATAAGCATTTCAAAAGAAAATTTAGCGATCAGAGTTAGTGCCCAATTAAGACAAATAGCTCCCAGGGAGACAAAATCTCTACCTTTTCACAACCCAAGCAGAAAACACAGTGTCAGTCTGCGGGGTGGAAGTTAGAACCAGAAGGCTGATTGTTCTCAGCTCAAATTCTGCCAGAAAAACACAGCATCATCCTAGAAGTTCTGATGCCATTCAGAGCTGGATCAAATACAGTGGAATGACCTTTGATGGGAACAAAACAGACCACTTAGCCCTTCCTCTCCAAAGACTTTTTATACCACGAGAAAAGAATTTGTTGGGGAGATCTGTAACCCACTTCCATAATAGGCTGGGGGTGTAGCAATCTGGGCTGAAGAAAACAATGTAGCTCTTCCAAGACATGAGTTGTGGCAGGGTTTGCGCAAGAATAGGCATCTCGAAAGCTAACAAAAAGGAAGCTGAACACCTTAAATGTCCATCCCAAATTTCATTATGGCCAGGAAGATGTATTCCAAAGCAGAACTAATTTTCTGGTTTGTAGTGCACTTAAAGAAAATGCAGCCCAACTTTTTTAACCACAACAGATTTATTTTCTTCACACTGTTATTAACTTGCCATTTTATTTCATTGAAATGCTATGGGTCCTCCACATAAAAATGTGTCTCACAAATGCAATTCTCAACTAAAAAGCCTTCTAAGTGCTGCTTGCTTTTGAGTTTATCCCTGTGGGGGCACTGAAAAAGGTGCATTGAGGAGAGATTCGTACTGAAAAAAATCTCTGAAGTAATTCAGTAATCACAGACCTTTTGGTATACAGTTCCAGAGCTTCCTGTAGCTTGACTGTCAGCATTTATTAAATCTGGGTAGCACCTTAGAATGAGCATTTGTCTCCACTTTTCATAACATGTTCATCTATACCATAACTAACATGCAACTATTTAAAAATCCCAGCTGGCAGTCCACAAACAGAAATATTTGACAAACAATGCTAATCTCTCTCCAGTTTGCTCTTCTGCCGCTCTGTAAGAATAGCAGGATGCCCATCCTCAGGCTGCAACAACAAACTGGCCAGGAAACAACAGGTCTTCAGGATCTCCCTGGAAAAGCCTTGCCCCTTCATAGCAGTCCCTATACTCATTGCTTTACCCTTCAGTGAACTGACATCAATATTTGTATTTTAAATTCAAAGTTGCTGGTGGAGTCACAGCCCTGGGATACACACAGACAGCTGGTCTGGCATTGTGGGGGCAGCAGAAATCACTGTGCAAGTATTAAAAAAGCATTGTCAGAGCAGCATCTCGAATGGCACCTGTTGGTACTTTCTGTGCCACACAACAATACAAGTAAAAGATGATGAATAACCCAATAATTTGGGTTGTCTCCAAAGACTTCACCATGACATTCGACAAGGAAATGCTTGTGCAGGTTGAATGCTGCACTGTAACAGAGAAATGGTGCAAGAACGAACCGTAGGCAAACAAGACCAGTGCCATAAGCAGACAGGCAGAACTACAGATAAACTACAAAGTACGGCTTAGAAGAGGATAGACAGCAAACCTGAGCTCCAAGTATGTCTACTAAAGTCACTGAAAATCATTTTGGGCAACAGATGCCTCTCTGTATCTAGAGAAACAAAGATGCACTTCCCCATTTGGAATCACCATGTTCTGCTCTCCTGGTTTGCTCCAGCATTTACCCAGGCACAACAGAGCCATAGAGGATGCAACAGCCCAATATTCCTCCATTCCTAAAAAAGGAGCAAGTATAATAATTTCTACACTGCTATCATATTTTGTTGGAGATAAATTAACCACTCCTGCTTCTTACAGTTTGTCTAAATGCCATTTCTCCTTTTCTAAAATTCCCTCTAAGAATTAAGAAAGCATGTCCTAGAGAAGACTGGAGAGCAGCTACTACTGAGTTGCAGCAAGGCATCCATCATAGAGCTTCACCATGCAGAAACAAATCTGGGGATCTAACTTACGAGCTTCTTTAAAAAGAAAGTTCTAAAAGAGAAAGCTGGGTGGGAACTATCTGATACTCAGTACTGTAAGACATTGAGATTTAAAATACTTGTTTCCAAATTCCTTGGTATCCCGAAGTTACTAAGAATAATAATTTTGAAAAGTCTTTTATCCAAGTTCTGTCAGCACCATGAGGGCCAATTGCAGATATCTAGGAGTTCCTCTTGTTATTTGAGCATTCACGGTTTGAGTCCCATGCATTCATCTGGAGAGACTTATCTACTTTCATTAAGAGTCTTTACTTGCAATAGCCCTTCAATTACAGGTGAAAAAAGCAAAAATGTGTTTTAGGTGGAGGAGAAAGGACTCAGTGGGAAACAAAATAAACTTAGGAAAGTGATAAATCACCTATACCTTCTAGGTAAGGCACTCCCATCCCCAGGATTTGTTGGCGATACACCTAACTTCAGCCTCATTCTCACAGCTGTGAACGACTATTGAACCAATGTTTCAGTGCTGGCATGAATCGTATCCCTCATTCTCTGCTGCCACAGTTGCAGTTTGCTGTTCAGGTTCAGCTCTGGGCATGAAGAGATGAATGGCTCTGAAGGCATTGCTTAAGGCTCTCTCAGCTGCAGTGCACATGCTTTTATTTGCTGATAAGTAGAAAAGGAGTCCCTCACTGGAGGCCACCTCTTAATCCAGTCACTGCCTTTCAGAGCCTCAGCACAAGAAATGTATGTATTCCCTGCCAACCTCCTGAAAGCCACAGAGGCTCAGCACTGAACCTCCAAGGTAGAAAAACGGTGCATGAACACTTAAACAGCCCTTTCAAACAGTGATACAGACTCAGTGGGTGTAAAAGCAATAGCTGCTATTTTTTTCTTTACTTAACCTGTCTTGCTGTGGAAATGAGGCTAGGTAATTGCCTATGTCTACAACTTCTTCTAAGCTTCTTGCTCCTTACTCCTGTCTCTACCATGACTAACTTTAGAACCTAAAACAATTATTTCAGCATGGTAGAGGTCTCTGAGGTTCCTACAGAGTTTCCCTCATAAAAAAATCACCCAAGTAGAGGAGAAATATCCTGTAAACTCCACAAGTAAAGGAATCAGTGCAATGGAAATTTGTACAGTTTAAGACACCAGAAAACCCACAGAGGAAGAAACTCTTATCCATGCTGGATAAAGTTTATAGTCTTAGAACAGAAAACCAAATAATTCTTTGTTTTGGTGTTATGAGTGTATTGTTTTCTGCTTACAAATGTCTTACTCTGTGCACACGCAGGCAGCACTGCTTCCTCAACAAGGAGGAACACAAACCTGCAGCCTTGACAGTGTAACCATACCTGAACCAGGTACACCAGTCTGACATACAGTTTCTCTCCCTTGTGAATGCACACATTCACAGCAGCCAGGGTGTACTACATTTCCTCCATCTCCTGTGTCTCACTGGAAGCACAAATCTGCTCTGGGTACTTCTCCTGCCTGCTCAGCAACAAATGCAAGCAGCAAGCTCCCACCTGTTGAACTTCAGGCCACAAATCAGATTCTGAAGCAAAATACATCAAAGAAAGTGGGTGGGGTGNGTTTCTGCTTTTTGATTAGCTACTTCCCTGTACAAACAAGGCACAGAGGCTCCAAAGCAGAAAGTAATGTGCAAACTGGGGAAGTACAAACTTATAAAAAGAGGAGTTCACACTAAGGGGAGAACCAGACACAGACAAGGGAACTGCTGTTTCAGCTCAGGAACCATCAGTGACTAATATTCATAAACTATAATGGTGCAGGTGATCACCAGGGTCCTCCACTGACTTGGTGAGCCAAAATACGTGACTCCTCCCCTTGTCCTGTATAGGATAAAGGTGCCCCTGGCAGACAGAATTAGTCACTGTGAGAGCATGGACAGTAGAGGTTGATGGTGCTGGTCATGAATTTTAAGAGCCAGACTGTGGACAGGCATCTCAGCAGAACAGCAGAGGAAAACCCATTAAGAAGAAATATGACATTTTCAGGTGATAGGTCACCATAGCATTTCTATTTTGGGCCCCATAGTCAGGTGTGTGACAGATCATGATTAGCACCTGACTTGTAACAACTCTAGTGTGAGGGAATGTGGTTTGGCTAAACCTCAGGAAAGGGACATTGTGAGATGCAGTGCTGAACAGAGGTCTGAATCAGGTCTACACTTCACCAAGGGCCTACAGACATAAAACAAGTCTATCTGTTATGAATTGGGCTGGGCATATTTTTCCTTGGAACCGAGCCATTTGATATGCTTTTGCAGCATAAGTCAGAAGAACTCCATGAGAATTTTTGTGATGAAAGCTTACTAAAAACATGCCAAAAAAACCCCCAAAAAACCCAAACTGAAGACAGACAGCATTCTCAGACCTCATTTTAAAAAGTGTTTCTCAACATTGGCTTTGGCATTCTTACGGTGTAGCTTGCCAGACCTGTACCTCCTAATCATCTGTTAAAATATTTATGTCCTTACAATATTTTAAATGCATTGGTATGCTGGATGTTTTGGGAAGGCTGGAAAGACCAAGAGGAATAAAGGAACACATGTTTCAACACAAGCCTGAAGTATGATGACTCAATGAGGAGCTCTGGGCTAGCACCAGACATCATGGCCTGCCAGAAGCCATGCATCAGAACAGCTAGACTTGTTCAGGCTACTTTAATTAAGACAAATGGGAACTGTGTGTCCTGGAAGTTAGCATTTAGGTGTTGTCTCCCCTGTTTTGCTGTGGGTTCCACTGTGGTTTTACACCCTACCCCCTACTGCGACTTTCAATGCTCCCCCAAAACCAGAAAAACTCAAACAATAAATTGCCATTTCACAACCAGAGGTAACTCAGTCTGGGCATGGTCACCACAAGCAGCAGTTTCCCCAAGCAAAACTGTTTTGCTGTCCTTATTATTGACTAAAAAGAAAATTTTCTGATCATGTGTGCCAGGGCAGCACAGCCTTGCCTGAATAGTAGAGACCAACTTCACACCCATGGAGATCTCCTTCAAAGACTGATGCTGAAATCCTAGTAAGTTGTGCCAATGTCTGTCTCCTATCTCTCCTATGCAGGGAAAGGGGGTCTCTGGCTGGCTGACAGTTGAAAAGATCCTGATGCCTACTTTCCAGCCAGATGACAGATGTATAAGAAAGGCTGTCAACTCATAAAGCAATTTTCAAAAGTCTGGCATCTTTCAGCTTACACTGAGTAGGAACAACAAACTGAACCCCTAAATCCTTTCTTAAAAAACTGTATAGTGATTCCACCAGTATGAACCTGCCAGATCTAGACTAAATGCAGACTGCACAGCTACTTTGTATGAGGTCAAATGTATGAACAGTTCTATTCAGTGAAATACCTTACCACAATATTTCACGGCATCAGTCCATTAAATTTTATGCCTCTTCATTTAGACATGATATCTATCTACAGCAAGTAACTATCACTGCATCTTAGTCACATTAAATGCTGCTCAGAGGTGAGAACATCTCACTTGATAAAAAACAAACAGAAACAAGCAAACAAACAGAAAAGAGTTTTAAGTTGTCCTACAAGAGAAAACAATACACTTGTACTTTCCTTGGCCAAAGCATAAGCTCACCATTTGATTGCAACTTGTCTGATAGCAATCTGTTAATACTGGTATATATAAAGGTCCTTGAGGAATCAGAGGAAAAATAGCACAAAGAGCAACATAAAGCAAACTTCAAGACATCTGATGAATACCCAAGCAGTGGAAGAAGTGAAAATGATTAATGGTATAGTATCAGCACACAACAGTACAGTGGAAGTAAGATAGCTGGGGTTTAGAAAGCAGGGCCATTAACACACAAGGTGAAATGACCGTGCAAACACCAGCAGCTGAAGGACAAGGTAGCAGGAAACAACACAAAGTTACTGTTGCCGGGAATACCAGGTACTAAAAAGCCAGGGCAGCAGGCCAGCATGCTGATGAGAAAGAGCAAAGCAGGGTAATTATTCCTCCACTCCCATGAAAAAGCAGCAGGGTTAATTTTGTCCTGGAACAAAAACCATATGCCATTGAAGGAGCATTACAGGATCAGCTAAATATCCTGACCTAGCTGTCTAATAAGCACTCTTTTTTTCCCTAAGCACTTGGCAGTGGAAAAAACATCACGTGGCAACTTGCAAATCAGTGCTTTCTCAAAAGGACATTAAAAAAGGAAAAAGGTTTTAAAATACGACCCTACTGAAAAAAAAAAATAAAGGTTTGTTCCTTTTAAAAATTCTAGAAATCTATATTAATTGCCACAAACCCAAGGGAATTCTGAACTTGGGCTCATATTCTAAGCAAAATTCAGATCACCAATATGAAATGTGAGTGAGTCCCGCCTCTGTCATTAAAAAGCAGACATTGTGAGATGTCTGTGAAGTTCAAACAGGTACTCTTCTCTTGTATAGCCAGGCAAGAAAATTTAATACATTTAAAACTATACAGCATCCTTCTAGCTCTCATCTAGAAGAAAACCTTCTAGATGCAAAGCAAGTGGAAGGGATGTAGCTACAGGTTGCTATGGTGGCATTCAGACCAAATACGATTCACAATGGACTTCAACTTCTTTTAGGTAGCAGAAACAGCTAATTGAGATTCAGAGAAGCATAAGAGAAATGGCACTTCTTATCAGTGCGAAGAGTAGAGAAACTGCCCTTTCACACATTAGCTCTATCGCTATTCCAGTACAATCCTCCCTTTAATGCTTTATCTGATGATGCCATATGTTTTCCAGACTGCTGCTGAGCTCCTGTGGGATGTTACAGATACCATGGGCACTGCACTCAAGGTAAGTTTCCTATAGAATATGCAGGACTTTTAGAGAGATGGCATCAAACCAAGCTAAACCGTCTCCGCTGGCACTATTTAAATAATACCTTTCTTGTTACAACAATCTATCATAAGGTCCGTTTTCAACAACCAGTTCTGTCTCTCATCATTTTCTATCCTGCATTAAAAAAAAAAAAAGTATTAGGGATTCTTTAAAAATGTAGATTATAGACCATCAACAGCATCCAAACAATTTTAGAATTGCCATAGTGCTTTGATTTATCAAAAGGTTTTTCAATACTCTTATGATAGAGGCATTATAGAATGAGCTGCTTTCAAAGTGGAACCCAGTAGCTTATTTTTTCATTTTGTATTATTCTGTTTAGCCAGAAGGCTAAGCAAGCCTCTCTGCCAAAGCAGCCAGTGCAGTGCAAAGCAGCATTCCTGCTCAGTGGCTGCAACAGCCAGTGACTGATTATATTGTCTGCTTTTATGCTGTCCTACAACCTTGTTAGATCCCTTAATGGTGAAGGACTTGATTCTCCTTATGACCTCTTCCTCCCTGACCCTCATTCAGCCACTGTCAACCAAGACCACAATATACAAGACCCACCATTAAAAGAAAGGGTCTTTAAAGTTTTTCTTAATACCTACACTGAAAATATTTCCTGTTAAGACACCTGTCCCCAAACTACTTGAAATATTTTCCCTCTATTGAATGTTTTATATGAATTCATAGAAATAAGATTGCAATTGTATGTCCCTCATTTCTGCTCTAGACCTATTTTAATACCAATAAAGTATGCAAAAAACATATATTGAAGCCCTTAAACTGGAAGTTAATAAGCCTCAAACACTCTTGGCTTTACAACATGAACTAAAGGGCTCTTCACAAAAACAATCTTCCCTTTTGTGGCTCCTCATGGTTCAGATCCTGAATTTTCTCAGTCTTTTACACAGAACTTTACAAGACAGGGAAGATGAAAGACAAGGTCCAGAGCTGTTAGTTTGCTAAGAATCCCATTTTACTTTGCCTCCTACTCCATGTAGTCCAAATGCTGAGAAATATCCATCCCAAAGTAAAGATGCTCCATTTCACGGGACACTGATTGTCACTGCTATTTTTAAAAGGTGATTTTTAGCCTGGGCTAGGGATCTCAACACACCACTTTTCCAGAGGACAGTGTGATCTGTATCTGAGCGGGGAAGAACTCCTGGGGATTATGAGGCAGTGGAGAGATCCAGCATGCTGTGGGTGAGACCTAGGAGGCAGAGCCCTCCAGTAGGATGCCCAAGGACAAGCACCCTGCCTTTGGCAACCTGCCCTCAGGCAGCACACTGGGACCTGCTGCCCAGGAAAGGTGCTAAAATACCCCTCCATTCCCAGGTTTTCTGGCAAGTACCTTGTTGATCCAATGATATCACTTACCATTAACAGACTGAGTCTCTCGCACAGGGAGTGCCTACACTAATTTTTGTTCTGTTTATATAACCACTCAATCAGAAAAGTTCTTTCCTGTTTGTATTTTATATGGTTTAATAATAAACAAATGTTTCTTCTATACTGGCACTTTCTTGCAGTCAGAGACTGTCCAGAGGTTACAGATTACTGTGACTAGTCCTTGTCAAGGGGGACGTTTTTCACGTGGGCATAATTTAGCCATAATCCTACCTAAACCTTGTGTTGCTTCATCATTTTTATAGCTGTAACTTATCCAGATTAGATATTTTGAATCAAAAAGCTATGATTATAGTGACGTTAACTGTATTTATGTCACTGACAGAAATTATACATAATTTCCTTGCTTGTTTATCTTCTTAAACACTGAGTTTTGAAGAAAAATTTTTCAAAGGCTCAAAAACCAGAGAAGTCTCTCCTATTTGAAATCCGGAACTGCACTTTAAATTTGGCCTGTACCCTAACTCTGCCAGTCTTTGAATAGATTTGGACATGTGATCAGTGGTTTTCCTTACAAAAATCTGACTGTTAGCATTTTTTTGAAATTACTTGTCTGATAGCTAAGGAGACTAGTTCAATGGTCAGAGTTTGCTTGTGAATCCAATGAGTGAGACTCAGCGCCTGCCTTCTCTTCCCAGTCTTCAGCCTATTGCTTGGGCCCTTCCCTTTTGACACAGTGCTGCTAGGGGTGTGAGTTGCCAAGGAGGCTTCCCAGTTACCTCGATGAACATGCAAACATGGATACAGTCATACTAGAGCTTATGGTTATAGTACAGTTCCAGAATTAAGATTGACTTTAAATCTGTTGACACAAAATTGGGTTAACACAGCTATATTCACCAAAAAAACTGGTATAGAGGAGTCCTTAGCCCAACATTATTTCAGTTCCCATCTGCAAAATAATGCTTTCTTTGCCCATAACAAGAGTTGCAATATTCCATTACAAAGCTTCTCACAAAAATCCTGGCTTCAGGTATTGTCAGAATCACTCCTCCAATCTACCTCTCGTTGTTCATTCCCACAACTAAGATAGCTTTGTTTAAATGACAATTCCTAGTTTTGCTGTGAACTGATGTGGCTTTAAAACATCTCTATTTTTGACAGATTACCTTTGAGAGTGACCAGCTTCCAGAGCAGACTCACAACACAACCATATTCTAAACGTAAAGGATTTAAGACAGAAGGTTAAGATTATTTGCCTTGAGGGAAGGCAACATTTATGCCAGTCTGCCATCCAAAACAACATATTGTGGAGGTACAATCCCAAGCACTCAAGAAATGAGTGCTATACCAAGTAATCTGTTGAGATACACCATATTGAGAAAACTGAACTGCTGTTAACACTATACTTTTATTCCAATTGCACTGTAAGACATGCAGTTAGCTTTTAAAACTTCTAAAACTTGAGAGAGAATATCCTAAATTTCCTCTTCCATCCAGCTTTTC
Organism: Grantiella picta; assembly: GCA_013397955.1. NCBI lineage: Eukaryota > Metazoa > Chordata > Aves > Passeriformes > Meliphagidae > Grantiella > Grantiella picta. The sequence goes on from VZRM01006999.1 coordinate 606,804, forward strand.
TGCCCTGTGTTACCCATGCCACCATTTCAAAGTCACCTCTTGGCAGATGTTGCTGGCAGTCTGGAAATGCCCCATCCATCTGTGCAAAACTACCTTTCAGTTACAAGCCTTCCTGCCATCTCTGCTGCCTCATGGAGCTCATCCACTGTCCTGCAACAGTCCTCTGCTCCATGGGCACATCACACCAGCAGTAGCACAAACAACACATTCAGCTCTGGAACTTCCTAATATGGCCACATTCGGCTGTTCGGGTTTAAACTTCCCCTTCTCAAACAAACTCCATTCTGGTTACCTCTAAATATTAGATTCTCAAAAGAGATATGGACAGGCTGGAGAGAGTCACAAGGAGGGCCACAGAGGTGATCAGAGAGATCAAGACTGGGAAGCCGGTCAAATGAGGAATGTCTGAGACAACTGGGTTTGTTCAGACTTGAGAAAAGGTTTACAGGACACCTCCTCATCATGTTCCAGTACTTAAAGAGTGGCTACAAAGAAGATGGAGGCTCTCTTTTTACAAGGAGTTACACAGGAAAAATGGGGGGAATGGATACAAGTTACTCAGGAGATTCTGATTGGATGCAAGTGGGAAATTTTTCATAATGAGAACAATTAGCCATTGGAATAATCTCCCCAGGGAAGTGGCGAATTACCCAGCATTAGACACTTTTAAGATTCAGATGGGCATGGCAAAGGGACACCTTGTCTAGACCTGCTTTTGCCAGGAAAGTTTAGATCAAAGGGTACTTGAGTTCCCTACCAGCATGGTATGCTACTATTCTATGATTATGATTATTTTTTAATCAAAATAAGCATCATGTTCAGATAAGTATTTAGTATGGATCTTTGGTAGCTTCCAACAGGCGTTCCAGAAGAACTGCTGAATCCCAAACCAGACCTGTTACTCAGATATTAGGACCCCTTAGAGTCAAAACTGGGTCAATCTTGACATACTCATCATGAAGAGATGAACATTTAGATTCTTCATTGTTGTTCACAGTATGTACAAGTTTCTTCATTTGTATGAAAATCCTCCATGCAAGAAAGCATTTTGCTGCTTCCCTTTTAACCATTGCACACTCCCATCACCAATGAAACCTGAGGTTTAGACAGGTATCAACCTATAATTGGGCTCTTCTGCATGAACCCATTTACCCATACACAGACTTTTTTTTTTTTTTTAATGGACAAAGGCAGCTCTACATGAGGGAAGGAAATGCTTGTTATGAATAAAAGAACATAAAATTCTCATTCTTCACTTTGCACCATGCAAGAGAGCTATATAAAGAGAATCTGTTCTGGCACCTATTCCAGCTGTGCTCTTCCTACAGTCTAGGAAAAAAACCCTACAGTGTGGTAACCTCTGTCTCTGCCTTCCTTACTCTTACAGAAAGGTTAAAAACCACATACATTTTTCATTTCACAAGCATGTCATGATGAAAAGATATTTTGCAAGTCTTCTCAGAGACAAAGTTATTTGCTGAATAGAAACACAGCTTTTAGACGAAAAGTTCCTACTTATGAATACAGTTTGCCAAATAGAATAATTACACTAAAGTTTTAGCTGTGAAACAATTCGAAGGCAAAATAGCCATTCCAAAAGAAATGCCAAACAAGGAAAACAAATATACATCAATTCCTCTAGTGCTTTCACAGCTGCACCCAAGATTGTTCAGACAATAATGGTCTTCATTAAAAGCATCAAATCACTGCAAAATCAATTAAGGATAAAACAGTGAATTCACTACTGTGAATATCTTAATGAGAAAGCAAGCTGAAACCGCAACACAAAACCCTGCAGAAACATCCTTTCCAAGAACCACTGGATATCACAATGAAAGAAAAAAAATTTGAAGTCACCACTTCAGACTAACACCAGATTAACTCTAAGGAGCCATCTGCATGTTTCCACAGGTCAGAGCATTGCTGTTTACACTCGGCTTAAATCCCTTCACATATAGGGACACTATACTTTCCTGTTTAATGCCTCAGGGAATAGTCATCTTTTATACAAAATTTGAGTTGTCCTACCAACAGTCTAATGCTGTATCTGTGAAAAAAACATTCCACATTTCCTCCTACATTGTTCTCTTGTAGCTGTCTTTGCACTGACTCACCTTCATTAGCAAATGTTCCAAAAGACTTCTTACCTCAAAAAATCCCCTCCATACTCTTAGTCTTGCTAGCTGCCAGCCTTAACTCCTGTGCAAAACTTTTCCTAAAAGCAGCTGCTCCAATCCTATGCCTTCCTGTTTTGATGCTTACCTGCTGTATTTTTGCCTTGCTAAAGGAGAGTTTCAAGTCCCCTTTCTGGTAGTTAGACTCTGGGGTGAATAGGCGTCACAGATACAGAGATTAGAAATAAAAACTTGATCCCAGCTTTCCTTAAAAGTTCAGCTTTCAAATGACTTGCCAATGTCCCAGGTTTTTGTGGTGTTCATTTTAAACTCATATTTTCCAAACTATTTATAAAAATGATATTCCTGAGCAGATTGCTCCTATGATAGATGACATTAATTCTGCTTACATTGCAAGAGATGTCTGGTGAGTGAAGGCCTGCCTGTGAAAAAACATTATGATGATCCATAGGTACAAGAGTTACATGCCCAGAAAATCTGATTTCCAGCTGCCAGTAATGCTATGCTGCCTCAGAAACTGACCTCCACATCACTGTGTCTAAGAACATGTACCACCATGGATGTAGGAAAAATAAACTAGTCCTGTGGAAAGCAGGTTTGCATAAACAACCCATAAAATCTTCAGGAGGGTTTTTACTGTCCTAGAAAATCTGAAAGACATGTGCTTCTTACAGCTTCCAAAGTTAACCTGCTGCAATTTCACTGCAGTTAAGAGATCTCCTTTCCATGTGTTGGTGCCAGGGTAAGCCTGTGCCTGACCTAAGCTCACTAATACAGAGATAAAGTCTACTGTACTGCCTAAGCAAAAAGAGACTGTAGCAGGACTTGTCCCTTTTTTCTTGGATAAGAAAATAACTCCAGTGCTTCCTAACCAGTGTGCAAGCACTGACAAGAGGGAAAATACAGCTGTACTAAATGAAGTCATTTTTAGAAATACAGAATTAAATCATGTAATAATAATCAAAAATCCATATACAAATAAACTACACTCAAAAAAATCTCAGTTTCTAAACAAGAGCACAGTCTGATTTGACTTGCAATAGGAGACAGAAGTGTGACACATTCCCCTCAAGTGATAGGAAAGCACCTCACAGAAGAAAAAACACACCCACAAAACCTCAAATCAAATAAACTATTACTCACTGAACAACTATATTTAAACTCATAGTCTTGAGAATGGTAATGCTATAGACCTTGCAAAAAAAAGAATCTGGAGAAATTTAGGCATAGCTCTTTGTAACTAGTGGGAATCTTCAAAACTGTCTAGAAAATGTTTTGATAAAGAGTAGTAGACAAGACAAAAAAAGTACCAGTATATATGCATCCCAAACAATATTATGTAATGTGGCATTGCTAACTTGGTATACAGTCATAGTTAGGATGGAGCAAATATCTGTCTCCATCAGGAAGAAAACAAAACACTTAGACCTGAGGAAATGGCATGAAGTTGTGTCAGGGAAGATTTAGGTTGTATATTAGAGAAACGTTGTTCACCCAGAGGGTGGCTGGGCACTGGAACAGCTCCCCAGGGAAGTGGTCGTAGCACCAGCCTGACAGAGTTCAAGCAGTGTTAGAAAAATGCTCTCAGGCACATGATGTGACTCTTGGGGATGGTGCTGTGCAGGACTGAGTTGGACTCTATGATCCTGATGAGTCTCTTCCGATTCAGCTTATTCTGTGATTCTGTTTTTTGGAAACATGCATGTTCAGACCCAAAAGGTATAGTGATAAGAGCTTACCAGGACAATCTTGTTATTAACTCAAATCTTTTACACAGTTTCTAACATACATGAATTTGAGAGGCTCACTTGAATTTTATTAGATTCACCAATGTTTCTTCAGGAATGCACACAATTCCCTACGCTCAAGACAACCAGAAGGACTTAGGTAAAAGGACAAAACTTTTTCCAGTCAAACTTTAAGTCTCTTCTAGAGTTCCTAAAATTTTCTGGGCTTCTTTACACTAACAAAATATTACCGTGTTTTTGTTCATCTTCATCCTTCCTTCCTCCAATAAAAACAATTTCTATGGTGCTGAAACATAATACAGCATTACCTGTTATTTCACAGGCACAGCCAGACTCCCTGGCATTAACAAAGGACTGGAAGTATCCTGCTAAGAACCTTTTCTTTCGGGCTCCCACACTACTTAATGTATATATACATATATACATTGTTTAACAACTAAGTTTTCAATATAATGCCTCATTATTTCTGCTCAGAAAATGGATGAACTGTAGTCATACTTAAAATATAACCTTTTGACACAACTGCATTTGTCTGCTCATTGATTTATTTTTTTAAATTACAATATTGCTGATGCCCTTGGTATTGTATCTGCTGCAACACAGATGACTGCCAATATATATGGCCCAATATATATGGCCCAACAGTTTGCCCTTCACTTTCTCAGCATGTCCTCTAGACCTACATGCCTATACACATGATTTCAGGTCATGTTAGTGAAATATTTATTTGCATATTTCATTGATTTTCCATACCTAAGGAAAATGTGCCATGGTCACTCATTGATTTTCCCTTTGGTTACAGTTATGCGAAACTGATCTTATTATCATCTCTGAATACCCAGACAGCTTCAATGACCCAGCAAAAATTTTTCTGTACTCACCTATCTCCAGACTAAAATGGAGCCAGTAAGTAACTGTTATAGTGAAACCAAATACCACTACTATGAGGAAAAACATATTTTTAATTACTAAGAGAAACTGGAATAAACTACTCAAAAGGAATGTTGATGTTATGGAAAGCCTTTCCAAATACACAAATCCTGGAAAATATAGAAATGGTCTTATAGGATTCTGCAAAACTTCTTATTTTTACCATTTACTGTAACCCATCTTCTGGCAAGGACTGCAAAGAAACATGATCAGTAAATTATATACATTGTCATGACAAAAATTCATTTTCTGGATGTTTCAACTAACAAGAACTGTCTCAAGCTCTAGAAATCTGGCAACCTAGACATGTAGACAGGGTAGGACTTAGCAATATTTATCTACTTGCAGGCAGAGAATCCAAGAAATGAATGTAAATAAAGCAGAAATTCAATGGGAAGCTGATAAGGAAGAAGGCAACAGGAAATGAGACAACACAAACCAATATTTCAAATGCAGCAGGCAAGCCGACATCTTTAAGTTCTTTGTCCACAGACACAAATTCAGTCATTTCTTAGAGCTGTAGAGGCAAACAGCAAGTGTCCTCTGTGCTTCAATATTTTTCAGACTGGAAGAAAGGCATTTTTAGAACGGTCTGTGTTCTTGCCACTGAAGAATACACCATTTCTGGGAAATCTATAGTCTTCTGGGGACATCATCTCGCCTCTGAGGCTAGATGTGCGCATTCTCCATCTGCAACTCCTAGTTCTACCACAGAAGTAAACTTTCAAGTTTCAAGAGCCCCTGTTATATCAGCTTGATCCCACTTATCACTCACATGATACCCAACCTCCTCACAGCCTCTGAAGTGTTGCAGCTCTCCAAAACAGTCAGTGACACAAAGGACTTTACTGTAACCTCCTACAGAGCGCAGGAACCTCTCCCAGTTTCGTTCTTTCTGCCTAGGCCAGAGCTCTTTAACACAGTCAGAGTAAGCTCCATTCCAGAGACAAAGTGGACACATTTCTCTTCACTCCTCATTAGCAAATAGGAATTGAACTGTGGTTCTTTTCAGGGAAAGTTTAAGGAACGAGATCATACATGACAACAAAGAGAGTAAAGAGAACACTTCTATTAGAACTTAATGGGTAAGTGAGGATGACAGAGGACAAACACACTAGAAAATTCACTAGCCATTGCTAGCTTTAGGACCAAAACAACCCTCTAACTGTTTATGACGATCAGCCTCCCTTGTGACTGAAGCTTCTACATGAAACACTTTAGGATTCCAACATGCACCCAGCATAGGATACAATTAAGCCTAGCTATCAGAGAACAACAAAACTTCAAATATTCAGAACTTTTGGTATTGACAAGCTTTTTGTCTGAAAAATACAACAGCTTCTCATATTTGCTACAGACCTACTACTATTTTTGCACATTCTAATAAGACCAAAATAAAAGACATATGATATCACATGACTTTGTTCATTGCCTCTTTCTACATTCACTAAGATTTGTGACATCTGAACTCTAACCATAATGTGGGTATTTTTATGGTCAACATCACATCTTTCACACTGCCATTTGTTTCACAAAATTACTTCCATTGTCATGGGCTTGAGATTTAGAGCTGAAGCTGGCAGAACCATTTCTGAGCACTATATATCAAGGGGAGAAAAGGGAAAAATAATTCATAAAGAAAAGCTGACTACTTCCTTAATTATTGAGAGACTGCTACATCACAAAAGCAGTGAGGAGATTTCAGAAATTGACAAAGTCACAAAACTCTTAATTTCAGAAGCACCATCCATTTTAAAACTCACCAAAAGTTGCTTATGACAGTGGCAATTGGAGGTCTTTACAAGCTCTGACACTTTTACTCTGCATTTCTCAGTCAGGCCAATCTTTCCAGCATTTTCCTTTGTTGCTCACCTCCGGCTGTTGTCAGGCCACCAGCCAGCTGTCTTCATTTCTTTAGCTTTTGACACTCAGGATGCCATTGTTTATGCCTCACCTGCCTTTTCCTGTGGATGAAGATGGAAATATTTGCGAATTTTATTTTTGTGCATGACCTAGTTCATTATCCAATCAGGTTACAAATCAAACTACCCTTCAAAGTCATGACTAAACAATCCACATATCCTACACTGTACTGCCATTGGGCAGGAATTTCACACACTTATCACTTAATTTATTAATTGAAGACAACAGGCTGTGCTATCAGTCAACCTGGTTATATGATTAGAATAACATTCAAAGCTTTTTATATCCCAATTCACATGAGGAATTGGCATAACCCCATGTGTATCACATACCCAGCTAAACAAAGGTTTAAAAGCAGACACACAAACACACTGCTTATTTATATGCTCAATATAAAAATGGTTTCTGTATCTCATTGATATCACAATATACTTCTCTAAAGAGTTTTGAGATTATTTAGTGGGAGGGCTCATTATTGCAATAAATTACAAAGTATAGAATTAAAAAAAAATCAAATTTCATGTGTGAATGTGTTGTCGCAAACCAGTCACAACACAGAAATATGCTCGGTGCTGCACACACAAACACGGGACCAAGTCTGAATTTGTGATTATTGAGCCCCAGCATCAACAAACCTGCCATGATGCTGCTAGGCAAAGTGGGGATGAGCAGAAGATTTGCAAGCATTGTAAATATTCTCGCTAGGGTTATGCTCGGATCTACAGGAGCCCGTGGTGTGGTGCTTAGTAGGACAAATGAAGCCAGATGAATAATGAAAGGCAATACCTAAGTAACTATAGTTCCCCTTTTCACCACAGGGCACATGAGAAGAACACAACCTGACTGGTTGGGTCAGCTTTCTAGGCTGGCCACCTGTCACAGGGCAGGTGACAATGGCCCTCCATTTATACAGCTATTTCAATACCTTTGATGAAATACTAGCAGGCACAGGGTAAGCTCTGGTTCTGCATGGAAAGCTCTGTACTATCTATCCCTTGTGAAATCAAATACCTGCACAGAGCCAGCCATTTGCACACATTTTGGAAGTGGGCTTTACATGCTCTCTTTGAAAAGAACAGCCTCCACATTGTGTCTGCTATTAAATAGAGCAAACATTGCAAGACTGATATTTTCCATATAATCCTCTTCTATGCAAAGATAGAGATATTATTAGATGGAGCAAATATACTTATATTTGCCAGACAGAGCAGATATCTTTTGAATGTTATGTTGTATTATAAAATAGGATACATTCCCTCCCCCTCACCCCTTTGCCTAAGTGTCAAAATGAAGAACACTTTTATAACAGAAAAACACAAATGGGTGGAGAAAAAATTGTTCCAGGAAATCCACTTTTGCATGAGTTCACCCTCACCGCTAACCCTACACTTATAAGATGTGAAAGTTTCCCAAAAAAATACAATCAGCTTCGTTTTTGTAAACAATGTTGAAGTGAGGTGCAGCAAAATAAAAATAAATTAAGATTTATTTACATCTTGAATAGGACCAGAAGCTAGTTAAAAGTTAGAAAATTATTACAAAATAATAATTTACAAAGACAAAAAGAAATAACATGTACTCTTAAGGAACAAAATAAGAATTTCAAGGACTGCACTATTCCAAAGGGGCCTGTATTTTTACAACAAATTGACAAAACTTGAAGATGCAGTAAGATGATTTGGAGACTGAGATCTAAATTCAGCCACTGGGAAGGGCTGTTCATGCTCTGCTGCCGAGTGCTGTAAAGGCAGACTCTACTTCAGGATAGCAAGAAAATGAGCAAGGAGATCAAGAGAACTAATTGGAGCTATGCCAAGGATCCTTATGGAGAGTTCAAAAGGAACACAGATGCCTGGAAAAAACAAACCCAAAAAACCTAACACAGGTTTTTCATCTTCTGGCAAGTGCTGCAATATTTAGTCAGCATGCCCTTGCTGCCTCTTTTGAATGTTTATCATTGTCAACACAAAATTCCTCAGATTAATCAAGGTCAATGAAGGATATAAAGGGAATTCACCATAATTAGAGCCTCTTAAAACATTCAGACACACAGTATGCACTCTCTGGAAGTTTAGCATACACAGAGTGGTGTACAACCCTTAGTTACCTTCAGCAGTGTTTGTTACACATAGACAAATGATTTGTTTTTCTGCAAAATGAGCAGTGTCCTGCTGCAGTTACTCTTCCAGCAGCATCAGTAAGAGCCACTTCAAAGCCATTCTTCTGTTTTGCTGGGCATGAAGCAGTTTTGAAAATACTACTGCTTGCTAAATACCAAGGGAAAGGGCAAGATCCTCTTTGGTGGCACATAGGGATGTTCAGTATCTCTCAGGAAGTTTAAAGGATCTTTGACATTCCAATAAAAGGTTGTCTGCTTAATTTAAAAACTTCATGGCCCTGCTACATTTTCCTTTCATATATATGAAATCATCAACTCTTGCTGTCATAACCTTTTGGTAAGTTTGTTTACAGGACATGAGTACTGATGCTTTGTAATTCTCATGGTAGTGACTGCCTTGTTGAAGGACAAAGCTTTCTGTTCTAAGAGCAAAGCTAAGTCCAGGTATGTCTAGTGCAGAAAAAAGAGGTTGCTAGGAATTTTAAGGGTTTGCATCATCTTACCAGAAAAACAGGACAGGTCTCTAGATAAAACTCTTAACTGCCAGTATTCCTTACACCAATCTATGGGCAATTTAGAGCATTGAGTTCTAAAGCAACCAGTATTTTAAACAGGCAGAAACATTAATAGACATTTACTGTAAATAAAGCTGACCTAAAACTTTAGGAAAACCTGCATTCTGCCAGCTGCCTACCAAGCTGGAAATCAGGTTCCCAGTGCCCGTAACCTTGAGCACCCTGATGCCCTAGGAAGACAGCTGCCTAGGGAATGACTTTAAAAAAAAAATCTTTCTTTAAGTTTACTGGTTCACTGGGTTTCTCCTCACAAATATTTAAACTACAATAAAAATACTATTTTTTTAAGCATTTGATCCATTTCGGTACCAAAATAATTTGTTGTTCCAACCTTTTCCCCACCACAAGCTAGGAAGAATAGTTTCCTCCCCATGAAAATTGCATAGGAGAGAAATTCCTTTTTCTAGCCAGCACCATCTGGATGTAAAGCTTAAAATGTCAAGAGGGCATGAAGGAAACTGCAGCAGGCCAGCTTCCTACACAGGGAAGGCTAATGTTAATTTACATACTCATTAAAATTCATCATGCTTCAAAAAGATAGAAGAAAATTGAAGGAGATAATATATAAATGCAGTAAAAAGTAACAAAAAGAAGAGATAGCCTAAAAGCAGGAAAGAGAGAGAAAAAAATACTGCAGAAATTGAACAATTTGAGAAAGGACACTGCTGAAAAGTTAGAACTTGATACAAAACTTAAGAGAAAAAAATCCCTTTATTGTAAAAACCAGTAAATACATCTAGACTAGCAGGTCTCAAGCTTGTTTGAACTGGGGTTTCATCTAACAGCAGGAGTTATTTCCCGAGCCCAGCCCTGTGTCAACTACTTAGAGGATGAAAGATGCTGAATGTGCAAGACTCTCAGTGGACCATCACTGCTCCCAGCGCTCGAGAAGATCTTTCCCAGTTTGACTTTATGCATTGCGACAACAAAGCATGGTAAGTGCAGAAGAAGCATTTTTAGAAGAAAGGTGCCCTGAAGCTACTATAACTGGTCCAAGCAGGATTTCTTCAGTTCAGAGGATAGCATGGAACAGTCACATCCATTTTCATTATTACCACAAAGAGCCATAAGGCCCTGCATGTCCTCCCCCTCACACAAACACAGGCAGCTTTAACCATGAAACCCCCAGGTTCATAAAGGCAATTTATGGAGTTTTCTTGACAGCTTTCTGTGATAATTATCCAAACTTCCTTCATGAAACTCAAGAAACATGAGAAATATTTTTGTGGTTGTTCTCCATAACACTGTGGTGCTCTGTACTACAGAAAGAAAAGGAATCACTGTGACGTGCACCGTGGAATGTCAGAAGCATAATAAAGGCTCATTAACACCAATTTTATCCTTCTTACTCTTCTCACTAGAATCAGTCCAGAACACATAATTTACATTGTACAAAAATTGTACAATACCCAATAAGAAAGAGTAAATTAATCTCTAAAGTTTTATTTAAACTCTCCACATTTAGCTTAACAATCACCAGAACTTTGAAGAAGAATATATAGGCTAGTTGGAGGTACTCTAATTATATATACAATCCACCATTGGTGTCCAAAATCCAAGCATACCCAAGTATAAAAACCATATTGTACAGATGTAGAAATCTGAATTGCAGATGGACAAAGCAAAAGAATCCAGCAGAATGTGCTAATATCAATATTTCATGCACTGAACCACGGGTTACAGCAGCAATATTCCACCTGTTCTTCTCACCAATATTGACAACACTATAATTCTAAATACGAAAAGTTCTTGCTGCATCTTGAAGATATTAAGATGCAGGATCATGTAATTGAGAGAGGTTTACCAGCTTTGCAATACGTTTAATTGCGAATTGTTTAATGCTACCTTGCAGCCCAAGATACTTCTATTGCACACCTATTGTAAATTCAATAATTTTTTCTTTTGAAAGTATCATACATGGCAAACCCTCCAGAAACACATTCTGATGCCAAAGTAAAATTAAAAGGAACGGCTGAACCTGTGGTAGGAATATCCTCAGGCAGATATATAGCAAAAGCAGCTGGCTAAAGAATAAGGTTGATTGGATCTTCAGCAATCATTTGTTCATCAAGACACACACCGTCAGCATCTCCCCCATGAACTGGAACCTTATTACATTCAAAAGCAACCATAATGACACAGCCACTCTGATGTTTCTCCTCAGGAAAGGGTCATGTTCTGAAAAAAACATGAAAAGATGACTATGAAGAAATGTAGGATTATGTTTGGGAGCAGCTGAAGCTTCAGCACTTCATTACCCAGGCCTTCTCTTTGCCATTTTCTTTCTCAAGTCTTCCTCTTGTTTACCCTCTTCCCTTTCTTAGCTTGCTTTCCTGTCCTTTGCTAGACACAAAGTCAAGATTTCACAGTTTTGCTATAAGCTTTAAATTAATATTTCTTTCTTATAGTAAATATTAGCGCTATCCAGCATAAGAAAATTAACATTGATCTGTGTACCACACAGCTTGTGAAAATTGTGAGCTCGGAATCACTCAACAGGTTTTGTTGAGTGACCTTTGCTATGAGAATGAAAAAAAAATAAACCCATTCCATGAAATTGCTTCTCCTGGCAAAGATTTGTCACACAGTGATTTTCATTCAGTGCTCTAACACAGCAACTTGCAAAGTCATGGGATCGATGGGCCCTAGGCAGATACAAAAGCACACATACATGGTCACTGACAAGGCAGGGCTGAATCAGCCCAAGGAGGTGCCTGCATTTCACAGCAAGATGCCTGGTGCCAGCTGGGAACACCAGGCCAGCAAAAGTGAAAGTTGCTGCAGAGATTACAGGTGCCACCACTTTTCATCTCTACACATTAGAGAATTTTCAAGGTCAAACAAATTCCAAATTCAGCTCTCAGGTCAGCAAAACAAATCCTTTGAAGCAAAGGTTGTTCGTGAGGATCATCAAAGAAATTTAAGAACAGCAGATTCATTTGCTCATTACAGCTTTCAGAGTAACTATTTTAATTTGAATTTAATACCACCTTTATTTAACAAAGAGCATAAGCCCAAAGGGCTACAACTTTAAGTACAAGCATTTAAAGATGAAGCCACAGTGAGAATTTAAAACATGTTAGCTCTCAACTCTGCGTCTAGATACCCAATCAGCAAGATTCAGATCAAGTCTATACAGGCTACTTCTTAATTTGGCACCTTTTATGACTTCAGTCGCATATTCTTAAGAAAATAATATCCTCTTGTCCTCATTCTGTCACTCTAGATTTCAATGGTGCACGGAGTTTTGTCAGCTGAATTCCTGACACACACTCAAAACAGGCAAATGGTTTAAAAAAGGCAAAAAATATACATCTGTCTCTTCTGTTCTCCCCTCTATTATTAAACAAGAGCACAACAAGAAAACACCTAGGGATTTTATTTCTTCATCTCGCTAGGAGTCATGATCTCTTCAGAATCAATTACAATAGCAGAAAGAAGGTGCTTTGTTTCACAAAAAACATGGACTTAAAGACTGTGAAGATGCATTGATTTATTTCTTATCTAGGAAGATGTTCCTGCAACTAAGATCAGCAACGCAAACACTCAGAGTCCTTGACTCCCAAAACCTATAGTCAGTAGATTTAGTATGTTGGGTGACCTATGATATATGACCAAGTCTGTGGTGTCTTAGGGATAGACACAGTACAGCCCTCTTAGCACTCTAAGGCAGCTGAAGAACTGACTCTCTGAACTTCCAAATTATTCAATAGTCTCAACAGTATGTAGCAAATTACAAAAACACATAGCCAGCCAAACTTACAGCACTGTCCGTATATACAAACTGAACCTGGTGCTGTTCAAAAAGAATTCAAAGCAGTTTCCATTTATTTTTCTACTTCAATAGAAAGATTTTAGGCAACTGGTATATTATTACAATCTAAGTTATTTCACAAAAAACACTTACTAAAAAAAATTCAATAATGTTTCAAAAGTGTGTTTTAGAAGGTTTCATCCTTGAATTATGGAAAACAAGTGAATTTCAGGATATTCAACACTAGAGCTACAAACCAAATTGACTTCTTTTTTCAGTAGTTGAAATGCAAGAGTGTGGTGCATGGAAATCAGTTTCAGGATGACCCAAAAGAAATATTTTTCACTTTCAACTGACATAAAAAAATTGAAAATATTCTGGTTTGGGTTGAGATACGACATTTTATTTCCTTTGGGAAAGTTTTTCCTGTTCTTTAAATTATGTGTGCTAGAGCTTCCAATAAAAAGATATCACTTAGAAAAATCACAGAATGGTTTGTGTTGGAAGGACAGAGTTCAAGAAGTGTTTGGACAATACTCTCAGGCACATAGTGTAACTCTTGAAGACAGTTCTGTGCAGGGCCATGGAGTAAGACTCAATGATCCCCTTGAGTCCCTTCCAACTCAGCACGTTCTGTGACTCTGTGAACCTCTAGAGATCATCTTGTCCAAACCGCCTTGAATATCTCCAGAGACTGAGACTTCACAACCTCATTTCCTCACCGTTCTTGTCATCTTTACTGCAGAGGAGACTGTTCCCAAGTTTCACCAAAATCTATAGGTGGTTTTGCTGATTTGCAACTGCATCTTCTGGCATCAAAGCTCCACATCAATTTTTTTGTTTGGCTTTGCTAGTTAGCTTGTGCTACCAAGTAATAAATGCCCAGTGACAACCCGCCAACCAAACTCAGTGCAAGCAACATACACACAGGTAATATCAGCACTGTGCTAATTCATATCAGCTATGGACTCAATCTGATGAGGTATAAACCACTACAAGGAAGGCAGCAGGACTTTTTTTCCCCCTCCTTCAGACTGAATTCAAATTGCTTAGTGCAACAAGCAAGAAAGGTGAGAGTAGTGAGGGAAATTCCCCAATATTATTTTAGCCAGAGATCCAAATTTTAATTCAATGCTGTATTCCAGACAGGGAGTAAGGATGAGAAACAGAATGCACATAGTACATAGCCCCAAGACTGTGCAGTTCAGGAATAGCTAGAGCATGTTATTCATTACCTTGCACTTCTTCTGAAAAGACCTCTTTCCCCTTCTCATTAAACACATAGTAAATAAAAAGAAATACAAATCCCAACAATCTTCTGCCCTTGGCAGAAAACAAACAATGCTGGGACTAAGATTTCATACTATGGAGGGCAAGTTTTCTTTCCTTTTCTTGTCATGGTTTTGCAGCTCAGGGGGGAACAGTTAGATAAGTACCCTAAAGGGGGTGAGAAGCCCTGATACACAAAGGAAATAAAAAAAACCATCTGGAAGCATTAGAACAGATGCTGGTAACTTACCTGCAGTGTAAAAACACTGGTGAGACAAGCAACTAACTGTGAGAAGCAGCAGGAGGCAGAAAATAGACAACAGAGGAAGTCTGCAAGAAGGAGAAAAAATGCAAAGAAATAAATTGAAAAGAAAGAGCAACTGCATAGCTAAAGATCCTGAGTGCTAGAAGAGCCTGCTGAACAGAAGGCAATTCAGTGGGGCAGGATTGCACTGTAGTGTGCAAAACCCTTGATCTGAGATCAGGGCTCTTTGGGACACAAAAGTAACTGGGTCACTAACAACAGAAATATCCACACCTTTCAAAGTACTGCACAGTCCTATCTGAATTTTTGCCAAATATCACAAGCTAGGGAGGGTCTGTCTCAGAGGCTTCAGAGAGAAAAAGGTGACCCAGCTGGGGGGCTGATGATACCATACAGGCATTTGTGTCTTCTGTGAGTCACTACTGAACTTCCTTCAGGCCTGGATGCTGAGGGACCTGTCTCTCACTATGAAGTACAAATGATATTTGGCTCACCTGAGCTAAAAAAGTCCACATGTGTTTTACAGAACCAGTCCTTTAATATTGTTTCTTCAGCAAATTTTCACTTTTGATCTAAGTTCTCACTGCTCTTTCAACCACCTGCTCCTGAATCCTTTTTACCAGTTGATACAAATATAACTGGTGATAGGGTTTCCATGCTTTCTTCTAAAATTCACTGTGGCTCACAGCACTTTCTCAATCCTCAGATAAACTGACTTCTATACATTAAGATGGTGTGTGTGGATAAAGATGAAATCCATTTGTCACATCTTTTTCTCTAGAATATTCATTGCTCCCAGGAGTTAGTCCATGTACCCCACTTACAAGATGAAACACCTTTCCTCATTTTTTTCCATAAATATCATTAAAATATATTAGATTGCTGGGATTTATACAGAGATAATTGGCAGGCTTTTCAGGTCTGCCAAAGATAAATTGAATATGTGGTTCTTCTATACAGAGAGAATTATCTGAATAAATAATGTATTAGGAGAATTTCACTTCTTATCTATATCTGATTCATTCTCAGATAAGCATATATACATTTGCACTGGTGTCACTCAGGTTGCAGAACACATAAACAGCAGCAGATGTGTTCTTTGTCAGTTTCTTTAATATTCAGGGTAGAAAACTCAGCAGAACACTGATATAGTAAAACAAACAAAAAATCTCACCTCTTGAGGTATAGGAAAGGGAGTAATTTATTTTCTTTGTTTCAGCTTTTCATTATGTTTTCTTCCAGTTTTATCTTGTAATAAATTCATCTTTAACACATGAAACCACCCATAAAACCTTTATAAATTGCATCTCACGCAGCACTGCAAAGCACTTTCCAATAGCTCTTAATTATGGAAAGCCAGCACTGGAAGAACCAGGTTCAGAAGAGGCTTACTACTGGTTTTGGACATATATCTGTCCACCAGGCCACGTGCCTGCACACATGGACAGTGTCACAGCACTCACAAACCTGTTCAGACAGACAGCTGAGGGGGGCATAGAATCAGGCTTGACATACACTTGTCTCCTTAAGATGAAACAAAAAAGGTGCTTATCTGTATAACTCTGAAGGAGAACTTCATGATACTCTACAAATTTTCTCACTTGCTGGCACAGGGAAATACAACCTGTTGTTGCTGGTGTCACAGGGAAACATTCAATCTTTCAAGAAGACATACTGTCCCTCACACTGGATCTACAGTAAGGTCAATGACAACTGACTGCTCATAGTTTGAGAGGGGGGAAAAAAAGGTTGTAGTTGAGAAGACTTCCTGTTCCAAAAGAAAAGGGAACTAAAGGACCTTAATTACAGCTCAGATGAGAATGGTGAGAGATGCTTTTCTTCTCCAAAAAACATCTCAAGCCTGTGAAAAGTATGCATGGTCTCCCGTATACATTTAGTGATACAAACACGCAACATTCAATTAATATTGAATTCTTCTCTACTTCATCTAAAAGATACGTCATGCAATTAATATAGTAACTCACAATTTTTTCAGTGAAAGACATCTCTCTTGAGCCTTTTTTATTTTAATATTTCGATTGCAAGAGACATAAAATATTTATGCCTTAGATCTGTAAGAAAGACAAGTGTGGGAGTGAAGTTGGTTTTAAAGACAATCACTTACTACTCAGGAGCAAAAGGCAGTTTTTTTTTCCTGGGTGACAGAGAAATACTTTTCATGTTCATCAGTTGTTGTTTCAAAGAGCAAGGGAATTCTCTGTTTCCTATATCCAGTTGGTTATGCCCATGGCATGAATAACTGGATTAAATTGCAAATTCGGATTTGATAACATATAAAGTTTTGAATGAGTAAAGACAGCAAAGCTCTAGACAGATCATCTATCTTTAGACCGTGTGACTATCTTCAGATTTCATGAACAGAAATTCATATGTTTTCCTAGAATAGGCTGAGTTGGAAGGGACCCACAAAGATTATCAAGTCCAATTCCTGGCCCTTCAAGGGACTGACCCCAAGAGTCACACCATGGTGCCTGAGAGTATTGTCCAAACACTTCTTGAACTTTGTCAGCCTTGGTGCTGTGACCACTTCGCTGGGGGGCCTGTTCCAGTGCACAGCCACTCTCTGGGTGAAGAACCTTTTTTCTGATATCCAACCTAAACCTCCCCAGACACAGCCACAGGCCATTCCCTCGGGTCCTGTCATTGGTCACCATAGAGAAGAGAGTTAAAGAGCGTAGGCAACAACAACAGCATGCAAGCATGCAGGTGCTCTGGCCAGGATTCATCTGTGTCAATGAAATATCTACTGTCCACAACACCTGAGCAAAATGTGTTGGCAGAAAAACGGAGAGGTAGCTGGAAAAACTCAAACACAGACTAGCCCAAATCTCAGTGTTTCAGAAGCCAAGAGCGCTTTGAGCAAGTAACTCACCAGCCAAGACCCATCTGCCTTGTCCTTACAGTCTACTCAGGAGACTGAGAAAGACAAACAGAGCTGAACAGGAAATTAAATTTCCGACTCTAGATCTGCTCATCCAGTATTAAGAAAAAGCCTAAATATCTGTGTGCACCTTCCATACAAAAATCATGAATGCATACACCTGCAAAAAAATAAAAAGCTAGAGTTCCAAATTTATTTGAATTTCAGTTGCATGCAAAAGTTATCCTGGTACTCACTGATGGACTTTCTATTCCTTTTGCAATTGAAAAGATGAAGTGTATTCCATCTGTGTGCTGCAGGACCAGCTCACAGAGCCAGTGGCAGTCAATTACAGGCCACTACAGGTGACCAAACCCTAGATGGAATAAACTTCAGTCCTTACTGCACATGCCAGAGATACAATGGATTTGTTACGGGTAGCTTATTTTGAGCATGCAACAACAGAGAAACCATTCAGATGTCAAATGGCTGTTTTTCTCATATTCTGTAATTTCTTGTATTGTAAAAAGTTTTGTTGTGTCTCAAAAAAGTAAGACTGTCCTCTATTAAAGCAACAGAGATAAACAGCAGCATCTTGCACAGGCTGTTTGCCAACAAGTGGTCTAAATACACCCAAAAAAATGAAAACAAACAAAACTAGAAACAAAACAAACAACACAACCAAAAACCCCCAACACACCAAAATACCAAACAAAACCCCCAAGAAACAAGGTCTCCACCTGCAAGACTTTGAGTAAATCTTTGATGTTCAGCTTTCTCTTTTCACATCTATGAAAAAAACCCAGCAATTATCTGACTGTATCAAAGGAATGACCATTAGATTTAGGCATAGATTGAAAAACTCACTAGATGTGTTGTAGACCACATTCAGAAAACCAGAATTATTAAACTGATAAAACAACAAAGCATTTAGCATCACAAAAATTTGGCTTCAGATTAAAAAAAAAAAAAAACAAAAAACCAGTTCTGAATATTCTCTTTCAAATAAATTCCCATCACAAGTTCACTTGCAAATTTCAAAGTAAGGTCTCAACCTTTCCTACATTCTATACATATTTAGAAAAAGCCATATGGAAGGGAAAGAATCAGTATTATCTTTTCCCCTGGGGGAGTTCAAGCTGTGGGGTTTTAAAATACAGCTGGAGGAGCCACTAAATGATTTCTGGAACAAGTTTCCCGGAAAAGTACTTTACATGAGACCTTGAGCAGTACCTCTTCTTTCAAGGGAAACAATAGAATTATTCAGATGCCGATGCATGTGCTCCACCACTTTAAGGGAAAGTGTACTTTTGTTCAGAAATGTCTTTTAGTTTTCACACTTGGAAAAGAAAATAACAGTATCGATGGGAGAATACAAGAAAGTGCTGCCATCTTCAGTAAAATTTCCCTGCAGCAGCCAGGGCACAGAAGTTTTGAAGCTCAGTCAGCATAATAAAGTGGGCTTGTAGTCTGAGAAACCCATCCACCTCACCTACCCACTTTTTGTCATCACTAACCTCCAGCTAAATAGCTGCCAGCATGAGAGTGGACCAGATAGAGCTGTTGAGCTAGAAACTCACATGATGTGATGGTTTGCCAGTGAGAAAACCTGGAGAACGCCCATATTCTGCCATTACTCCTGCATTCCTATCAGAATAGGGAGAACAATATCATTATAATAAAGGAATCACCAATAGGGACCTGGGGATAAATTTTGATGGGCCAGCACTGATTGGGGTTGTTTCTTCACATACAATTATAAGATTTTAGTATAAGCTACCACGAGAAAATTATGAGAGCTTGCAGGACTGTTAAGAAATTTCAGTTTTGCTTAGAGCATTGTTTTGTCCGTACAGAGCAATCATCATTATCTCCATTTACTGATCATGAGGAAATACAGTGCCTGAAGAGCAGCTGTCTCTCAATTTGCAGTTTTCGTGCTCTTTCTGTGAAGGATCCTATTGTTCAAACACATTTACATTTGAAAACACATAATAAATGGTAAGAATGGCATTTAACAGAAACCTTTCTTTCCTTGTGACCATGCAAGACAGGCTGGCTGTCATCATTCCTGCACCACCAACCTGCCTTCAGTCCAGTAATCCACAAAACCACAGGCCAGTTTTGAGCAGCATGAAAGGAAATTAAACCTGTAGCATTGAAGAGAGAACAGACCTAGGGCAGTAAGGCTGTAAGCCTGTCCCTTGCTGACAGGGCTGGAGTCTTTCAGATTGGCAGAGTGTGAGCAACAGAGATGGAAACAGCAAATGCCATAGGAGCCTGAGTGGGGATTGGATATTCACTGACTGACCCCAGAAGGGAGAGGACCCACAGTCATCACAGAAGGGGCCCAGAAAAGACCGCCAGGAACACCTAAGGATCAGACCTCCACGAACACCTCCAGGAACACCTCCAGGAACAGACCTCCAGGACTGTGAACCTCATATCTGGACCCACTATGCTGACATGCTGGAGTAATTTTCTGGACTGATTCTCCCTCCCACAAGATACAGAAATCATGCCTGTTATGCCTCTCACTAACATCAGTTACAGAATAACCGGATCCAAAAAAAATGGAATGAATCTGCCTGTGATATAAACAACCCTCCCACTACCACTGAATCTGTCAACAGCAGGTCTTCCCTCTCCAGACTGATCTAGACTGAATAGCTTTTTCAAACTCTGAACAGTTATCTAAACCAAATTTCCATGTTTCTTTTTTTTTTTTTCAAGATAAAACAGGAAAATATGATTCTTGCAAAAGTAGATTAGACCAGCCACTGGGGAAGCAAAACTTGTACACTGAGTGATTGCTTTTGCTCCGAGCGAATTTAATCTTTTCCCCTCTATTCCTTTCCTCTTTTTTTTTTTCTGGCATTAGGCAAAAGCTTCAAATCTGACCACGCTTTTTCGATGAGCTTTGATCTAAGTTATGTTTTGACAATATAGGATTAAAATACCTGTTTTGCAAGAGAGCACGTCCATGCATATTCATGGCTGCAAAATATCTAGAGAATTCATGCAATTAAATACCCACTAGTTTTGACATAAGAAAGAGTACTACCATTAAATCGCTATCAAAAAAGAGATAAATCAATAAAAAATTTTGTAAGAGAATCTAAGTAACCAAGATTTACTCCACTCCAGTAATGTAATGTTTTGCTTTCCCTCTTCAAATGACAGATGCCAGACAATTTAGATTTTTCTTTGAGACTAGGAACCTTAATTTAATTTTATGTTTACAAGGTCATTAATTCCAGATTTTTCCGTTCACATGAGAGAAGTTACCACAGTAAAAAGGACCCTGAAAAAACGGAGACAGAAAACATAGGTACATAGACACATTTTTGAAGATGACTACTACTGCTTTTTTTTCCTGCTGCATTTTCTAAAGGTCTTTCTTTGCTCTGTCTGCCTTCCTACACAAATCATTGATTTTTATCTGGTTTTACATTATCACATCCTAAAATACGCTGTGAAACCTCTGAATGCCTGTTTCCTCCTAAAGCAATCCAGCTTCTCAAGCAACACAAAAAGGATACTCAGAGAAGGATATATTACCAGCAATACATGTTACTTGAAAACCGTTGGCAAGTTGGTGATATTTTCTTATTCACTATCACTTAGCAGAAGAAGTGACAAGACATACATTAATCCCTCATGCTTGTTGATTTTTAAGTATTCAGCCATGTGCCTCTACTCCACTGCAGCTAGTACTTCCTGCAACTCCTGCATAAAAACACCATGAACTTCCATCTCCTTCTGGAAACACCCTCCAGAGCTTACTGCTTCTCCTGCTGTGAGAATAGTAAACTGTTCCAAGGGTCAGCATCCAAGGTTTCCAGCTTGGCAGATCACATTGCTCTGTTTCCATCACAAAACCCATAATTTAAACACTGTTTGTCTATACCAGTGCAGTAGGTCAGACTTCTTCCTGAAGGGCGGTTTATGATCTGCAAGTTATACCTCTGGTAAAATTGTGCCTTTGAAAACACCGGTAGCCAGGAATAAACTATGTGCATAGTCCTGAAGGAGGATGAATATCTGAAGAACAATAGGCTCACCCTGACTACTGCAAGGCCATTCTTTGGCAAGTGACACCCATGTTACTTTGCAGGTGTGTCACTACTGGCTAGTGCTTTCTTCTTGCTCTTCACTACCTTTATTATTATTTTAAATATGGCTGCTTCTGAATTTTAAGACTGAGGGAACTAACAGTGCTAAGACACTTGGGCATAACTCTGACACTTTTCTACTTGGAAGGAAAACAATACATGCTTCAGAGGCAGAAAGACGATCTGATAGCTGTCCATAATTAAGCTTTTCTAACCCTAAGTTGTCACAGGCAACAGATACACATATGATACCTATAACCATTTCCTTTAGACTTACTTTCACCAAATGTAAGAAACCTGACTGCAGGATGTGCGTTAATGGTGACTGTGCTTGTCACTTGTAGGGAAAGGGGGCAAGGTGTGGGAAAAATAACACTTATTTTTCAAAGGTCTTTCTAGGGGCTTTCAAACCTATACACCATTCAACAAATAAAAGGGAGTCTTCTGTTCATTCCAGAAAGTGCAGATAGGGGAATCTTGGGGGGATTACTGCAGACAAGGGAATCTGACGGGCAAAAGGCAAGTGTTAAAAAATTGTGTTTGACTAACAAATACAGAAGAAGTTTCTGAAGTATTTTGTCATGAAAAAAAAAACAAGAATAAATTTTCATTCTATACATTCCCTACCTGCCATAAATACAGGATAACTAATGGGATTTGGAAGGCAATTCTATTTCATTATTTCAGAATAAGAAGTTTTAAGCCCAGTACCCACTCCTTTATCTGCCTCAATGCACATTGCACAATCTGATTCTACCTGTGCTCTTTCAATTGAATCATAAGTAGTATTTCCACATCCTTAAAAATGCTTTTGTTTCTAAAACAGACGGTTTCAAACATTTGATAAAAAAAGAAATCAAACCCTTGCTATTTTTTCATTCTCACACACCAATGCCTATAAAATAAGTTCTGGAAACTACCACACCGGCATCCAGACTATCCTGGGTCCTTGAGTCATTGTCTGTATTGCTGGAATGCAGACAGCCTTATATCTGCTCACATCTGCTTGCAGGGCAAATAAGCACACTGTAATTGGACATGCCCAGGTGAAAGGTGTGCCTCGTCCCCTCTAACCACCCCTTACATCACCTATGCAGGGAAATGAAGCAGAGGATTTGCAGGAGAAGGCTCCTTTTGGGGTGACATATTTGCAATGAATGTTTCCACTTTTTTGTGAAGCAGCTTTGTCACTGTTTCCCAGCTCTTCAGAAACAGCTAGGAGCTACACAATGCTTGACAGTTATGTATCAACAGCCCTGAGGATTTTCCCCATCCACTATTTTGGGAGAAACATGCCTTCCTCGTGCTTAAGGAGCAAACATAAGGATCTAAAATGTTGTGTACTAAACAGGCATACCACCTTACTTCAGGGCAGACACATTCAAATGAGCAAAGAGAGTTGCAAGCATTGGCTTACCATAATTTTTCCTTCATTTGGCTAGAATATAGTAATTCTGCTAATTGATACTCCTACCACAGTGTTAAACAAACAAATTGGATAAAACAGAGTTTGGGAGTATTTTGTCACATTCTGGGTTTCCTGGCAATAGTTACTGTCTGTATATCCTGGGGCACCAACAGATGTAAGTCTGATAGAAGCTGCTTCCCCAGTTCCATGTCCAAGAAAAATACAGGCTTAATTCTGAAATGTATGCACACATGGCAGATTAAAAAAAAGACGACAATTAACCCTCTGCCCCCTGGCCCACACTGGATTTCAAATTCTGAACAGGTTTTTATGCTTCTCCAGCCCACTCCCCATCTCTTACAGGCTACATGATCCTAGAAGAGGGGCTAAGAGTGTCTTTTTTTTCCAGAAAATTCAATTTTCTGGAAAAGATGCCAAAAGAACCCATCCATTCATTAGCTCCTCAAGAAGATAACATGGGAAGAAATTTAGCTCAGGTGAACCCAGATGGGTGGTGATTAATCAATCAGTACTCAGTGTGGCTGTCATTAAGCACTATTCCAAAGTAAGCCACACTTTGCATTCTCAGATACTTCAAACACTGAAGAATATCTGAATGGGCTACAACAAACAGCACCAGACAAGGTTTCTTTAAAAACTGTTCATTGATACTGAGGAGGTTTACAAAATCCCACCAAAGAGCAATGGTGATCCACAAAACTTGGACAAGATTGATAGTCACCACACAAAGTCCAAACCCAGAACCAAAGAACCAAACCCAGACCCAAACCACTCTTCAGTTTGATACTTGATTTCCTCAAGAGCCCCTGGAAGTGGTAAGCATTCAAGATAAGCATCCAACAGGGTTTAATTCTCCTAACAAGGTTAGGTCCTGAAATATCTTGTGAAGGAAGGAGACAGTCTACTTGCACCAGCTGATCAGAAAGACTGATCTATTCTGCCTCTGGAGAATGTGTATTTTTTACCTTCAACATTGTTTAAAATAGTGTTCTCTTATGTATATGCACTAAGTGGTAGACATGTAAGTTTTTAAGTAATACAGCACAGAGAAAAAACTCAATTGGAAAGTAAAACAACTGAAGCCTAACTTTATTCCTCCATTTGGTCAACAGCTATTCTGCTTAAAAAAAACAGCTTTGATTCTATCACAGCTCTCTTTTCACACAGATCCTGATCCAAGTAATTTACATTTTTTACCACAGAATATCAGGGGTTTCAACTTTGCTTCATACATTCTCAGTTGTGACACTAAGGAAGTCAGGGTTCATCACTGCAGATAAAATCTAGAAGGCTCCCTCAAAAAGTCAGGATTTGGACACTTAGTGATTCTTCAGATGTGCTGACCCTAAGTTTTTTTACAGAGCCATCACTGTTGACCTGTTGAAGTGCAAAAGACACAGTTTTACCAGGTGGTGTTTTTGGCCCACTTGGGCCCATAAAACTAAGGAGAGCGAAAGACAGGTGTGGTGTATCAGTCCTGGTGTATCCAGGACTTACACAAAATTAATCTGAAATACTTTTCAATCCTCTGTTCTCAGATTTTCTCTGCTTCCCAACTCCCAGGGATTCATCTCTCATTGAATGCTGTGAAAATAACTGCAGTGAGCCATTTCATTATAACAAGCTCATTTTGTAACCACCCACAACAGTAGCAGCTGTTCATTCCAGAGCCAGAACAGACGTGCTGCACCCAAATGGCACACTCAGCACTGGCACTTTAGCTACCCAAATCAAAGGCAATAATAACAAAAGTATGTGTTGGAGAGATGCCAAAAAGGGTCTCGCCTGATTCCGAGTGGTCCAGGATTGCAATAAGCCTTATTGTCCATGACTATAATGATAAACAAGAGATTTTTGTAGGACATAATTTCAAATTAAGGTACAATATAAAAAAAAATACAAAGTCTGTCCAAACTAGAAGAAGGGTCCACGAAATACCATAGAAAACAAAGGGACTGAAAAAGAATTGGAGGTGTTCCTTCCATATACTCAATACTAGCCACTAAAATATATCTTAGCTACCCTAGAAGTAGAAGGCCAGCAAGGAAGCTGAAAGGAATTCTTGATGACTGTGTTCCAAAACAGGCACTCAGGAATGATGAGGCCACAGCCAAGAAGCTCAATGCCCTCTTTTGGTCAGTTGCTACTACAGACAGTATTGGAGAGATCCCACAACTTACACATTCATCCCAGCAGAGAGCTTGGAGAAGCTGTATCAGTCTAAAGCAAGGACACAGGCAGTATTAGACCAAACAGACAAATTGGAGGTTATTGCGTCACCAGGAGTGGATGGCATTCACCTGAGAGCTCTGGGGAAACTCAAGTCTGGAACTCCTGGTTAAGGTTTGTAGATGATAAAAACTACAAAAAAGCTGCTATGCTACAGGACTGCCAATGGAGTCCAAAAAGGGCTCTAAAGAGCATCATGGGAACAACTGAAGAGTAATTTCCAGAAAGATAATACTGGATAATGCAGAAAGTTAATAACTGGAAAATAAAGGCTCTTTCATAAATGATTCTACAAACCTGCAAGCCGAACAATTACTTTTCAGTGTGAAGAAGAGTAAGCAGTGAGGTCTTTGGGGAATCAGAGTTGAGACTTTTTCTACTCCGTATCTTCACCAGTGACCTGGAGAGAGGAATGAACAGCTAAACCTCAGTTTGTGAATTCTGCTAAACAGTTGCAAGCAGTTGAATGCTATGCTGATGGCAAGGAACTTCAAAAGGAGTTCAGAGAACCAACTGAGCAAAAACCTGGCTGGAGAGAAAACTGCAGTGAAAAGAGGGCATAAGGGGTTATTCTTCCATGATGTAACATCCCTGTATGCTTCTTGTGTACTGCATGCAGTTCTAATAGCAAGGATGCAGTTGAGTCAGAAACAGAATCACAGAACTGCTGACATCAGAGGGAACCTCAAGGTTGTCGAACACAATTCCCCTGCTCAAGCAGGCTCAGCTAGAGAAGCTTGTCCAGGACCATGTCTGGCTGGGTTTTAAATGTCTCCACAAATGGAGACACAATAAATTCTCTGGGCAACCTGTTCCAATATTCACCACCCTCACAGCAAAAAATTGCTTTCTTGCATCAGATGGAATCTCATCCATATTAATCTATGCCCATTGCCTCCCACAATTAAACAATTGATGAGGGCATCCAGAGGATAAGTGTTTTACAAAGAGTCACTACAGGCTGAGAGAGTAGAAGGCAAGTGAGGAGTAGTTTCCCTGAGGTTTAGTGTCATGAACATGATGAATGACATTAATGAAAAACTGCTGTTATCATCTCTGGCTAGCCAAAAGACCAAACCACCATCTAAGGGTGTGCTTCCATAGCTCTAACGTCAATTCACATGTTATCTATGAACCATGGAACAGTGATGACTCAAGGTGACAGCAAATTTTGTTGTTTCCCAGTTGTCAAAGGCAACATATTGCTCCAACTGCCTGCTCTCTCCACTGGTTCCATACTGAATAAATAAGTAAAATACTTTGTGACTTTGACAGTAACCCACTGAAGTAACTTCTGGGATGCCAGGGGCAAACTTTCAGGTGACTGACACTGCACCCCATCCTACCCATACACAGAAAGTTTCTCCCATAGAAGGAGGGACAGGCTACCTAAAGTAGTTTCTTGTTTGATGCATAATTCTCTTCAAAACACAATGAAGAGTTTAGTTAACAGAAACTCATTAAAAAATAAAAAAAAAGAAAAAAAAAAGAAAGCAAGTCTTCAGCCAGCAGGGAAAAGAAAAATCTTGTTAGCACTAGCATTGTAAATCTTGTAGATTTTCCACTCCTTCATTTTCAGTGCTGAAGAAAGATACAGAAGTGTGTTTATTTGTTTAATTCTCTGGATTAACATTTACTTTTCTACTTACTTCATCTGTTGCATTAGCAAAGGTGTAAATATGTCTAGAACTGGGACACTTAGGTAACTCCTATAAATCTTACTACTTCTTATTTAGGCCAGCCTGATATTGATATTGATGGCACTTCAGTAGTAAAGCTGTAAAAGTCTACAAATTAATGCACCCCAGCTGGGTCACTCCCAATGTCAGTGCTACCAGCCTTTCCATGCTGTATCAAAATTCTGGATATACTGCCTCCTTACATTCAGCCATGCCAGTACTGTACCATTTCAGCAGTGATGGGCTAACAGATGGTAATCCAGCAAAGCTTTTCCATGGAGGTCATTAATAACATCAAGTTCATTTGATACTTCAGTCACATCCATCCCTTCGGAAGGGCTGCAGCAATCTATTCTATTCCCACAAGGAAGAAAAATTGAGGGATTACAAGCCAGTTCTATGCTCCTCTAATCCTTGGTTCTTTTGAAAATGAGAAGCTTCCTGATAAGTGAATTCTTGGACTTGCCTCCACATATTATCACTTAATAAAAGACCCCAAGAACTGTCATTAGAGCAAGAACAAAATGGCAGAATGTTTAGGCTGGACCCATATAATCTTTCTAATTGCACAATCTTTTCTAGTAAAATGTAACAGTGTCAGAGATTAAAATGAAACACATCAGAGCTTCCACAACACAAATTTTGTAGAAATTTGTACTTAGTCACCAACTTCAGCCTCTCTTTTCTGCTCCTGGAATTTCTCACAAATTGTTAATTCTAGCCACAAATCAGCACTTGTTTGCATTTCATATCAGGAAAAAAAGCAGAGAATTAGACCCATGTATTTCCTTTAAGTGTTCATGAACTTGTCTCCTAACTACTTCACATATGACACCCAGGGTCAATCACCCAGTTTTAAAGCACTGGATCTATTGGACAGGTCTATTGCTCTCAAACAATTAATCAAAAATAAAACTGCTCAGATTTTATGGATAGCTCTGAACAAGAAGGTGTTTGTGATCTGTCCAAGACTACAAAGAAAGCCAGTTGCAGAATTGGAAATACAACCCATCTTTCAGATTCCTATTACAATATTACAACCAGAAGATTTTTTCTTTCTGAAAAACCTTTCTTTTTTCACAGAACTACAGAACACTCTCCTTTTCTTTTTTTATTTTATTTTTGACAAGATATTTCACATAGGAATGAAGAAACTTTCCTGACAAAGCTCCTTTGCAAAAACCTCTTAACTGCTGACACTAAGCTTAAATGAACTTGCATTTTCCAAACCAATCTGCTTCCAGCATAAAACAGCTCCACTGTCAAATATGCTCTGCTGCTAGTTTATGACAATACTTATCAAATTAACATTTATCTGAAAAAATTCAAAGAGCTTCAGCCTAGTCAAATAGAGAGACATCTTGAACACAGAAAATGCAGAATTACTTGTCTGAGCTTGAAAACATTGAGTTGGCTTGGAGAACTTGCATTTTACTCCATTTTGACAGGCACATAGTTTTTCATGAAGGTTTTTAAAAAAAATAATAAACTTTTAACTGTTTTGTACTCAGAGTTGTTTGTTTTTGGGGTTTTTTTCCTCAAAACAACATAAACTGAGACATTTTGATTGACCCTAGCCAGTCGTCTAGCATGAGTCAGACTGCAATGTTTGGACCCCTTTAGCTACTTCATGTCTTGGCAGACTGTGGCACTTTTCTTTATATTGGAGAGGCTGGAACCCAACAGCCTTGACCCTGCAAGACAAGTGCTGCCTCTCAAATCTAGCAGTTATTATACTCTGACTGTTATCTAGGTATGCTGCACAGCAATCAAAGCCTACAGAGTTATGTTTTAAGTATTTACTCAAGCTGACTCTACTCATTAGTTCCAAAACTAAGACTGTTTTTTAGTTAACATGAGAAATACAGGTCAAGAAGAAACAAAATACACTCCTTGTGCATTCTCATCTCTCATTTTTTGGGCCACTTGGAACTAAATTTGGTTTTGTGTCAATTGCCTTCTGATAGTAGCCCAGGATTCTCTGAGCAGATTACAATTTGTCTCCTGCAGGTTTCCCACCTCATTCATGCTCAGATCCACCTGCTCAGAGAGTAAAGGGAAGCAGCCATGCTGCTCTGTCAACTTGCTTGTCTCTTCCTGTTGGCCTGCCCCGGACTTTGCAGGCAAGGTCAACCTTTTTATTCTTTCTCTCTCAGTTATTTTTGTACCCTTATCACCTCTATTCTTTTGTTCTCCTTGAGAAATGTGAATTTCCTGCATTCCTCTCACTGAAAACAGAGGGCAAAACAGAATTCCCCCAGCTTTACTTGCCGTTTTGTTTCTCAAAGATAATTGCAAAAGTTCAGTGCTCCCCATTGTCTCTGGTTTGGTGCCTCTGTGTTAATGAACTCATCAGCCAAGCAGCATAAGAGAAGTATTTCAGATTAACAGCTTCACACATATCCACCCCTGCTCCTCCATTTTAAGTTGTGTGCATCCAAGGTCCCCAGGGAGTCACAATATTTTCTGACAACATTCCTTGGCTTTCACCCACACTTATATATAACCCTGACTTTGCACAAGAGCTCAGTCAAGCAGTGCCTTGGAGAAACGACATCCAGTAACAGGTAACAGTACCAAAGTACTCTTTTCTTTCATCTTGATCCAACAAACATCTACACAATCACAATCTCCATACTCAGACCTAAAATATTTCAGCTTCCTTAAAACACTATTTTACAGCATAAGGTTAGTTCCCTTAAAACCCAATCACAGGCTCAAAACTCAGGATAAGCAGTAACAACAGTCTAGGGCCCTCACTGGCTGCTATATAAATGTCTGTGTCCAACATATTTCTCTTATACAGCATCACTTACCTTTAAGTCAGTCCAGCAGAAATATTGTGTTAACTGTCTTCAAGATCAGGGTTATTGCAACAAGTAAGTAGCACTAATTTTCATTTAGTTCTCTGATCACAAAGACCAAGAATTGAATATGAAGAGAAAAAAAAGGACTTTTTATTTTTTTTAAAGACCTCTGCAGACCAGGGCTGCACAGAAGCACAGCAGTGAGGGTGAGAGAGAGATAAAGATCAATCAATCTGGAACTACTTGAAGGTACTAAAAACACTATGAGAAGAAGGAGGAGGAAGAGGATAAAAGTCTTGCTATTGCCCTTAGTGCGGAGCAATAAGCAGCAGCACAGCAAATGTTGGCAGCCATTGGGCTTCCCAAACAAGAGAACAAAATGTCCAAGCCCTGCCAGTCCTGAGAGCAAAAGTGTGTCACTCCCCCATCCTCTTTGTAGGTTAAAAAAATCAACAGCAACTTGCAAGATACCAAGGTCACAAAAGATCCTGAGACACGACTTTAGAGTGGCTGGGACATTCCATCTGAGCGAGAAACAGCTTTCTTTTGTCACAGCTGCTTCCTGCCCCACAGCACTTCCCCCTCACTCCGGTCAAATTGGTTTTGGTTTGGGTTTTTTCCTAGCCAAGTCACCCAAAGGCCAAGAATTCACTGATATTTTTGTCAGAGTTTAAGGTCTGCCTCTTCTGACAGGTCTTTTCTGAGAGAGAAGAAAGAAGGCAAAACAGATGAATTTCAGCTTAGTCTCATCAACTCTTAACCAGTGCTTACATAAATGTTAAAGGGAAAACATTTTATGACCTAATTTCTCAATACACTTTCAAACATCTTCAAAAGATATTCCTCTTACTGATAGCTACTAAAATAAGCATTTCCTTTTATTCTCATTTAAGCAGATCTTAAGGGCACGAATATACCTAATTAAGCTTTCTGGTATTCATACAGTTTGCTTTGCCGACACAAAGGCAAAAATGATCCACAAAAATTCTAACTATTCCTCCTCCAGACTGCCTCACACTGGGGGGCGATGAGGTATTCCTCCCTGCAGCTGGGGACATCAGGACAAATACAATCCTTTGCAGATCTTCAAGTTCCTGTAGCTTTCCCAAGAGCAGCTATCAGGAATCAGAATATCAGTCCTGCTTGACTGCTGTAGAGAAGCAAGGAAAACAGAATGCAGTTTACAACATATTCAAATCACATCCATTTATTTCAAAATTGAATTTAACCCTAGGGAGCCAGGGGAAGTCAGAAGTGTCTCAGAAAGGAGGATAATGGGTCAACCTATAAAACAGAGATTCACCTGGCTCCCAGACACATCTATGTGTTTTGGAAAAGCATGACTGCTTTCCAAGCTGCCCTTTCTAAGAAATGCAAGTGATCTAAAGAGAACACAAAGAAGGAATAATATCAAATGCCTTAATATCCTTCCCTTCCAAAATGTTAAAACATTCCAGGGGGTTTTTTGTTTTTTTTTTTTTTTTGGGTCAGACACATCAAAAGGATGGACTCTTGGCTAAAAAAGTCATTTAAATCTTAATCCATCACCTAAATAAATCCTACAGCCCTCCCATGTTAGTCTGTTTGTTCCTTCCTTCCCAGCATATCAGAGAGACCACTCTTGTCATCATGAGAGAGCTGCACATTGTTTCAGCACATATTTATGGAAAGAAGCAAGTTCTCTCTTGGCTGGCATAGTGAACTATGAAACAATTACTGGGAAGTGATAAAGTGTTATCAAAATAATAGTCTATTGGTGCTACAGCTGTATTTGTTATTTCAGAGTATCTGAACCACCCCAGCAGGTTTCAAGGGTCAGTAACAGAAGAGGCCTTGCACTGGTGGGTACAGAACAAAATGCACTCTACATAGGTGCTGGTTCATGATCAATGAAAAAAGTTTTGGTAGCTGGAAAAGACAACCTGACCTTTTGGTTCTCCAACATTTGTGTCCATTTTTGCTGCCAGCAGCACATGAAGTCAGACACAGGGAAAATGAAGGGACTCTTGTGACTTTTGTCCCATAGTGCCTTATCAGATGTGGCCTGTGGTGGAAGCACCAGGAATTGAGGCCACAATCTCAGCTGCACTTTCTGAGGCTACAAGCAACACAATCCAAAGGCCACCTCCTCAGTAACACTGCAAGACCCTAAGTGGCTGAAAAGTAAGGGCTTCTAAAATTGTTGTTGTGCTCATAGACTGCCCCCCAGCTTCTTTAGCTCCACAAACACACGTCATTACACTCCAAAATAAACCCAGTCTAAACACCTTCGATATTTGTATGTGGTTGCAGATAATTTTAAAAAATTACTGAGATGGTCAAATATCCAGACAGGAATCAACATAATGTTTCATTCAATCAGTGGTCCTACATGCCCAGAAGTACTCTTAAATAGCTGGCACAGCTGTGACCAAGGGCATAACATTAAAAAAAGCCCACAATTAATTTCTTCTGAGAAAGCATGATTAGTCACCTTCACTGCCTATGAAAACTTCCTGGCTTTAGGTTAGCTTTTCTATGCCAGGTTAGAAATACCTAGCAAATATACCCATGCTAATCTACATTAGGTTAGCAATTACCAACCACACAGGGAACACAAGGGATGCTTGCAGAACTGGAATTATTTTTAGTCCTCTTTCCAAAACTGTTACAAATACTCCCTACATTCTCTGAAACACACTTCTCACAGCAATAAGAAAACTATCATAAAACAATAGGATAAAATACCTTAGCCTCATGGGCTGAATTACATTTTGAGTAGGTTGGTTTTTTGGTTCTTTTTTTAGAAAGAAACACAACATTGAGTCAAACCAAAGTTATACTGCAGTGTCTATAATGAGATTTCTTTTGCTATCAGAAGCAAAGGTCATCATGTTGATATTCCACGAAAGTCTGTAGCTTTCAAGGCATTTTGAATAATGTAAGAATATGTCTGCATTTGCAGAAGCCTCCTCAAAATACTTAATGACATTGTCAGCATGAGGAGGTTAGTCAACATTTCTAACATCTATGCTAAGGTCAAAGCAAATAAAATAACTTGGAGTGCTGAGCCCAAGGGCACTCTCTGAAATACAGTTTGAACACAATCCATCAATATGTACTTTTTCTTTTCTATTACCCACATAATCACCAGCCCTGTTTCACCATAAATCTGTTGTTCAGAAGTGCTCAAAAATGTCACAGTATTGGTCATCTGTGTCAATTGCCCAAGAGTGATTTATTAAAATGTTTGGCTAAACAGGTCATCATCCCAATGGCACATAATAAATCGGGAAGCACTTGACAATATTGCTGTTGCAATAGGTGTGACTGACGGTGCTGCCAAATATTAAAGTCACCAGGCATTTCCATGAGAAAGCCCTGTTTTCAGTTACTTGCAGCTTTGACAAACTGTTCAAGCTGAAGTTTTCTATGCCAGAGTTCAGCATCTTTATTTTGTTTAATGGAAATTTTAGCCAAAACAGGTCACTTCTAGTGCAAGCAGGCCAGGGTACAGTTTGTTTTATTTCCATTAAGAAAAAAACAAGACTACAGTTTGCTAGAAGATGCAG
This sequence comes from Grantiella picta, assembly GCA_013397955.1. Classification (NCBI taxonomy): domain Eukaryota; kingdom Metazoa; phylum Chordata; class Aves; order Passeriformes; family Meliphagidae; genus Grantiella; species Grantiella picta. Next base: position 640,213 of record VZRM01006999.1, read on the forward strand.
CACTCTGATGTTTTCAAGAAGCCGTCTTGACATTCAACAAGGATGGTCTGCATTTATGGCTGTGATCCCAGCTACCCAAACATCACCCTAGATTAGGTCAAGTTGACACATGGAGACAAAAATGTTTCCACTACAGTTTGTTAGGTGTTACAAGCACCATAATAGTACCATCTGCATCCCACGTGTGCCTGCTGATCAAGCAGCTCTGTTGCCTTACAGGTGTAGTTCCCAGCTGCTTTGGGCCAGCATGAGCCAAGGGGCTGATTAATGACCGAGCCTGGAAGAGGGAAGCTTCTTCTGTCAGATTTTATAGAAACAGAGTTACTAAAAGAGAGAAAGCCAAGAAGCAGGTCTGTAATGGTGCCAGCAGAAACACCCATCAGAGGGATCTCTTGGCTAAAAAGGCACTGACCCAGGACTGCTGCAGCTGACCTTGCGAGCAGGCTCAGAAGCCATTGCAGACTTTAAGGAACCATAAATTGCTAGCAATTCCAAAGTAAGCTCATCAGGATTGCAGATGAATGACTTACAGATTAAGTTTTTGTAATAAATTCAGACAGAAACTTGATTTGCTGGCCCCTCTGTACAGGGATCAACATCATCTGCTGTTGTATCTCACACCCAGAATGGCAAATGATTCATGAGCAGCACCTTTATGGAATATGTAGTTATTGATTAAAATAAAATCTTATGGAATCCTTCAGAAAGCTGGGGTATCAAATCAGAGACTGAGAATTAAAATTTCCACTTCATAATCAACAATTAAAACAAAAAGTACATGTAGACTGACCACGTTAGCAATCCTAATCCCAAAGCACCTGCACATAAACTAACAGCTGTAGTCCAAGAAGGCCAAGGCACTATTTCACTAGTTCAGCCCTCAGAAAATGACCTCTGAAAAATAAAGTCTATACTCAACCAGATCTACTACAGCTGAGGCAGTAACACCTCCCAAAGCTTGGAAGTTTGTTCATAAAATGCCTCAGTCTCTGCTGGTGGAAGTAGTAAAAGCCCATTAGTGACACTGCTCAAATACATGTAGGCATCTCCAAACTGCACTGACATGACAGCTGCCTTCCCACAGCTACCCAGCTATGTGGTGTGATGAAGCTCTCAGCTATTGTTTAAAAATTCTAAGAGGAACCAACTGCATTTTCCAGAAAAACTATTACTTATACATTTAACAATATTAATTAAAACCAAAATTTAACAATATTCATTTTAACTCAAACGCTGAATAGCCTTGAATAACTTGCATATTGACTACTCTCAAGGATCCAGTGATCTGTGGCAGATCTGAATGACTCATGCCTGAGGATGAAACTGATGGCAACCTCTCCAATGCTACAGTGCTGGCTTTTGCACTGTAGTTCTCTCCTGCTTCTAGAGCTGGTTGCAAAAGCCTTCATTGCTCACAAGCAAAATGTTTCACAACGGAGGAAACACACACTTCAAATAGGAAGAAAATATTCTATTACACTTCAGAGACATAAAGAATAAACTTGTAACAAAGCAGTTTAAACAACCTGCCAAATATTGAGAGGATGAGGAGCTGCTAAAATTTAGAAAATAATTTTGAAAGTACATTTAACATCAACAGAAACTCACACATTTCAATAATCAAAGTGAAGGGGAAAAAAATAAATCTTCAGAGTACCTCTGATGATACCACCTCTCAAACTTGTCTTTAAATTAGGATTTTGAGAAAAAACCTCCCTCTTCCCTTTCTGTTACAGAAAAGCATGAACTCATGTTTTGTGCATTCTAGGCACTGGTATGCAATTTCATGGAAGTGAGAATTTCATCTGCACTGAAAATGAAAAGACTAACTTGTGTTCTCCTTGCAGTGATGAATTTCTAAGTGTCAGAGGACCAGCTATTGATAGTCAGGTATCAAATACAGAGATGCACAGTTAAAGAAACAAACATCTCAAGTCTCAGGCACTTAACCAAAACCACATTTCAACATCCCAAAAATCCGTGAACTTGCCTTCATTTTTCTCTCCCAAGGCTAACCAAATATAATCTTGACTTTTCCCTTTAATCACCAAGTCAAGCCAAAACTCCAGTTGCCAGATTTTGGCAATTAATCCGATCCTGATACCATGCCCTTCTGTGGAATCCAGTCCGTCAATTTATTCAACGCAGGATACATTATTTGGCTTCTCTGAACCAAAATACTAAAGCACTTCAGTTCTCTTATTTGGTTAGGTTATCCTTACCTAAGAGTAAAACTGCAAACTATCAAAATTCATTTCATGCTTGCTACTCTCCATTTGACATGGCCTCCCTCTGCATATGTGTCCAGAAATCTGTCATTAAAACATCCTGGTTGTTAAAAGTCATACACAACATGTTAATGAAAAACTGTGTGAAAAGATAACACTGTGAACAAGCCCCACTGCACACTACATTAGAAGGGGCAAATTAATCAAATTCCAGATGGGATTTAACCTGAAAAATAATTGCGAGCACTTATCAGCATTGCTCACACCCTTCCTCCTTCTCCTCACCTCTTGTTAGATTAGAAGTTGCAGAGGACACACCATGGCAGAGCATAGAAAACAGGACAAGAACTTCAGCTTAATTGCAACCTTTCAGTCACCACCACTGGTTCAAACAGAGCACACCCAGAGGTGGCCATACATTTCTTGTTCACTGAAACAGGAAGATAAAGAACTTCCATTCTCGGTTTTTTCTAACCTACAATGGCCTTTAGAGGGAACATTACTACCTGCCAGAGCCTTCCTTTCTATCATGGGTTGCCTGCACAACTAAAAAATTCATGTGAATCAAAAGTGATCTGCTTAAGGGATGACAAAACCTCCCTTTTGGGAGCTTCTCAAATGTCCTCAAGGGAACAACTCTCTTCTGAACAATAACTGATACACTAGAACAGATGTTAAATTACATTACCTGATATCACACATTTATATGCACAAAGCACTAACAAAATTAAAGGCAAGCGCATGAAACACTTTTAAAGTCTTTCATTTCAGCAGTGACCCTGCTGCAATGACATATACATGAAAATGGATGAGTTTTCTGTTGCTTTTTTTCAGGATCTGAGACTGCCACCTTAACAGGGTCCTATCAACACACAAGCTCTGCCTCTGAAATGCTACACCTCTCTTTTCCATATTGTGTATACTGCCTCTTGCTCTTGTTCTTGGGTAAACATGGAGGAATATTTCCCTCTATGGAGGGCCCATTCTGCATCCTTTACCCATGTTGCAAAGCCATTCTTTCTTCTTTCCACACACAGGTAGCCATCACTCACCTTTCCGAAGTCATGAATGGCCATTCACTGTACACAAGTTTTTCTCAGGCAGCCACGAAAGTATGCTTATTATATACTGAATGGCAAAAATAATTCAATATCAGAAGAAAGGCTAGTTCTTTCTAAAGATCCTGTTAGTATTTCCTTCCTTGTATCTGTCAGGAGCTGACTACCCAGTATACTGTACAGACTTACTAAAATATTTTACTTTACTTTTCTTAAAATTCATGTCAAGTCATGCACAAGGATAGGAATGAAAAATACCCTCATCTATGCCTCTTGCAAAGGATTTTCAGGGATTTGAAGACAGGAAAATTGCATTAGTACCTAACATGTTTTCTTTAGAGTCACATAAGTTTTATAATCATCATCAGTAAGCTAAAATAGTAATTAGAAATTATTAGTGCTTTTGTTTTCTTACAGACACATTAAAACCGATTAGTTTGCTAAATGTTATTTCACATTAATATTGCTATCAGGACTGCTTAATATTCAAAGAAATCCCACTTGATTCAAACATTCTTGCTGATGTTCAAATGAAAAGCTATTTAGAAAATGATGCTTCAACGACAATAAGAAAAAAAAAATCTGTCAAAGTTGCATTTCATATTTGAATAGCTACCTGGAGGCACCTACCTACTTGCCAGTGGCTGTTGTGTTACTTACACACTACCCAGACACTGAGTTAGTGTTAAGCAAATCACCCTTTGCAGTTTAATGTGCATATAAATAATGCAATAATAAAGGATTATCTGGTTTTGTTTCTTCTTTTTTTTTTATTTTTGCAATCAAGCCTCCACCTTTATTTGAATTTCAGAGACTAAGAAAGAATCTACCTCACTATACACTGCTATGCATTGTGTAGCTGCCCCATTTTCATATAGACACACGGAGAAAAGACCACCTTACAGCAGAGTCCAGGACTCATGTCAGAAAGATACCAACATCATCTCAAATACCACACAAGCATCAATAATGAAATTTTTCCATGTGAATTGCTCTTTATTACTGAGTGTTTAGGAAAAGATGGCTGCACACTACTTTTGCTGTGCTAAGCTTCCCATGAAACTTCTCTGCAGGACCCACTCTCTCTACATAGAAGGCTTTGGAGGTACACCTGGTTCTCATCACAAGCTGCCTGCCACAATTCAATACTAGCCCCTATTAGCTTTTAATTCCAAGAATACTTAGATGGCATGGATGATCATGAAATAGACAATAACTTCTACTTGGTTTCTTTTGCCTCCTCCCTATCCACTGTTTCCACTGCTGCATTTCAATCTGTTTCACTTAGGAATCCATGGGGAGTGAGGATCCTCTGCCCTAAGTAAATAGACCATAACGCATTTCCTGTAGCCTCCAAATAAACTGTACTTTTATTTGCACTTCTTCTGATTGCCAAAAGGATTACTCTTGTTCTTCCCTGTCACACACTCTGAGGAAGTTGTGCCTCTACAAGATTGACACCAAATAATTGCTCTAGTGAGCTACTTTAGTGACTTAGATTCCATGACTCCCATTTTTACCCCTCAGTTTTAGGAAAGCAACAGAGAACAGCTATCTGACAAGTACCATTCCCATTCCATAGTTTTTCAGTTATTTAAGGTCAGGCTGCCTCCTCACTCTGTCAGACACATGCTGCTAGGTCAGCTATGGAATACATATGAACTATTTCCAACTGGAGAGAGAAACACGGAGTGATATTACTCAGCAGGACCCTTCACCCATGTGCAGTTATAGTGTTTGGAGACTATTCAAATGTCTGAGAGGATACTGGACGATCTCAGCTAGTGATGGACAGCCTTATCTCCAAGCATTATTTGGAGACTTTTTTAAAAATTTCTTTTTAAAAGAACGGAAGACATGAATATTAATCAGCCCTAAAAAACACCAGCCTCGTGTATTAGGGGAAAACAGCATAATATGGTTTTCTCAAGCATCTAGAGGGATCAGATTCTTTTCCTTATTTACTTTATTTCACATGGCAACATTTTTTGACCGGCTATGAAAGAGACAAACCGCTTTTACAGAATGCCCCATGCAATAGGGAGATAAATCAACTCTTTTTGCATGTTTCTATTATGAAACAATAAAGTATGTGATGCTTCCGAAGAAAAAGGTACAAGACAGGATCTACCCTTAATTATCATCTCCTGCCCTAGGGTATCTTTCACCATAACTACTTTTTCCAGATTCATCCAGTCAAAGAAAAACTCTGTCCTGCTAGGATGACAAAAGTCTCACAAAAAAAACATCTTTATTAAACTCCAGGGCAGTGGCAGAGTACCTCTCTGTAAAAATGAAATACTGATTAAGCAAACTGTCAGCAACCTGATTGCATAACAGAACAGATTACCTACCCAAGAGCAGAAAATTCTGCATTCCTGTATTTTTGCTCAGGCTTTCCCACACAGCCGTGTGCACAACACATTTATTACAAACCCACTGAAAAACAGTAAATCTCTATTAACTGAACATGAAGCCAGCACAGTGAAATTCAAAAGGTGCAAAACCAAGGCTGAAATCTTAAACGAGCTTCTTTGGATGCACAAATTACAGGGCAGAATGACCATATGAGAGTGCATTAAAATGCAGCCAGACCAGTAGGCCTGTCACACGTCTCCTGTCCTGGTTCTATAGAGCCATAGAACAGCTCCCACTCAGATCTATGACCCAATTCATCCCATATGCAGTCAGCAGTAAGGAACCACAGTGTCCATCAACTCCTATCGTTATGCCATGCCTCGGTAAAAGTGGACAAAGGAGTTCATCTCTTCTTGCTTTCTAGCTTCTCACACAGGTGTACAGACAATGGCAGTCATTTTCTTTTAGATTCTAGTCTGACACACTCATTTTACCTTTGTGCTCTGATATTTTAACACCAGGATCTCCATCTGTTCCTCCTCTTCCTTACTAGACTAAAAAGCATTTCTATTTTATTAATGTATCTGCCTGACCTAAATTCTCCCCACCACCTGTCTGCCTTTTTCAGCTCCAAATTTAAAGAACTCCCAATTACTAGTCTGTTTTGTCTGCCAAAAGTTGCATCCTGGCTAAATAAGACGTTACCCAAATTTGACAGGCAACAGAAAGAAGTAAAATCTTGCAGAGCTGCCATTAAAAAAAAAAGAAAACGCAATGTACTTTTTCAAAATTAGAAGTATGTTTGATGAATACATTTTTATTTCTTCCACTGCTCACCTCCTCAACCCCAAACAGCATTTTAAAATATTTGCTTAAGAAAAAAAACTGTAGAGGTCAGCAGAAAATAAGCAGGGTGACTTTACAGCTGAGTTCATAACGTGAAGAATAATTGTCAATTAAAGCTAAATAGTTTAGAAAAGCATCAGTCCAAAAGAAAATATTCTGACTTCACCAATTTAGATAAAAGGTAATGTCTATGTTGACATTGGGTCATCTCCTCCTTGACCAGCTTTCTACCCTTGGAAAAGTCATGTGAGCGACCCTACCCCTTCAGTTCCCTTCATCTGTAGATGCTGTACTCTTTTTCCTCCCTCCCTGCTTGGTAGCAGCGCAGACTAGAAATTCAAGCTGTCAAAGGCTCTGGTTACTGTTACCCTAAATTACACTGCTGTGACTGGCTTGTCTTTTGAAACATAAAAAAAAAGTACTCTCAAGTTTTCTTTCATGGTGAATATGCTAACACAAAGAAGAAGAAAATTTCCAGCCAGAGATACTACATATAATAGCAGCATCAAGAGCCTGATTCTGTAGGCACAAAACACTTCCCAACACACCACTAAATATAACATCATAGCAATAAAAAAAAAAATACATTGAAGTGCTAAGCACTGAGGCAGCAAATACCTCCCTCATGATCAGTACTCAAGCTCTGTATCATCATTTGACAAAGTCTCAAAACTCAGCACATGTTAATGGGTCATAAATACCCAGCTGCTCAGGGACAGCTACTCTGCCTTGCATGCAAGCTGTTTCTACAAATGTCCACAAAAAAGTATGAAGGCCTGCTGAAATGTCTGGAAAAAATACAGTGCACAAAGTTATTTTCTTTCTACACAAAGGACAGAAGAAGGTCAAATTCAAGCCATCACTAGACAGAAGCAGTGGAGAAGTGCCTGGCAGTACTTAGAAGGAGAAGGGAAAAGTTCAGCCCAGTCCTGCAAAGGTAAACAAGCAGCAAAGAAAAATGCTGAGGGGAGGTTAAAAATCCTACTGATCCACTAAGAGACTAGCAGCAAAGTGGGGAGAAAAGAAAATGGAAATTAATCTGGGACTCTTCAGGTTCTCGCCAAGATTAAGATTACAACTCTGCATTGAGAGCTCCAGAGCCTATTGGTTGTTCTTTCCTCACAATGCTCGTTTCAGTTGTATTCTGGAGTATTAAATGCTTTTCTTTGAAAGATATCACACAAAGATATACAAAGAAATGACAACTTTGATATTCCTAAAGCACTCAGAACACAGCAATATGACAGAACTGATATTGAAATCTAATGGGTGTTTTTGAGCATACTATCTCTATGCAGTCCTCCAGTTGGGTTTAAGAATATTTGAAAGTCAGTGTTTGAGCTGATAACTCGGTTTTTTGCCATATAGTTGATAGTGAATTTTTTAAAATAAATCTAATAATGCACTGCAAAGTAAGACTTCCTAGTCTCCTTGATTTTATAAAACAATTTTTATCACTAACAGAAGCTACTACAAGTCATGCCTTTAATAGGAAAGACATAAACACTAATACAGACATAAACACTAATACATACATAAGGCTTTTAAAAATCCCACTGTTTCCTCAGGTGTCACAGAGAGAAAAAAACCAATCCATGAAGACACATGAACAATTCTTTCTTGTGAAAAAACAAATTTCAGAGTAAGGAAATTAATTTTGTCCTACTATCTAAGTCAAAATCATTTGAATATTACAGCAAATAGTGGATATAACTCTTCCACTGTTGATATCTATCTGGATCCTCTGTAATGGATCATTAGGACATATCAGCTTTGAAAAAAATTCAAGAAACATATTCTTTTTTCTCCGTTAGAGAAAACAAGCCTGCTTACTAAAACCTTATACTCAAACGCCATTTGGCAAGTAGCCAGAAGAGCAGAAACTCAGTTTAAAATGTCTTAAGTTTAAGAACCAAATACTTGTAATTAAAAGAAGAAAAGTAAGGCACATAAATAATTCCTGAAAACTGTGTTTTAAAAAACAAAACTCTGCATTTTTCTACCTAAGCATCTTCCTCTCAGACTGACCTTCCTAGAAGATAAACACCTCATTCCAAAGCATCAGGTTAAGTCTCTCATACCAATGCATTCTGCAACTTTAGCACTACCATACTTAGGTTACAATAAATGGCATGTAACCAAGTCCAACCTGTAACAGGCACAATTGTGCTTTATCAGTATAAAATAGCTCTACAAGTTCATTTAAAAAATCGTGAATAAAGGAGAACTAGATGACATGTGGGATACAAGATGAATTGAATTTACACCTGGCCATTGCAGCTGGCAAAACAAAATAAAAATAAAAATAGTAGGGTATGTGGGTAAGGGAGATGGCATACTATGAATATAGTTATCCCCATAAGAGTTTGATTGTTATGCCTGGGGTATGATCGTCAATTTAGATAGCACAATGGCTTAAAATGCTGCTCCTTGACAAAGATTGGAACTTTACTGTTTGCTGAACCAAATAATTGTAAAATTTACATGATAACATATTTGTGTGACTGATGAATAGGTTGGAAAGGGGGACTCAGTTCACTCATCCCATAGAAAGCAAAGGGACAAACAAAATGAAAAGATTCCTTAGTCATTCTCAACATTATGAGGAAGCCATGGAAATGGCAAACACTGAAGGCAGCAAGTCAGACATTTCATACAGATGGCTACAATTACTAGAATCATATTTCCTCAGAGAGCAACACAAGATACAGAAGGAGCTGGCAACAGAGCACCCTGCACAACTGGCAGTGGGCACTGGAGTCCTTTAAGTTCTCCTAAGCATAACTACAAACTAGGCACCACTAAAGATATCTAGGTGTCAGAGCAGATGAGCCAGTGCAAGGTGAGACAGCGACAAATACTCTTAGTGCATCCATCTAAAAAGGCCTGGCAAAAAAAAATAATTTTCCTGTTGTTGCATGAGAACAGGAAGGAGTAAATGGCCAAATATTTGCTCCTAAGAGTGCAAATGAATTAACCTTTTTTATGGTGAACACTGCCACTGAAGGTACATTACCTTCAATTCCTAAAAGAATCAGTGATTCTGGAATAATTTTATCCTCCAAAGGGCTCCTCCACATTTAAACAGATCTATAAATATAGATAAATATCTTTTAACCTGTAGAGCGCCTCAGTATATTCAGTAGGTTCAGTCTGACATTTCTCACCTTGCATTTTGGAGGAAGAAAACAGGGCATATTTGGGAATGCTGGTGGGTGTAAAAAAACCACCCCCTTGACATGAGAGCCAAAGCTCTTCATTTCAGCACTCAAGTGAATTTATTCAGCCAAGAACCAGAGAATGCTAAATACCATGTCCTGCATAGATATTGCTCCTGTATTAACTGTACTACACTGGAAGTACAGAAACTGGCATTAACAGAGACTAGGCTTGCTCAAGCACCAGAGACCATGAAATCTTATCAGTTCTCTGCTTTATCTAAGGCAATTAGCTTTGTTGAGAGGCAAAGTTTATTAGCTCAAAGTAATACCGTGCTTACAACATCAAATTGCTTCCAAGACTCCATGTGTTTTATCTGCAGAGAACTGATGAGCTGCATGAATATAAATCTACTCAGGAAGCACAATGCTACAAGATTTACACTGACCTCAGAGGAAACTCACAATCATAACTATCTTCAAAGTAACCACACATCAAGAATGCAAAAAAGCTGACAAGAAGACAAAAAATGGAGCTGGCTTTAGACTAAAGAAATGGCAAGGAGCTACCCGCAGACAGTCTCCACAGGAAAAATCTCTTTTTTTCAGTCTTATTTTTCTGTCAGCAAAGTCATTATATGCATATACATACATACAACCCAATAGGCACAGATTAAGACAGCTAAATACTCAAACCTGATTCATAGGCAATGCTTGCACATTTTTAAGAGTTTGCAACTTTTTTCTGTCCTCAAAAAATTAAGAGAAATGTATGCATTTTTCCTCCTCTACCCCCCAATTTCTACCAATCAGTGGCATTCAAAGGTGACCTGAACAGACATGATGTATTTCTTGTAACTATGAATGCTAGACTGTATTAATGATGAGGCCTTTCTTTGATTTACTGTAGCTTACTAAATAAAACAGAATGAATGTACTGCATATGAGGCTTTGCCCACAACAGCAGCAAATATGGTTCAAAATGTCTACAAAAGCAGCTTTTAAGGGACAGAAAAAACCAAAAGGAGTCAAAAGAGTTCTCATGCCCTTGTCAGCTAGTTGCCAATCCTTCAAATGAATATATTTTGCATACATACAAAGGAACAACACAAACAGATTTTTTTTTTTACTATTATTAAGTAAGAAATGTAAGAAATGGAACTAAAGAACATGTCCTTGATTCCTCATACTGCATTCTACAGACACGAGTGTGAGGTTGCACTACCTGTGGGGTCAACAGAGAAGAGCTACAAGCATTTCTTGAGCTTCAGTAAGCCATAAATATGATTTAATGCCATATGTTGCTCACAAAACAGTTTTTCGAATTACTGCAATAAGCACAATTTTATAGCCCCAGGTTTAGAGGGAAAAAGTGTTAGGTGGCTCAGAGTGTTAAATAAATAAATAAATCTTATTTACTGCATCTATAGATATGTGACCATCTTGTCACACCACTCTCTTTTTTTTCCTTGACCTTCAGCTGGTCTGTGACATTCTTCTGGCCTTCAGGCATCCTCCAACTTGTGAAGGTGGAACACATAACCTTGGAAATAAAACCTAAGGAAAAAGGAGCCCTACAACTTAGTGTATTTCTGCTGTTTTCTGTAAAATATATGTAAAGCACAAAGAAAAGCCAGCCACCTTTGTATTTTGGAAAGCATTACACCTGACTCAAAACATCAAGTAGGAATCATTTTCCCTCTGTTTAAAGTCAAGGATCTTAAAGTCAAGAAAATAAAAATGGAAAGTTTCCTCCATGCAAGAGCCCTGAAAGCAGTTTTGCTACTACTCCAATCATTCTCTGATTTAAAAAATGCTACTATTGGCCACTCCATATTTAAATTCTAATTCATAGCCTCTTGTCTTCTAAAATTTTTTAGACATCTGTACTAGTTCAAAAACATCAGATCTGGAAACAAGGCATGCAATACATGATTTGTGCTACAGCAGACGTAGGACAGCTGCTACAACTCCAGTCTGTTGTAGAGGGCTTTGCCTGCATTTATATTGCGTTATTACCTGCTGTCATGTGAATCTGGTTGAATATCTAATCCAGGCTCTAATGCATCTTCAGTTGCTCCCCAAAGAACATTCCACAACATCTGTCAGCCTCATAGACTGGAATGACCATACTTTCAACACTCAGCACTGCAACCACATCTGCTGGAAACAACTGTCCGAACTGAAAGCCATTGCCTGGTTTCTGAAGAGCACCTTAGGACTTTTCAAATCTTTTCAAGAGAGCAGAGGACTACTGATGAAGATGATTAACATCCATCCTCCTGCCCATTACAAAGCTTTCCTCCCATTTCCTTCCACTGTCCTAGTGGACAAACTGGTGAGAGATTTCCTAAACAGCCAGTCAGCATAACCCCTGCAGATTAAACATACACAGGAGCATGGGACAAACAACATGAGTTTACATACACAGAAGTATTGAATGCAAAATCACATTCCTGTAATACCAGACAAAAAAAACCCTATTCCTCTCCTACCCAGGGAACATACGTCTAAGTGCAGTAATTTCCTGTACTAGGTTTTTTGCCGCTCTTTGAATGCAAGGTGTACTACACAAAGACTTCAAGAGTAGACACAGTGAATATGCCCACATCCACCACCCCATGAGTTAAGCTAACATGGAAAACTAAAAAGCAAGCTGCAGGACTGTGGTACACCATGAGATACATAGCCACACCAGGAAGCCCAGTCAATAGCTAATACAAGCATAAGCAAAGCTGGATAGTAAGAAGGCATCATGATATTTTCAATCAGAAAAATTCTTTTGGCATAGCTACTTGCATTTTCACTTCATTCTCTTCAAAAGACAAAACTGTTTCTAGATATTTTTCCTGATTAAAAATCAGTTCAAAGTTTACTGAAAAGCTCCAGGAAAAATTTCAAGAGAGCTGCTATTTTTCACCGAGCACCACTGTGGGCAGTAGATATGTGAATTACCAATTTACTGAACCCCACATTCTGGCTAGGATGCTCCAAATTTCAAAGCAATGGATCAAAGTGCATAATAATGTTACCTTGATAATTGATTCTAAAAATCCAATGTGGTACATGTGCTAACAGCCCATCTGTCAAGGGATAAGCTAGAAAGAAGTACAACCTGCAATTCACTTTATAAAGCAAGCATCCTTAAATTTGGTAGAGAAGGAATAGGGGGTTTTTTGAACAGTCAGTAGAGCTAAAAATTGCGCAAATTTCCTGACAATATTCAGAGAATACCCAAATCTCGAAGTGAGGAACTTGGGTTCAGCAGGAAACTATAAATATATTAAAAATGGTTATCTTCTTTTGGGGAGTGAAGGGGCAAATTTACTTACAATTTTTGTTAGAACCAACTATTTCTTTAAATCCTTTTGAGACCCGATCACACAGTGAGGGATCATATAATCTGAGAGCTAAGACAATATGTTTTTTGACTTCCAATAGAGCAGAAGATCTGTTAAGACTAATAGACAAAGTAAACCAGCCTGCTGATGCCAATAGTAGAGGGCTCGAACACAAATCATTCCCTTGAAAAATCAATGAATATACAAAATATGACAGCTATTCCAGGAAATGGCATGACAACTATGGATGGTATAGCCCCCTCCAGGCTTCAAGAAATGTCCCACAGCCTGGGAAGGAATCAGCAATACAGCAAAGTACTTGGCTACTAAAAAGAGGTTATAGATACTGAGCCAACCAGCATGGTGAGGATATAACTGCTGAGTCCAGAAAAACTGATCATGAAGAGCCCATAATTCAGCCTCACCCACCGCAGCTGCATTTCTGTTGCTATAGGATGAACCTCACAGTATGTCTACTTCTGCTGAGCTCCAAGAACCAATGGGTAAGGCAAATCCCTCATCTTCAGTTAAAATTCTATGGAGATGGCACTACCCACACTCCCAGGAGGGCAACAACTTATCAATTTTCTGAGCCTCCACACAACCTTGGGAAAGCTTGAAAGAATTCGTAATGCTGCCTTAGAGACTTGAGAGGGCAGACAGCTAAACGACAAGAGCAGAAACATGCATGCTCTCACCTACAAAAATTTTAAGCCATTCTTTTAATCAACAAACATGTAATAGTAGTCTTGATCTTAATTAGGTCTAGCCATTACAAGGAAAGGGAAAAAGCCAGATTCGTATTGCTCTAGGGACATTGCAGGAACACTTAATTGGAAATGTATCATCTGCACACGCAACAGCACTCAGCTCCTCTCAAGCACCTTGCAATGCATGTGCATGACACCAACCAGCAACTTCTCACTGACACTAGGTTTAATTTGCTTAAAATTACAACTTCTACATTCACACATTAACAAGAAGCTTTTATTCCTCCTATTTGAAGCAATTACATAAATATCACTGAACCTCACTCTAATAAATAAATATTCAAAGCCACAACCGAGATATGTCTCATGATTCAAAAGAAGGGGGAGAAAGATAAATAAAAAGAACCTGATGCTATTAAAGTCTTGTGATTTCAGCCCAGTCTATTGAGCTCAAAGTTTTCAAATACTTATCGTCACCAACACTATGTTGACAAAAATTTCCAGTATAACTATCATAAAGTTTTTATTGTTTCCAAAGACAAAACCTTACAAAAAACTTTTGATGTTCAAAGATACCCATAAATGGTTAAAAAACATATATCCAGAGTAATCTCCAGAGTACTAAAACCCATGTCTACCTCAAAAAAAGACAACTTGCATCACAGATACACTTGTTATAAGATACACTGACAATCATACCATGTCAGTAATACTGCATGGCTTATCTGAGAAAGCTTGAGATGAGCCATTGGCCTAAAGCTCAAAACAATCCTCCTAGACCACCTCAGAAGGTAGGGAGAGACTTGGGCAGCACACCTACACAGTGCTTCATGCACTACTGATTCAGCAATTAAAGCACTCAAGTTAGCTCCATCAGAGCATCCACCATGCACTGCTTTCCCAGCATTAGCCACATCTCAGGAAAGTCCAGAGTCTTAGTCACATTAGGGCACCAAGAACTTCATACACTAGGCAGAAAAACTGATTAATTATTTCTTCACACATCCATCTATTTAGAGAACCATTACAACCCCATCTATATTATTGTGTTACTCTGCTCTCATGTAAAATCTCTCTGTAGCAAAGCCTCACTTCAAGGCATTGCAAGTATTTTTTCCCTTACTGCAGACTTGCCAAAGAGAGTTTGGGGGAGGTCTCCTAGTGCACTCAAAGTTTCTTCACACACCTCAATCCATCTTCACACACCAAGACACCTTCACCCGTTAAACTCTGCCATGCATTTCTGCACATGAACAAGCTTTAAATAAGCAGCTTTTCAGGTTTATTGTTATCTTTTCTACCACTTTGCCTCTTCCCCTTCAAGTAATAAGAACTTCTTAGAGATTTTTTTTGTATGGGCTCAATATCAAGCACAATAGAGCAGTGGAAAAAGCATATGTATTATGAAACTTTGCAAAGTCTGAAAAATTCCAGTTTATGGTGGAACTTATAGAAGTTCATCTGAGTAATATAAATTACAGAGGCTTTCATTAGCAAAATCACTGGAAATAGTGGGTTGTTTATTTGGTTGGGGATTTTTTAGTCTTTCAATATATTCCTGAGAGGGGATATATACCAGCTGGGGACATGAGAGACAGAGTTGGTAAATATTGTCACAATTAGCTTTGCATTTATTTGATTACTTGTGGTGTCTTTTTTCCTGTGGGCATAGAGGACACAGCAAACGATAAAGGATAGCTCACTTGCTTCTTCTCATTGCCCTTCCTATCCTTCCCTCTCTCTCTCTCTCTGTTGAAGGCTGCTGAGCTACTGCCCCAGATGCAACAGCAGCACGGTTCGATGGATCGCATAAACAAAGGGTGTGCATGCAGTGTTCTGCAGCACCACTTCAGAGCTCTCTGCTCCCATCTCTCCCATCAGTCATCTAACCTACATTGCTTTTACTGATCTGGCAGCTTGTCGGCTGCCTTGCTCCCAGCAGACATTAGAACAACACAGGACTTCTTGAATATTCAGAGAATCACAAAAAAGTCTGGGAGCTTACCCAAGACTAAACCTCTGCCTCAGGGAAGACCATTAAACACAAACCATTCATGACAGTTTTGTCTCACCTCTTCTTATCAACCCCCAGTGAGGCAGTCACACCTCTCCTAGGCAACCTAATCCATCACTGAGCTCCCTTTGTGGTTACTTTTCTCATTAAAGCCTAGAGAAATCTCTTGTGCTACAATTTGGTCCCATTATTTCTTGCACTGCCTAGCACAGCCATAAGAAAATAAACAGTTCTTTTCCTCTCATTATCATTTTCATATTCCAGTCTTCTCCTGATTAAGTTTGCTCTTGAGAGCAAAATATCTCAAATCTCCCTTGCTGATTATGCTCTGGATTCTCCACATTTTTCTTTGGGCTCAGGGTCCCAAACAGGACATCACACTAAACAGAAGACCTAACAATGCTAACTGTTAGGGTTATTCATGCCTTACATGTATCCCTCCTATATCTGGTTCTGCTCGCCCAGTTAGGCAGCAGTCATGAAAACAGACACTTTTTTTGAAAAAGCCTGTTCTTGCCTCATGGGAAATTTGAGGGAAGAAAAAGCACGTTAGAAGATAGGCTCTATGTTACACCACAAGAGTTGAGACTGAAGAAGTGGAACTTTAACTTACAGAAGGTTATTACCACTATCTTCTTGTTCTTCTACAGCTGGAAACAGTCAACAGACTGAGCATCTTAACTTGACATTCCAGCCTCCTCCCTTGCGATACCAACCACACACATTGCTCTTGCTTCTCATGTTACTTCTAAAAACAGACAAAGTAGCCTAGTTGTGCAAGCCCAATGCCAAGTCCCACACCATGATCATCTCTTCTTGAGCATGGTCAAAATCAGTGAAGTGCCTTGAAATGAACAGTTCCTAGTTTCTTAGCTCCTCCCAGCTTGCTGACAATTGTAGGCAGCAGTGAAGAGGCAAGTGGAACAGGCAACTAAAGTTACAACAGAGGGAACTACAGCAGAGGGAGACCATTTATCACTTCTGGAACATAGATCATCAAGGTTATGTACTAGAGCAAACAAAGAGTCTACTGACTCTTTGCCCATTCTGTACCGCCTGATTGACAGCACGGCAGGGCAGTAGCGCCCAAAACCATGTAATCTGAAATTAAGTTCTTACAGATAATAAGAAAGAATATCTTACAGCTAATAAAGAAGAATAATTGAATGC
Source organism: Grantiella picta (assembly GCA_013397955.1). NCBI lineage: Eukaryota > Metazoa > Chordata > Aves > Passeriformes > Meliphagidae > Grantiella > Grantiella picta. The sequence continues at coordinate 657,096 of VZRM01006999.1, forward strand.
CTTTACAGAACTGTAATACCTCGACTTGCAGTGCCTTCCCTCAGCCAGGCAGACGGGCTCCCACCATGCCTTTCCTTTCAACTACGCTTTCAGTCTTCTTAAAGTAGAATCATAGAAGATGCTGAGTTGGAAGGGGCCCATCTAGATCATCAATCCAAGTAGTACCCTGTCGCTACCCCAGGCAGGCTGAGATACCAAACCCCTCTCATCTTTTCACAGGCCAGCTGACAACAAGCACCTGCTTCCTCCAGGTGAGTCCTTGATCGTTCCAGAGACAACTGATGAGCCGCAGGCAAGGCTCTGGCCAGCTCTCTCACCTACACTTTGAGAGTTAGGGTTCTCAGACACAGATTTATTTGCCACTCTCCTCCAGCCTTCTGCAAATCCTGAAAATTATTAGAAGACCAAGTGCATCTACGGTTAGTTTGGGAATGTTTAGCCACACTCTAGAGGAGTTTGTACTAGGACTTAGATTAATTTGTATGCTATATATTGCACTATAGAGCTCATGTTTATTCCCATATATGTGAGCCCCAAACTACCTTTCCTGTCCATCTGGAAGAATAGCAAAACAAATACTTAAGTTTAGAAACACTATGCTTCCACAGATACATTAGGCAAAACTGAAAGTATATGAATAATTTAATAAGGTACTCACAGGAAAAAAATTACATTTGAAGTGCTTTTCTGTAACCTTAAACACTACAGAAACACAAGAGTTCGCTGCCATGTCACCAAAGTTGGGAGCGCAAATAATTGGTCTGTGCAGACTTCAGTATAATTATCAACTACCAATCCCTTTGCACATATCTTCCCAATATTCTCAAGTACCTTTTACCTTCTTTTTAATTCCCTTACCATAACTGTTGTTGTTGACTATTAAATAGTAATTATGATTTACTCGAGAAGCAACTGAATATCTGTGCTATCAATGGAATACCTTTATATATTACATTTTACTATACATTACTATTTCATCCAAAAATAAAGCACCTGTTAACCAAGACATACATTTTTGTGAAAAAGATGCTCCTGGATTTTTAGGTGAGCATTTGTGCCCTATCTAAAGATGCATGCACGCTTGCATGTGTGTGTTTATACATAGACAAATACACATACACAATCTATACATCATAAAAATGTAAATGGAAACAAGCTACCAAAATTTATCAAGGAAAGAAGTATCAGCCCTTTGAAACACAGAGCTGATCCTGTTTTAAACAGAATGAATGCTGGGCCTTAACTAACACTGGTAACCAGGGGTTTAACAGTCTCTGTTAATAGACCACTAAAATGTGTGTGAACTCTTGTCACACCAAATAGTCCATGACTCCTACATCATATCCTAAGCAAAGGGTGCCACATCAGTTTTAACAAAGCTTCCTGATTCCTGTGTGTTTTCAGTGAAATGACTGCCGAGAAAAATCCCTACAGGGTGGAGGTTGGGAGACTCGGCAGGAAGCCTGGCCTGCAGTGCATTTTTCCCTCCAGTCAACAAGCTTAAAGAGCTTGCACAGAAGCAACTCTTAGTTGTTTCAGAAGCTGCTGCTGCTTAAAATGTTACAGACCTAGAATAAGGTATGGTTGAAAAATACTTTTCAGGGAAAAAAATATGAAAAAGCCTTCTCAGGCAATGAGAGAAACCCACTGTAATGAGGAAAGTATTTCGTTCAACCAGAACAGGACAACAAAAACCTTAGTGGCTCTCCCAGTATGGTTCTGATTTTTGGATATAAGGTTTGAAAACTTATCTTCTAGTTTTCAGCTATTCTTAGCTCACTTGTATGGCAACAGCATGCACTGGCCTTTATTTTGCCATGGGAGAAAACAAGTTGACATTGTTTAAAATAAAATTTACCTACACTGTAGGCACCTAAAAGCACCAAAATACACAGCCAGACTGAGCTTTAATGGAACTAAAGTGGATATGGATTTAAATTTTAAATTATGTTTTAAGTTGATTCCTGTTCCATAAATTCCTCACTGCAGGGAAACTTTTTACATGAGAAACCTTTTAAGAGAAGAGGTTTTCAGTACTTGTTCAAGAAAAAAATGAACATAGAAAACAGTTTAGCAGGGATCCAAACAATAAAAAAGATTACAAACATCAAGAGGAGATTATGCTTAATTTGAATTGTTGTATGATGAATAAGCTTTCAAGATTTTGAATCACTCAAAGGCTAATTTGATGTCTTTTTGTCTGATAAAAAAGAAAATATGTAGTAAAACTCTTTAAAATTCTAAACTGCATAAGCAGGGCTTCCTGCAGATTTGACATAACAGAAAAGAGGTTCATTACATGTGTTTTGTTCCTCTAAGTCAACATGCCACTATGAATTTTTTAGAAAAGTGAAATAAGGAAACAAAACATGGGAAAAAGAAATGTTAAATACTAACATACACAAATTCTGTTTCTTGGATTCACATCACTTCCATTATGAAAGGGGTAGACATTGTTCTGGTTTTAACACATCTGTATAAATAAAGAGAAATAATGAGAAAAAACCAGTATCAATATTGTTATAACGTGGGTCAGGTTTCAGTGATCTTTTCAATTAAGTTTTAGCAAATGTTTCTCAGTAACTGAAAGACTGTTGGCTCTAAGGTCAATTGTAATGGAATTTTTAAGGTCACTTCTCCTCCTTTAGAATTAATCCTAATTTTCACCCACTGAAAAATCATCAGGAAGAAAGCCATTTCCAAACACTTAAGTATATTTATTACACTCATTTCCACCCTGATTATACAGATAACTGACTAGAATAAACCAATTCACTTCATATTCTAACAAGGGTGCTGTTATCGGCAATCCACTTCAGCAGAATGACCTACGCTGGCAACCTGCCTGCAAACAGCAGTGAATTTCCATAAAAGCCAGAAGATTGCTTTGGCCACCTTTTCAGCACAAGGACACAGCCTATGAAAGGTGCCAGACTCAGAATGCACAGCCCAAGATCCAAATCTTTGTGCAACCTTTGGTCCAGGCTCTTGGCCCTCTAATTTTCTCCCTGCATTACCTCACAACATCCTTGTATTCCTCCTGAGTTGCCTGCCCCTTCTTTGAAGAATTATAAACTCTCCTCTTTCTCCCTGAGTTCCAGTCAGAAAGAGCATCCAGTTCTTGTCTGCTGTAGGAGTTCAGTTCAGAAAAAAAAAATATCTAGTTCATTTAGGTGAGATTTGCTGCTTGAGGTAATTATCTCTTCAAGAGCTGAACTTGTGTGCACCAATGCATTCAAAGGAACTCACCCAAGAATCAAGAAAGACAAGTTCCTTTTTCTTTACCAAAATGATTCAAAAATACTTGAGGTCAGTGACATCTGAAAATGAAGGAAACAAAATTGCATACATACCCTGCTCCTCTAAACATCTCCCATCTTACAGACCAAAGGCTTTTGCTAATTATGCACTAAGCATAATACCTTCATAAGTTGGCAGGGTAAAGAGCTAAGTAATTCATGTTAGCATAAGCCAAGCCCTCTCAGTCACTGGCAATGTTACATAACTGAAAGGAGGCAGGATGAACACTTCTAGAAAACACATTGTGATTCTGGGATTCAACCTCAAACAAAACAGGGAAATGAAAAGCCACTTCAAAACTAAATCTCACAAGTGTTCCTGGCAAAAATTATTTCTACTGTACGTCATGGCAATACAGCTGGGGAAAAAGTAAATGAAAGTGTACAAATTGTTTGTTCCTGTATGAGGTACAAGAGAATAAAATATTGCACATTTAATACACATTATCTTTTGAGAATAATTGCTAGACAAAGCATTAATCAGATCTCTTCCTGGTCACATCCAGGCTATGTAGTATTTTATGCACAATTATATATTTAAAGAAGTTCAATAGGAGTTGCAAAATTTTAAGGTTGCAGTACTTCATGTTGCATTTTTACAAACTAGTGTGTTAGAGTGCTGTATTCATGATCAGCAGCTTTATAAGGTAACTGAAACACAAAAACCAGGCACATTCAGAGATTTTGAAGATGGAAAGGGACTGTAACAACATCTAGTTGTTATCATGCATCATTACATGACAAAAATTTAGGACATTAAACAACCCCAGTTTGACAACATGATTGAAAGGCAATACACATTCCACTATAAATAAAGCATCAGATAATTGCAGAACTTACTAAATTTTAAATCAAAGCTACAATAAACTGAAAGTAAAATAAGACATGTGTGTGAGTAATCAAGAAAGCCACCTCCTTAAACTAATGGATTTCACTAAAGGTCATCAAAACAAGTGAAGCAGAAAGCAAGGCAAAAGTTGTTGAAAATAAATAAGGAATCCAGAGTAAAGAGTAACAATACCCAGCTCCAATACGATCATCATTGCTTTTGTGTGTGAAACAATTCACACACAAAAAGGAAAAATTGAAAAAAAATTTTGAAACTGATGGCAAACTCTTTTACTCAGAGTAGCGTTTTGGAACAAAATCTACATTGGCCCTCATTTATTCACACACACTATAGTGCCATTCTGATGATTTGCTTCCATCTAGAAACAGAGCACCATCTATATGATCGCTACTTGGCTGGTCAAAGACATCGATTTCCAAGCAAATCAATCCATCTCTTTTTATTCGTTCTAATGCCTTCAGTCAATAAAGTTAAAATGTTCAACAAGTTTAAGAGAAAGAAAAAAAAAACCAACACAGCCAAATAAATTTAGGTTAAATTCATCATAGCATGTCAGTAACAATCCCCAGACTTTCCACATTGGTCATAACTGACTGACTCGCTCAAGTGTGTCTTGCAACCACTGTGTGGTTTTGTTGCACCTCCTCATATTTCAGAGGGTCTCAGGCATCCCTGCTCAGGCACACAGCTCGTTTGGGTGCTAACTGCTGAACTATTAACCAACTCACACATGCAATTTCAAAGTGAAACAGAACTTATTTCTTAGATAACCATCACGGACAGGAAATGTAGAGAGGAATATCTGTACAGAAAGTAGCCCCAAAGACAAATAAATGATCCAGTGGATTGGCACACTCCTACTATTTTTCTTGAAAGCGAAATTTAGATTGCACATTAGCAGTGGGGTTTTCAGCACAACACAAAAGCAATAACATTGTACTTTGCGGACTGTGTTGTATCGGCAAACCAAAGATCATCTTCTCCCTTTGCTGTAGTGCCCTGCCTTTTAACCCAGGTCTTTTTAATGGAATTGCCAGAGCAGAGTAATTCCAGGGCAACTATTTCTCATTCGTGGTGTTTTGTGGGGGTTAGAAACAGGCTTTTAATGTTTATTAAGCAATGAAGTATGACATTACTTGGAGACAGCACTGTGACATAAATCAGCCCAATTTATGATCTAGAAGCCAGGCTATTCCAAACCAGAAATTACCTCTGTTCTCAGTCACAGCTGTGAGAGTCTTACAAGCACAGCACTTCACTCTGTTAAGCCTTTTCTTTAACCCATCCTTACTGGAAGGAAATGGTAAGTTCATTCAGAAACAAGAAGTGACTGCATTCAGCTTCTTCTGAGGCAGAAAAAGGAATCACTCCATCTAACACAGGCAGCTAAAAGATGTGTAAGTGTGAGCACCTTACAGTCAAAGAAGATAAAAAGGCATCTAAAGAAAGAAAGAAATTTCATCCTAAAACTGGTTTCTAAAGCAAGTTAGAGGAACACCTCTCAGGAGCTCCCAGTTTCTCTCCAACAACAATAAATACAGGTTAGGGTAGCCAGTGGCTTAGTTGCCATGTAGTTTTCAGATATCTAAAGGCAGAAGATATAAATACCACCATGTCTGAAAGAAAGCCATAAAACTTCTGAGAACATCCACTGAACCACTTTACTTTGAAAAGATCAGACAATGATGGCACCACCCAGAAACAAAGAGCCTGAAGAGAAGGATTCTTCCTGCAAGTGCTACTACTTCACAGCATCTCAAAAGATTTCCCTCAAAAGATTTCCATCAAAAGATTTCCATTTTCTTCCAAAAGATTTCCATCTTCCAAATATTTTTTCCAACTCTGCTTCAAGGTCTCCATTATGATGATAGTAGCCAGTTGCTCAAAGCAAATTACATTGATTTTATCATTATGAAAGTCAGTTTTCGTAAGGCTGTTTCTTTTAAAATGTTTTTACATAAAGTGCTTCAGAGTCCAGGTGAAGGAGGAAAAATAAGAATGCTCAGCTGAAAACATTCAAGCAATGTCTAGTGCTTTAAAATGGAAACATCAACAGTTAGGAAGACTGCTCTTTAGCCTTATCACTACAATATTTTTTTAAATTCATTAGAGCACAAGTCCAAGCATGCTCTAGTCTCAAAGGGAAGACTTGTAAGAAAATAAAATCCTTAATTTGCACTTTGCTATAAAGTTTATTTCTCTTTATTTATGATGTCCTCTAATGAGTTTCAAAATACTTCAAAACCAGTAACAGACGTAAGGAATGTGCTACAACAGTATTGTATATAATTCCTTTGAAATATTTATTTTCCTATTGGTCCTTCACAGCACATTCACGAGTTACACAAGTACATATCATTTGATCTGCTTAACTGTATACTGCCTTTCCTCTGCCAACTCTAACCCACATGAGACTAAAAACAAAGCCAAAACCAAACAAGTCCAGTTTCAGAGAAACAAAGCAGGGCATCTAATGCTAATAAGGAATCTTGAGATCAAACCATTTCTAATTTTACCACAATGTTTTAATGGGATTAAGCAAGCCCGTGACCATGTCTACTGCATTTTCTCTACTTCAAAAATTTTGTCTTCTACCTGTACCATTCCCTTCCTTCAGTGAAACAAATGAAGTAACAAGGGTGATTAAATAGCATTTCCAGCTCTCATTATGGGTTTGGGGTATTTTTAAACTATCCTCCCTGTTAGCTTCAGTGCTGTGGCTAGTACCTGAGAATCACATTTCACTTCAGGGCTACAGAGGTCAGGACAATCTGGGTTCAAAGCTTGTACATGTTTGTGAAAATGAAAATTTTTCATAATCCTAGAGAAACTGGTTAAGCATTTTGAGAGGCTTGCGGCAAAAAATAAAATGAATTGTCTAAAGTCACACTAAAAATGTGCACAGAGTCCCAAGGGCATTGAGACAGTGCTCTCTCCAGTGGTTCTCCTGATCTGCTCTAAAAGGAAAGCAGCTCCAAGATTGGGAATTCAATCCAAATAATAGTGAGAGCTTGGAATCCCAGCCAAAGGATCAACAGAAAGAGACTACTCTATTTGGGTGTGTTTTAGGAAGAACACTTTGGAAAAATTATGGTAGCTGTGGGTCTTTCCGTCACAACATTCTATGTTCATTTTGTGACACTGCCTTTCCCAGTGCTATACCACACTCTGGAGTAGTTGTGCAACACAATGAAGAGCACAACGGTTTTTCTCACAGGCAACTAGATCAATTTAAAATTGCCACTTTGAAGAGTGTACAGTAGGACACCATCATTATTATGGCTATATCCATGCAAGAAAAAAACCAGAAAAATTGAAAAAGCTAGAGCAAATTAGGCATCATGTTGTTAAGCTGTCCCACCTATAGCAAACCCACGAGAATCCATGGATTCCAATCAGGAATCCATGAGAACTGACTGACTGGACTTCTTCAAAAGTTCCCTTCTCATCCTTTTTTTGTTTTCCACTGTCTGCAATAATAACAATTTTCAAGAAAGAACTTTTAAAAAACCTAACCAACAGAGAGAACATATTCAACACCTTAATGTCTACTATTTATTTCTACAGTGATGCAAAAGCATTTTGTCCCAAGAGTGCTATGTTTAAATAGCTAAACACAGAAATGTTAAAACAGCACTTTATCGTCCTAGATCTTCCTTTTACTTGTATTCCAAGAGTGACCAGGAAGCAGTGCCTATACAAAATGCCTCCAATGGCCACTATCTTTTGAGAGGCAGAATGAACACCCAGGAGAGCTGGAAAGAGACACAAAGATATAAAGACTATGGTTTGAGCATTAGTAAAACATGTTCTTCACAGCTGTGAGCAGTTGGCTGGACTTCTATTTCCTCTTGTTAGATGTGCCCTTAAGTAGAATTTTGCAGGTCTTGACACCCTGATCAGGAAACAAAGAATGTTATGTTTCACCATATCTATTTATCTCAGAAATTGTATTTTTTTAGTAAAGTGAACAGACAGGCCACACAATACATCCATGAGAGATGGCAGCCTATGTGCTTTTATGTAGGAGCAAAAGTTTAGCAGCACCAACCATTCATGGCACAATTTTATGTAGACTGCATCAAAATCACAAAGTCCTTTCTGCCATAACAAAACAGTAGTTTATGTGCAAGAGAGCAGGAATCAACCCTTCCTGTCAAGCAGGGATTGTTGCTGCTGGTTGATACTGAAGGCAGGAGAGAACACTTCATTAGGTCCTGGCATTCCAATGGAATTGTATAATAAAACCTTAAGCTAGACTCTTTTGAATATTCAAGTCCCATAGATCACATTTAGAGATTGGGTTTTTTACAACTAACTTGGCAAATTCTGCAGATCTCTCTGTGATGCAGCAAACTTCCTGGAATACTTAACTGATTCAGAAGCCCTGAAACTTAGACCTGCTATATGCATGTTTTAGAATTTAAAATGGCTATTTGTTGTAACAATTTTGACAATAATTTCACTGTCAAAACAGCTACTGAAACCAGCCAATGTCAGTCCCCAATACACACTATTCTTTCATACACTGAAAAAAAAACCAGGGGGTTAGGGACTAGGAAATGAAATTAAATCTTGTACCATCCCTTCATGAAATGGTTTCTGAAGTGATCAACTGAGTTAGGCAAATAAAAACAATAACCAAACCACCTTTTCTGAAAAAACAACTGACAGAAATGGAGATAACGCTCTCAGCACAATAAAATTCTTCCTCAATTCAATTTTTGGTGACAAATAAAGGTGATGAGGGTACAGTCCCCCCATGCTACTGAACATAACAAGAAAGGATTTCCAGAAATTATGCAGCATATTTGATTCTAGATGTCAGAGATATCGAGTTGATAAAAAAAGTCACTCAAAATATAGGTCCTCCTGAAACATCAGGAATATTTTGACTTTCAAGTCAATCCACATTGAGGGAAGCCCCTTTAAATACCATGACTGAACCTACATAAACCCTAAACAGCCAAACTGACCCAAGACCACAGCAGCCCCAGAAGGAGCAGCCCTCTCCTACCTCAGACCCTAAACAGCCAAACTGACCCAAGACCACAGCAGCCCCAGAAGGAGCAGCCCTCTCCTACCTCAGACTGAGGCACATGTCCCCAGCAGACTAATGCCAGGACTTCAGTTTTCAGGGTCTCTGGTCAGAAGTTAATCTGACTGAAAATTAGAATCTTTTTTTTTTTTTTTTTTGTTC
>VZRM01006999.1:666465-726555 GCA_013397955.1 Grantiella picta
CTTCAGGGTTTTTTTGGTAGGGCTAAGTTTTCAAAAACATCTACAAGAGAAATCACTCTCTTTCGCAGGCAGTATTACTGCCAGTTGAGTTTCACTGAGAGCCAGACAGGGAACTCCACTAGCTTCCAGAGGAACCATGTAAGTTGTTACCCATATTATAACTTCATGACTGCTGAGGAGGGTGAGAATAGGCACTTACCTTTGGCTGAGATGAATTTTATTCTGCAAATTGCCTTTTATTTCCATTTGCTATAAAAAGATGAGAATGAGCAGCTGAAAGGTACATGTTTAACTTTGAAAACATGCTTTCTCTAGTTTGGCAAATGAACAGACAGTGGGGGATATTTCTCTTTTCTCAGAGCATTCTGCTTTGTTCTGCTTCCCAGTCACATTTCAAATACTTTCAGGTTGGATCTATCTGTCTCTATCTTTTTAGGTGCCCACACCAAGCAGAAGTTAAACATCTGAACAATTAAAGTCAGTTATGCAAGTTTAAGCTGTTCACCCTCAAACTCCTTTTACACAAAATGTAAAGTGTTTACTAAGAGGTAAAAAACTCAAAATGTATACAAGAAAAAACACGTTTCTTAAAACAAAGTTTGTCATAATGCAAAAAATGCCCAAAACTAAAACAAAGATCAATATATAGTTCCAATATATAGAGGAATCAAAAGTGCTCTCTATAGAGCCTGGGAAGGAAAGCCCACAAATGCAAATTGTGATGTAGGCATTTGGTGGGATTTTTTCTAAGGGATGAATGTAAAAGAAAATGTTTAACAGATTGAGGGACATAGTAATGCTAAAATAATAAATATTTGCAGCAGAAATACTACCCCTAGCTATGGAAAGTAAAATAAAGCTGAATTTGACTAGGTAGCCAGATCTTGACATAGCAAGATCAGATAAAAACAAGGTGTGTTGAATGGAATGGTGGTTTTACACAGCTCAAACACAGATCAGGCAGTTAAACAACTGGAAATTACCAGTGAAATTTTCAAGAGCACCTTTGAAGCAGACACAGGTTCTTCAGTCATTTGCATGCTTTCATGGCCTGAATAAGATGCAGCAAGTTTAGCTAGAGACAGGAGAAGCACAAGCCAAAGATTTTGCCACCTTGGGTGTAATAAAGACAATACACAAGTCAGCCTACTGTTTCTTTAGAGTAGGCAGGTTTTTGTGAGATGTGCCTAAGGAATTGCTGCAGGAGCTGAATTAACCTAGTATCAGAGCATTTTCAATCAATGTACCCTCTCCAGGTATTCCAAAGCAAACTGTAGGGACTTTTTTAAACATGTTCTTCTGACATGCCAAAGGAAAGAAAAACCTCAGAGAACTTAAACTGAGTACATGCGAGGCTGCAGAAGACAGTGAAATAAATCACAGATTCTCCTCCTAAAACCTGGAAAGTCTCTACAAAACCAAACTGCTGATGACAGGAAATGAGACCAATACAGTAATTGTGAGTCTGTAGTGCTGCACTTTTTAGCAAAGACACAGCACCACTGGAAGATGAAGGGAATCCTGAGGGCCAGAGGAACAAACACTGCAGCATTGAGGGTGTTGGAGCAGCATGGCATGCCTTTGGAACTCAGAGGCATAGTAGCATCTCTGATCAAATTTACCCTCGGTTGGCCATAATTAGATTCTCAATCAGAGGGCTGGCTGAGGACAGAAGATGCTGACAAGCAGAAAAATGTTTTGGAAACTTAAACAGAACAGCTATACACACCCATAATCTGAAGGCTGAATCTGATAAGGCGTTTGGATGAGCATGGACTAGAGGCTGCAATCTCCAACTTCCAGTGCCTGGCTCCCAAAGGGGAAATGAGAGCAGGACAATGGGACTTATAGCAACCTAAAATCAAAATTCTACACATCCTAACCAGGCTCTCAAAAGATTTAGTAAACCTGTGACTGCAGGCACATAAAAATGCACTCCCACCACGATCTCATTTGATTTTTGAACAAAACAGGAAGGCAATGCTACTACCCACACATCGTTATCACTAATTACACTGAAAGAAGGGAGGAAGCAAAAACCTACCAGGACAGAGAGCCAGGAAGCAGAAAACTTGACCACTCTCAAAGCTGAGGGTGATTCCAGCACAGGAATGCAGGCATGTGGGCCAAGGACAGCAACATGCAGCTCCTCAGCACAGCCAGGGCCAAGCCTCACCCCTCCATGGCACAGGCTGCCACCACTCCCCTGCCTACAGAGCTCACAGGGTGCTGGGAGTCACCAAACCAGCATGTCCAGCAAGACAAAGGATGCCCAGGGGCTGGAGAAGCATGGCCAGGTATGGCCCAGGTGCAGGGCTGCATGGAGCAAAGCTACTCTGCCACAGCACCTGGACAGCCTGGAGGGACAGCAGCTCCAGCAGCAGGAGGCACAGGAGCAGCTTGCCTCTCTGCCATGGTCTTGGTGGCTCAATGACAGACCCAGGCAGGTGAGGGCCAAGGACAGGGTGGGATGGCATGGGATGGGACAGGTTACACAGGAAAGCATCCAGGTGGATTTGGAATGTCTGCAGAGAGAGAGACTCTATGACCTCTCAAGGCAGCCTCTTCCAAAGCTCTGCCACCCTCAAGACATGAAGAAGGACTCCTGAAGAAACCCCCCCTCTCTCCCTTCTCACCTGCCAGGTGAACTCATTTCTCTACCTTGGGCAGCCAGAGCTGACAGGCCTGGAGGGGCTGGAAGCCATCCTGAGCACCCAGAGGGTGCTGCTCACATGCTTGAACCCCATGTCCCCAGTGAGCCAGGGACCTTGGCCAAGGAGGAGGACTGGGAACACAATATTGACAAAGACCTGTCCCAAAGAGTTGTCCCAAGGGATGTGGAAAGACAACTTAAAATTTCCAGTGGCTTTGGAGATGGGGGAAGGAAGGCTGGATTGGATGGAGCTCTGAGCAGCCTGGACTAGGGAAAGTGTCCCTGCCCATGCAAGGGGGCTCAGAACTAGGTGATATGTTAGTCCATTCCAACCCAAACTGTTCTATGGTTTTATGATCTACAATAACATTCAGAGTCTTCTTGTTTAATGTTCTAGTCCATGGAGATGTCCAGGTTTTACAACATAACTTCTTTTACAGAAATAACTAAAGCTTGGCATGGTTTTATAACATTTATAAATACTTATATTTATATTTTTCAATTTTTCTCCTTGTCTTGTTTTTTTTTTTATTTTGTTGTTGCTGTTTTCTTTTCAAAAAAATTATTAAGGGATCTATTCTTGTCTTCATGTCTATGATATACGCAACCATGTTTTGGAAAGAAAAGTAGCATCTCAGAAAACTGGAGCTACAAAGGATACTGATGGCGGATCTGTATACACACACTCCAAAACAGAAACACCCTAATTGTGATCCGTAACCCTAACCCTAACCTAAACATAGCCCTAGTTAATCACCCGAGCAGAGTGTCTGGCTTCTCTGTCTGAGAAAGATGGGGGAGCAGCCATCTTAGGGCCTTCTCGCAATGGCCTTGGGAGGCAAAACACTATCTCTTAAAAACACATAATTTGACTCCTAAGAACATTCTACTGAGTAAAAAAATGGGAAAATGTTTTGTTAATGGGCTTTAGTGAAGTGAGATTCATTTAAAAATCACTTTCTGGTTTGTGGATTGAGATTGGCAGTCTCAAATTCCAGGCAGGTGTTTTATTTAATCCTTAAAACTTTTCATCAGTTTAAAATTTTGTGTCAAGTTTCTCCTTCTTCCAGACGTCCTTCTCTACTTTCCTTTAGAGCATTTTAGTGCTTTTCTCTATTGGTTCTGTTCTCATACTGTTGCTGTTCCCCAGACTTTTCATGCACCTGCAGTGGTGAGGTTACTTGCTTCTGTTGCTAATTCATATATATGAATAATATCTCCAGAATCACCCTTTCTCTGAACCCCACATGCAGACATTTTTTGGCGCAGATACAATCAAAACTAGAGTTGGAGTTTTCACAAATCAGCTTCAAATCCACTCATGTAACTTCCAACATATTTATTCTTTTAGTGGGGTCAGAAACTCTAAACAGGTCCCTCCTGAAACATAAGTATGTTAGCAAAATGCACATACATTCATTTTTTTTTTCTGTTAAATATTCAAAAGCTTGCTTGAAGGATGGACTGCACAGCATCATTTACCTGTTGTACTCCAATAAAATAAATGAATCAAGACTGGTTTCCAAGCAGACAGGTGACACAACTAATGAACATGGGGGTTTAAAACTGGAGAGCAGCACCCAGGCCTGGTCAGCAGCACCACACACACAAGCACTGGCCACATTTCCTGAAGGATTGCAGCCCATGGAAAGACCAGTGTTGGAGCCAGGGACCACTATGAGGAGGAGCATCAGACAAAGTGTTATACATTGAGCACTACCCCTTATCTCACATGCCCCCTGCACTGCTCAGGGTGGAGGGGAGGGGAGTCAGAAATGAAAGAATGAAGTTGAACGTGTGGAAGGAAAGGTAGAAGGTGTTGTTTTAATGTTTTGGGGTTTTTTCCACTGCTCAAGTATGTTTTAATGGGAATTAATTAAAGGAATTTTCCCAAGTCGAGCCTGTTTTGCCTCTGACTGTAACTGGTAAGCAGTCTCCCTGTCTATCCTGACTCATTAACTTTCTCATCCTATTTTTTCCCCCCAGCCTGCTGAGGATGGGGCAGTGAGAGAGCAGATGGAGGGGCATTTGGCTGCCAGCCAATGCTAGATCACCACAACACCAAAAATCAACGGCCTCCTTATCTCCTAATGCTTTCCAAATTTACAAGACTTCTTCCCTAAATACCACAATTTGTGCAAAGAGCTAAAAGGAGCTAGCTTACACACAACGATGAGCAAAATGATGACTCCCTTAGGAAATGGAAAATTAACTAAAATAAATTTCAATTAATTGAAATAATTACTTAATAACATCTAAAGTGTTAATTAGAAGAAAATTAGGCAACAGGATTAAGAGTTGTGAGCAAGCATTCTCACCTCAACCTAAAGTCCCTAATCCTCTCTTGCAAATGAGATATAGCTCCATGTTGGTGAAAAAAAAAAAGAACACCGAGAAAGGATTTTCTTTGGAGAAGTGAGAGAAAGGTGTCACAGTGGGCTACCTTTAATGATTTCCCTCCTAAAGCAGTAAGCCAGCAAGTAGGAAACCTGAGGTCAATCCTTAACTGAGCCTAACAGGATTCAAATTTATACTTTCTGCCTCCTCAAGACCCACCTTACAGGCTTGCAAAGAGTGGCTAAATGGGGGAACCTTTCTGGGCACTCTGGGCCAGCATGTAGAGGAGAATGTGACAATCAGCCCATTAAGTCTTGCTGGTGATCATGAGTTCTGCTTCCTCCTTCTCTAAAGTCACTGAAGCAAACAAAAGCATAATCCAACTCACAGAGAATTCCCTAATCACTACAGCAACGTCCTTCCTTGTGCTCTCTCTCTTTTGATCAAAGACATGTTCAATTTTTGTACTAGCCCTGTTTACTGGAAGGCAGCCTGATTCAGGCTTCTACTCAGCACTTCTATTCTGGTAGGTGAGTAACAAAAGGTAAAACTCCTTCAGGCTGAGAAAGGAATTTATCCTGGTCACACAGTCTCTCAGTATGTGTTCTAGCCAATTAGGCTGTAACACAAAAGACGTGTTGCTGGACTGTCACACCACTTTTGCAGCTTTGGAAAGGATCTGTTTCTTATGAAAGATTCTCTGTAAGCAAGCATTAACTGTAATCTATTTGATCTTATTAAATCTTGAAAGCTGAAAGAATGACTGCCTCCTTTTCTGAACATTTATCAGAGTCAGGGGACTCTGGTGCTAAGAGAACTAGCTTGGGGAAAGCAAAGTTTAAAAACAACTCTGTGTCCCAAAACTGCCACATCAGTGGGGAGCTAGCAGTAGGAAAACATACTTAAACTCCTAGGTCTTATGGGCTGTATTGTGGAAAAGGAATTTGCCCTTATGATCTGTGCATCTCTAGCACTGAACTGGAAGATCCTGCTCAGTTTTCAAGCTGAAAAAAACACAGCTTCACCTCCTTGCCTAGTTTATCAACCAACTCTCTTGCCATTTTATCCAAGCATATTCATTGCTTATCAGTTTTCTGTTCCGTCATGTACTAACCTTTCTGCCAGGCATTTTGACTTCCAAAGTTCTTTAAAAAATGCATAGTTTTCATTCTGAATTAAATTACACCACAGGAGCATTGATGATAAGCAGTATGCACACCTGCATGCAAAAAATCCCAGGGTTAAATGAACAGCTTTTTTATGCAAAAGAAAGAGCAAGCAATGGAGACTTGGAAGGTGAAAATAATGAAACAGATACTTCACTGGCAGGCCTGGCCCCAGCCTTTCTCTCAACATTTGCAAGTTGCTGCTAAGGCCAGAAGGAGCAGTTGATCAAAAGGCTTCTCTCCTAATTTCTATCCCATTGACCAGGTTTGAAAGAGTCAAATTGCAGGTAGGCCTGTCCCTTGACACTAAAGAAGCCCAAACTTTTATTCTACTACCTATCCCATGTAAGCAATCACAGCTCTGACTCCTAACAAGAACACCTTTGTCTGCAGGATGTTCTTAATGATGCAGCATGATCAAGGACTTCACAGTAACACCAGTCTCCCCATGTCACTCTCCACTTCAATCAAAACCCTTTCACTTCAGGTTATCAACCCTAAAAGCCCTTGTATTTAGAGACTTGGGCTTTTTAGCATACAGAATTACTAGGGATTTTTAAATGATTGTCTCAAAACTGTGGGAGAGGAGCATTCCTTAGGTATTTCCAGCAGATTTTGTCTTTCACAGCTGTGTTCTCTGCCCATATCCATATAGCACTTCAGGATGAGACCAGGATAGTCATCCTGCCCTCCCACTCCCTGCTATACCTTGAAAGACCTCAGTGACATAAGCAAAGAATGTGCCACATATACTCCAAGATCTCTCCCCTGATCCCACAAAGGATGTTTGGGGATCTGTGCTCAACAATACTTGACCAATAGAAGAGAGTCCAGGACAGTACATCTAACATTCCTACAGACTTTCAAAGCAGCTTCATCCCACCCCTTCGGTCTGTGGAAGAACAGAAAGCTCTCTACTTAGGTTGTAAGCAAATCCCAGACTTCTACAAACTTCACTTCCTAAATCAAATAAAGTTTTAACAAGAGCAACCTAAATGTTTAGATCTGCCAGAACCCTAAAGGACACCTGCTCCACAAGCTGCTCCTTCACCTATACTCATCTGGAAATCTCATTTATTCTTTTCTGTACTCACCATCAACTCTCAGTGTTGATGGTGAGTACAGAAAAGAATAAATGAGATTTATAATAATAAATTCCCCATAATTTTTTCCACTTATTTTTTGAAGAAACATCACAGCCAAGTCAACATATTCTGAGGCTCTGTTGTCTATGTATTTGTCATGACATCACTTGGAATGGCTGTTGTTCTCTTCATAATAATTTAGTTTAAACTGCCCAGTAGGTTCACATGTGTCCATGCTCTAGCAAGCCAGGGCCAAGTTGCTTGTGAACTAAACTGCTTATTAATGATCAAAGCTGGGGTGAATGATGTTATTTCCAAATTTACCTTACTTCAAGATAGAAAAAATACCTGGGGAGCCTGAGTACTGTGAAACACCAAGAAAAGCACAGCACAGACACTTCTAGTGGCTGTACACAAAGCCAGCTTGTGTTCAATCCAGTCTGAGCCAGGCATTGACTCTCTTAGACCTGGATTATCTCCACAAGCCACAGTGTTGTCTCTACCCCAGGCTGCTTAGTTTCTCTACATTCAAGCAAGACCCATTAGTCTGTGAACGACAGTGGATAAGGCCCTTACCTAACAGGCAAACAAGACAGCAGGAAGAAAGAAGAGCTCTCTTTGATGTTACTAGGCAAGAAATCGTGGGAAATTCACAGTTAACCTGGGCAGTAACTCACAAAGCTTTTGGGTGGCTTCTGACAGCTAAAGAGAAATAGTGTGTCTTTTTGCTTTTTTCCCCCTGGGCTTCCTCTTTTTAATAAATAATTCACTGCTTGGACAGTGTTCGGCAGAAATTAGTCTTTAATTGGAATTTAACAAAATACATTCCTTATGCTGGCTGGACTGGACTTGCCTCAACAGTCTTGTTATCCTTCCTTAATGGAGTAAACAGCACACATACAATCTTCAGGAGCAATTTAATATTTTTGCTTTTACTGCAAAAGGTGCTTTCATGTTCATTTCCTAGCTTGAAATCAATGCCTGCACCATGAAGACAATGCAACTTTCCTGTAATAAGGTTAGTTGTGCCTGTGATGAATTACTTTTGGGTCTTAATGATTCTCAGCGTGGGGTGTCTTTTCCTCCTGCTTCACTGCTTGGAACATTTGAATTATTTTTTTTTCCTTTCAACTGATGTCAAATATCACTGGTTTCAATCTTAATTAAAGCACTTAATTGTTGAGTTGATTTTGTTTTATGCTAAGGTGGGACGAGATACTGTTGGCCTATATTATTTTTCTCTTTCTTTTTCTGTTTTTTCTATCCTACATCTTTTAAGAAAGAACTTTCTCATTGCATTCATTTTACAAGGGTTTTTTCCTACTTGAGGTGGGTTTCTCCCTACTTGAGGTGGGTTTCTCTTTTTATCACATGCATTTTTCAGTCATTCCAAACATAATGCCTCTAATCTACTATCTGGCACATTTCAACCCTCTGTTCATATCACTTCAAAAAGGATTCCATGCAGAATATTGGATTAGAAAGACATGACTGAAAAACAAAAATGAAAGTTTAATGATCTCGTTAAAGTCCATGGCTACCTCAGCTAGGTTATCTGCAGTTCTGATTTCATAAGCCCAAACTGTATTCAATCAGATCTGTTTGGCTGTCATCTATTAATTAGCAAACACCCCCACCTTCCCCCTCAGCCCCAAAAAAATCCCACAGACAAAAAAACCCAAATAACCAACCAAAACCAAAACCATAAAAGCAAAGGAAAAAAAATTCACACAAAAAAGAAAGAAGAGGAGGCAAAATAGAAAGCAAGATGTCTGATCATTCATCTAGAAGAACCTCTCCTGCAGAAGGAGCAGATCCAGATATAAGAAATTACATTGACATGGGGGAGGGGACTTCACATTGCTTGGTGTTTATGAGATGAATGAGAATTAATTCCTCACATTTCACCATACTGGCTCCTCTAAATCAGCACAAATGAATTACTCAATAGTCCCTGTCCTAACACACAAGTCACTGCATGGATTCTAGCAATGCTTAAGAATACAGGGGACCAGGTCGCCAGAATTAGAACAGATGGACCTCATCTCACAAATTATTTCTATTTTGTAACCAGCAGCCTCAGAAGATTTAACAAACAGACACCCTGACTGGCTTACCATACAGACAGTTGACTTTCATCTTACAAGGTGGTTATGATTATCTACTAGATTATACTCTGGCAAGAAATTGGAATGCAGAGCTGTACACCTACAGGGCTTCTGGCAACAGTTCGCAATGGGATCATTAGGGAGAATAAAAGCACACAAAACTGGAAAAAGAGGTCTTTCTCCCATGACTAACTACATATTTTACAAATATCCAGCTATCATTAGTAGCTATAAATATTACTACTAAAAAAAAAAAAGGAGAAAGGTGCATTACAAATAAGAAAAAATCTGTTCAAGATGTTGGTAATTAAAGGACAGACAGAGTCACAAAAATTTAATATGGGGGTAAGGGAAAATTCATTAAATGCCTGAGACAGAAAAATCATCAAGTCTGTGCTATGCTTCTGAGGTTTCATGAACAAGGTGGAAAAAATCTTCGCTAAAATAAAGTACCACCAGGGCCTCCCGCCAAATATAACAAACAGTGAAGGCAACAGTGGGAAAATCACTCCTCAACAACAGGATATGTGCAAAATGTCCAGGGCATGATACCAAAAAGGCTGCATGCGATCAGGAAAACCACAGGAAGTAAAAAAATCTACCTTGCTAGAAGATGTTAAAATATCAGCCTTGACAGAAGATGAAGGAGAACAATTATCATTAAGGCCACAAGAAATTGCCTGACACCAGCTTTCCCACAGCACAAGGAAATTACCTAGCTTACCTTGCTTCTGCATTTTAATCACACTGGTTATTAAAATGTTATTTAAAGCATTGAAAGGATAAGGGTTAAAGGACACAACATGGGTACCTATGCCAAGTCCAAAAAATCCAATGCATCACCAGAAAGGCTGTGGGACCAGTGGAGAGTACCAAAGGTGTAATAGTGAGAAAGTAGGAGTGTGTGCTGTATGCATCACCAGTTCTCACTACAGCTCTATATTATGTAGGTTCACATGTGCTCCCAAAGAGTTTACATCAAGGAGATGATACTCAACACTGAAGGAGAGATTAGACAATTAGGCTACCGTAAGGACTTCCTGGAAATCTCTGATTTTAGCACTACACTGGCAGATCATATTATATGTGTTATGGCAGAAGCAGTTCATAAGCTTAGGAACTTATGGATATGATGAAAACAAGAAGAACCTGCAACAAAATAAACTCTAAACCTCCATTTTGCTGGGATGGTAATGGTGTGATGGACTTAATTTTTAAAAAAATCAAAAAAACCAAAAAAACCCCAAACAAACAACAACAAAAAAAAAAAACCAACAACCAAAACCACACCAAAAAACCTCCAAACTATTAACCAAACTAAACCTATTTAAATGCTGTATGATTTTTCCAGGGGGTTGTATACATGGATGTAAGACAGCTACATCATAAATTTGTTAAAGAGAAAATAAAAAACAACTTGAAGGCTCTGGCACTCGTGAAAGAAGCCATTTGGGATCCTATATATTTCTACCGTAATATTACCCGTGTTGCAGACAATAAATTTCTACCTTAAAGTACAACAGCCAGTCACTGGGTGGGACTATTCACCAGCAGCTTCAGTCTGCAGCATGCAACAGAGTTTAGTATGCATTTGTAATCTTTTGCTATACAGATTTTGTCCATTTTTTAACCCAAAAAGTGTTATTTAGAAGAGGAGAGCAAAATGTTTTTTCAGCACTCCTTCTGAACATGGGGTATAGTTTTGGCTAGGAGAGGGGAAGAAGTACAGTCTGAGCTCAGTTTCCATAGTGACTTGAAGAAATCACAGCACAGACAAAAACTTGTTCAGAATGATTCTAGTTTTGCCTCCCAGCAAGGTTTTGTGCTTTCCACATTAGTGATACTCTGAAATCAGTCATGCTTGCAGAGATAAGCCTTTATCATGTTAAGATCTAGGGTACTTCTATTTCTATGAAAACATATAATTTGAAATATTCATTTGACTTTTCTGGCTGTAAATTCTGGTTTTGGCATCTTTTCCATTTTGCTGCAGACCAAGGAAAGAAAGGTCTCAGACAGCCTGGGTGGCAAAATTCCTCAGATTTCTCTACTCTTTACATTCAGAGGGGAGAGGTCACACTGTAATGATCAAAACATGCTGACATGTAGGAAGCTAGCTATGCTAGAATTAAATTAGAATTCATACTCATCCTCTCTGGAACAACCTGACAGCTTCTCTTCTCCTTCATTAGCAGAAAGAGGCTGAGAGGGGAATGCAAGTATGCAACAGCATAATTTAAACAGCAAATCTGAAGAGAAGGGAATATGCAATAACCACAAGTAATCATTACCAAAGGTGACTATATGGAAAATACCAGCATACGTTCATTTTGCTTTCATACATTTCCTTTAAGGAAAACAATATAAACATTAGATGTTTTAAGAATTTGCAGTCACAGAAAACAAAAAACCTCTTGGAGTAGTCACTCTGCACCACACGACAGCAAAATATTCTGGCATTAGCTTTCAACTTTGTCTGCATCTAAGGAAAATCTGGAAAAATAACAGCAGACATCCTTCTAACTCACCTACTGAAGAAACCAAGACAACAGATATCTAAGAAACATAACCAGACATCTATCTAGTAAGAGCTTACCCATAAGGAAAAAGGCACATTTCTAGATTATATTTTATTGTGAATGTTGGGCATCTCTACTATTCATATACTATTTCAGTGTATGAGAAGTTGTTTGCTGGAAATACAGAAGGTTGCTTTCAGATGGAGAAAAATGAGTTTGCACACAGCTCTGAGCATAAAATGGTGAAGCCCAATGAAGAACATAACCTAAAGAAATACTTGGGAGTCTATTAAGAAGGCAACACACTCAGCTGCTTCAGAACCTTCTCCTTGTTCTCAGTAGGGAGCTCAGATGACTCCTGGCAAATGCCTCTGAAGGCTCTACAGCCAAGTCTCACAGCTGGAAGCTCTGGGCTTCCTACAGGGCCATTGGAATTTGACCCTAAACTTTCTAAGTGCTGCACAAAAGGCCATCATCTCTCTGCCCAGCATATGGGTCACAGAGGCTTCTCATTTTGAGAAGAAAAGAATAAAATTAGATTTTAAAATGGAATCTGCCACAAGGCTTTTGAGAAAACAGCTTATCTTTAAAAGGATAGAGATCGAAAAGGGCAGCCCTTGTATGTCTTCCTGTTGTATATGTTCACTGAGAGGGCAGATCTGTAACTTGTGAAAGGAATAGGAAGAGCTTCCCAAAGTTTTATCCGTATATTCCCATCTGTTACTAGTTTTCAAGACCAGTGATCTAAGGCTAACCAATGTGATGAGCTACTTCACTAGGGACATTTTCATACACTTTTCAGGTATGAGTATGTATCATTTCCCATCAGAAGGATGGCTACTTCTTTCAGAAATGTCATGGATGCAGTGAATTGAAACCTCTATTGTAAAAGTTGAATAGCTCTGCTGTGCTCTCTCTCTCTCTCCACACGCACACATATATATATGTACTACATGTATATGCTACCTTTGTTTTTATATCATACGTACATGTGTTGCTTTGTTGTTGAATAGCTGCAGCTGCTTTAGCTTCACAGTTCTTCTGGACAACCAACAGGATCATTCTCTGTATTTTACAGGCAAGCTAAGCATCTGCCCAGTCTGTGAGAGGGTTGAGAACTGAACTCTGCACATAAAAATATCTTTTCCCTGTTGAGCAAAAAACCCACAACATTAATTTTTCTCTTAGTGAAGAACAGATGTTTCATTGATGTAATTTTGATAGAACAATCTATGCCATAAATCCCATTAAGATTCAGATCCAGGCCAGGACAAATCATGTCTTCTCTACAGTTGTCAGGATGACAGCAGTCTTCGGCATTTTAGCAGCAGAGGAGCTTTGGTATCTCTAAACTCTTCCCTTCAGGAAGTACTTCTTGGCTGGCCTATGGTCACACTGTGATATACTCACTGATCCTGCTCTAACACACTAAGCATGTTCAAATAATGGCAGCACTGTTGGAAAACAATTCACAGACCCAACAGCATAGCTCAAATATCCTACAAACATCTTGGCTGAAGCTAAGAGTTACATGTCTATTTGGGCAGAAACACGTGGGAGCACATTTTTGGTAGGAAAGCCTCCAGTCATTCCCTATATATGAAATGCCAAGGAAGAACAACGAAGCTGAGAGAAAAGTTACAAGGCTAGTACCCTATGCAGTCAAAGGGGAGAGACAGTTTTCTTCAGAGTGTCATTTGGAGGTGAATGCAGACACCAATGAAACAGAAAAAAATTTAAAAGGATAGCAGCACCAGGATATCAAGAGTAGACATCCCTTCCAGTAACAAAATAGATCTAGCACTATTACCAAATTTTTCAGCTCTTTGGGTCAAAAAACTACAGCCTTGATGTCTTTCAAAACTTTGCTCACCTAAAAGACATGGGACAATTTGCTAGGGGAAGAAACCCTCAGGTAAATATGAGGACACAAGATGGTAGAAGTGACACACAACTAAGTGGTGACTAAGGGATGCACTGTATCCTCACAGGATCTCCTAGACCCTGTATCTTGGAGTGGAGATACCTAGTTCAGGAGCTGTCCTGTGGTCCATTCCTCATCCCATGACCAGGCACAGCTCTTCAGCGCAACGCAGATCTAAGAGCAGCTAGCACAGAGCTGATCTACAGCACTGCTGCTGACCTCGCAGCAGGATAAGACAGGAGCAGGGCTGACTGTGGGATGCTGATGCTTGTGCACAGCACCTGGCTTAGCCAAACCACAGGGTTTGGGAGAGGCCTACACCAGCGATAAGACTGTTCAGGAAACAGATTTTTATTCATAAGCTGCAGTAGCTGACATTTTCTGACACCCATACAGAGGGGCAGGACTGTGTAACTACTGCAGAATAGCAGTGATGTTCAAGGCCTGTTACTCACCAAAAGGAAGTATTATCGTCTTTTTTTTTTTCTTTTTAAACTAACTGCATTTCTTTCAGCACGGACATAAAATTCCTTTCACTCCCGTTTGGCACTTACTGTCAACATAGGGTCAGTCTTTTGTGTGTTCAGTTTTCACACATTTCAGGGAAATGCCTGCATTTGTTTATTTTAAAAAGAGAAGATTCTTTCCCCCTATCAGGCATAGTATTTTTTACAGCTTATTTATACAAGATGTTAACGATGGGTGAGATTTAAGCTGACAATGTCTCCTTAAGTTAAGGCTAGTTAATTCTGCAGTCTAATAAATTTCAACGTTCCTATAAATACATTAACTTCTCCTTCATGCCAGGCCTAGCTTGACTTTGAAAGTCTTTGAGAGAAGGTTATCAAGTCCCTTTATGAAGATGACACAAGAATGGTGAGCCATCTGAAAGCTGGACCAGACTTTGATGGGTATCTCACTAATATGATGAAAAGGAACTGCTTTCCAGCTAACATCAGTATGGATGTCTCCTCTCTCACCAATACATTGGCAGTAATACTAGTAAAATATCATTCTTTAAATGCAGATAGTTCAGCCAGTCAACAGGAAAACAATGCTAAAAAATAAATTTAAAACATGGCTTAAGAGCAAGTGAAAATATGACTGATTAGGCACACCAAGTTACTAAGATACAGCTACTGTTTAAATGTGCCTGAAGAACAGGGAATATTTTTTTGCTGCTTTAATGTTAAGAGACTCTCTTCGGTTTTTGCCATCATCACCAGGAGTGGCTTTATTGCATTCGTCCTTCATCTGTGGAGCTCTCACAAAGGGAGTCTTGGACAGCTAGGTCGTGCAAGGCCAGTATCAGCAACGTAAACAGCCCAAGTACCTTGTCTCCCCACTCTGTTCTCCATCTGCCTGGTACACTTCATGCCTCAGGTAAGAGCAAAGAGGGGCCTGAATTGGTTACAGGGCAGATTGCTTTTCTCTATATCCAGTCACGCACAGCAAAAAACTACTACTGCCTGTTACTTCTTGCCAGGTAGATATTGAGATGCTATCCGTGGATTTTTGGGCATATACTGTTCCCATGACAGTGCCCTTTGGCTGAGTCCTAATGTTTTTGCATTCAAACCTGTCATTTTAGCCTAAATCTTACGTGCAGCTGCCTACATCATAATGAATGAATTATTTTAACTTTCCAAAAATAAGTATTCACTTCCTTTAAAAACATCTAACCTATTGGCACTGCCAAGGTCTTTCCCTGTCTCCTTGACACCTCTTCCTGCATTGGAATGTAAAATGAAATTCTCTGCTCCTTAGAAAAAACTGGAAAGAGCTAAAATGCAAGAAGAGGAAGGAGAGTTGCTTCTTGCTGCTTTAAAGGAGTGTCCCCCAAGTGTCTGTAATTTGTCCTCATGGCTGTCCTTGCTCTTTGCTTCCAGTCCCCTCTGGCTTTAGCCAAGCTCTGCTGGAGAGCTTCCAGTCATTTACAGGAATGAAAAGTTTAAAAATAAAATAGGAGCTTTGATCAAGAAAGAAGTTCAGCTAGGAAGGAAAAAGGGAAACGCAAGCCCTGACAACTCAGGTGGAAAGCAAGGCGAAAGGAGGTTCATTATGAGCTGACAGACATTTCTATGTCTGCTTGCAAAGCCAAAACCTTCCCTGCTGCTCTTTCTTCTTCAAAATGCTCTGCATTAACAATGAAAAACATGTTTGGTTTTAACCTCTGGCTTTCCCCCATGTGTCAGCATTCTTTGTTTTCACAATTTCAAAAAGTTGTTTTGCAGAAGCCATCAACTGTACTGAGCTCTGTGTATGCACTCATTCATGTATTCACACATGCACCCACAATCATCAGTTCTTTGATTCCTATTTATTCATAGCCAATTCTCCCTCCCCCTCCTTCCTTTATTTTTGTCTTAACTTGAAATGTCCATGTCAGCTGCTGTTAATGGGGAGATCTCTTCACTACTTTTCTCTTATAAAGAAGGCAATAAATCTGACATGGAAAGTACCAGGCTCCTCCCAGTTTTTTCACTGTAGACACAACCTAGCACATTTTGTATCATATTGCAAAATCCTTCCCCCCAAATTCTAAATATCCAAAGCAACCTCCACACAAGCACTTTGTTTGCTTTAGTGAAAAAGACTGAAAAAACCTGCTCCATGCATCCAGTCTGCATCATTCAGGACCTTCAAAAACACCAGTGCTCAGGGAGTGCCCTAAAATGCAGACAGGATGAAGAACAGGGCAGTTCTGGAAAATACATTTCCAGAAGTCAAGGTAGTAATACTGCATTCATGACACTGGGGAGCTGCTGCCACAAAAGTGGTAAATATATGCAGGACAGGCCTGATGGAGAAATCTTTGGGCAACAGGTAACAGCACTCTGGTCAGTAGAAATTGTTAACAACAAAAGTAGAACAAGGTTATTGCAAGTCTAATATTTGTAGTTTCTTAGCTTAAACCAAAAATCTGCACATGAACTCTGGGTGCTCTATCTTGAGCCTTCATGGTTTTTTTATTTTTAAGACAACAAAATAAAATAACTGTGGCATTAATAAAAAGCACAAGTGAACCAGAGGAAGATTATCCTCCAAGCCATAAAACTACAGGGCTTATTTGACTAATTCTTTTGTTTATTACACTTTCAGATGGTGCTTTGCTATTGAAAGAAAGAAAGCACACATAAACCAAAATGAATATATTCTCTGCCCTTCAGAGTTTCAGTGTTGAGGTACTGGAAAAATGCCCTTTCTACAAACTCAAACACATGTATGACCTGTGATTAATTTTTTGCTTGACTTTGTTTTTTACTTTAGCATGAGAAGTCTAATTTGCAAGAAAGAAAAATTACAGAAAAAATATCAATTAAAGTAACTGCAGATGCTGGAAACCCAGGTGTTCTTGAGCAATATCACATTTCCATTTTGATAGTTACCTTGATACCCAAAAGTGATTTTTTTATTACATATGTAAATTAAATCAATAAAAATTGCATGTGTCTTCTCTGTACTGTGTATTTTGGAAAAAATGTTAAATATTGTAGAAATATAATCTACACTTATAGTTCAATATTTACTATTTTTAAATTACTGCACGCATACGTATGGATGATAAGACGTTTACATGCACAGAACTCTATGTTTTAAAATCAGAAAAGACTACTAGATAATTTACTTCAATCTGTTATACAATACAATCTTCTCAAACCTGCTTCAACCCAGCTATTTATATTTTGCTACAGTGTATCTTGCAACAAGGCATCACATTCTTTGTTGAAAACTTCAAGAGCTTTTCGGTTTATCCCAGCAGTTAACCACTCTCCCTCTCAAAATCATGTGCATTGTCCCCCAAACTCAGCTGTTTCTCTTTCAAATAGATTTTGTCTGGCTTTAATTTCCAGCCCTTGCTTCTTGTTATGCTTCTTTCGGCAAGATAAAAGGGCTTTTTAAGAGCCCAGCATTTTCTTCTCATAAAAGTACTTGTGAAATTCACTCATCTAGTCACCTTTCTGTGCACTGAAGCTAAACAAATGGAGTTCTGTAAGTCCTTCCCTGGACTGTATCTTACAGTTTTCCGGTCATGCTTTGCAACCCTATCTCCACTTTTTCAATGTCATTCTCAAAGTGTATGCAGGAGATCCATGCATGCCATAACAATTTTCTGAGTATGCAGCCATTATAATCTTCCACAAGTCAATAAACTCCCACCTATTTTAAAATTAACAAAACTGAGGCTGTGAAAAGGACTGGCTCAGCTCTTTGAAGAGCAAGTATTGGAATCAGGATATAAGAATAATTTGGTCACAGAACTCATCCTCATGCCTTATATAGGACTAAAACTCTTGCCTCTACTACAGCAGCTCCTAGGTAATCTGGTACAGTGACTCTTTCCAGTATGAAGTTTACCAAGGACAAGTGTCAGATTCTGGGGAACAAGAGATTGGAGAACAGTGCTGCAGAAAGGACTCTGGGGTCCTGGTTGAGGGAAAGCTGAACATGAGACAGCAGCTAAGAGGAAAAACCCTGTCCTGGGGTTCATCAGGCACAGCATCACCAGCCAGGCAAGGGAGGGGATTGTCCTGCTCTGCTCTGCACTGGGATGGCCTCATCTCAAGTGCTGGGGGCAGTTCTGGTGCCACAATATAGAAAAGATATTAAACTATTAGCGAGGGTCCGAAGGAGGGCCATGAGAATGGTGAAGGGTCTGAATGGGAAGCCTTATAAGGAGTGACCGAGGTCATTTGGTCTGTTTAGCTCGGAGAAAAGGAGATTGAAAGGAGACGTCATTGTGGTCTTCAACATCTTCATGAGGGGAAGAAAATGGACAGGTGCTGGTCTGTTCACTCTCGTGACCAGGGACAGGAGTTCAGGAAACAGCATGAAGCTGAGTTGGGGGAGGTTTAGGTTGGATATCAGGAAAGGGTTTTTCACCCAGAGGGTGACTCCTGGGGATGGTCTTGTGCATGGCTGAGAATTAGACTTGATGGTCCT
Source organism: Grantiella picta (assembly GCA_013397955.1). Lineage (NCBI taxonomy): Eukaryota > Metazoa > Chordata > Aves > Passeriformes > Meliphagidae > Grantiella > Grantiella picta. The sequence goes on from VZRM01006999.1 coordinate 685,202, forward strand.
TGTGAGTCCCTTCTAACTCAGGATACTCTATTATTTCATGGTCTGTATTATAGGCAGTAGTAGAGTAATCACAAAACTAGAAAGTGAATTACTTTCCCTCCTCCTTGGTGAGCTGTCAAACAGAAAAGTGAGAGATTCGGTACAATGGGCTGGAGTTCAGGAGCAGTTAAACAGGTGGTTAATAACAGGAGCTCATTCCAGCCTCCAGCAGGTGCCAGACCCCACCCTTCTACTTTGTGTGCACTGCTGAAGAGATCCTCAGCAACTCTATCTTCAAGCTCCTCACAGCAGCACATGAGACACCTATCTGGCTCATTCATCTTCATGCCTAGACCCTACCCGTTTCAGTTATCTACATCTACTCTACATACTGTGAGAAACAGGTCCCTTTCAAGGAGATTTAAATGTCAGTTATTCAATTTTCACCCTTGTCTAGATTTACACAGTACAGAGGAAGTTTTCTTAATTAAAAAAAACCAAAACCTCTGGACTTCTTAAAATTCAAATACCAATTGGAAGAATGAAATTGTGAATGGGGAAATTCCAGTCTAACAAACTATCCACTGTAGATAAAAGTGAAGTAGTCATAAAATGCCTCACAGACTGTCATTAGACTCAAGCTGGTTGTGTCTAATTAAGGTTCAGGTTTCAAGGAAACTGCACACCTATAGACAGTTGCTTGTAACCCTGTTTACTGCCTGCACATGACCATCCAAGGCCTGGTGACATGCACATTCTTTTTCTGTTCAGATTGGATGGTTTTTCACAGGAGACTGGAGAGCTTCTAGAAGAAGCTCTCTCACAGCTGAGGGACAGCATCCAGCACCTGCACAGAGTTCTAGAGCATGGTGACAGTGCGCTGGTGCAGGAATAGCCAGCATCCACCCACAGCACTGCTGCTCTCCAGCTATCTAACAGAAATGCTCACACTGAACAGAAATTAGTTGGCAGATAAGTATGTGTGTGCCAGTTATAAGCTGTTAATTCCTCAGGATGAACGGTCCTGATACTGGAGGTTTATTCAGTTTTTGGATAATTTTTAAAAGCAAACCAACACTTGACCAATTTCTCATTCCATAACCAACAAAACAAAACTGTACATAATATTCTCACTACCTTTCTGCTACAGGCACTCACCACCTGCATTGGTAGCTGTGGCTGTAGTCCAGAAATTGCTCTTACAATTTAACAACAATCCAGCTCCACGGAGAACTGATGTTCAATTTTGTTTTAGCCCACCCGGTCGAATTCTTTACTCATAGCTAGAGTAATTGCTGTTCAAAACTGAGGATGAATCTTATCATCCCCAGATATCTACTCTAACCTTTCTCCCCAACCCCCACATCTCCCTGGCACACAGACAACATGGTTGAACTCTCCAGTTCAGAAAAGTTTATGGAACAGGCTCTAGGGTTTGTTTTGTGGAATTGCATCTAAGGGGTGGAGAAAAACACATTTAGAAAATCATTAGTTTCCACTTCCTTTCAGAAGTCACAGGGCCATAAAAAAAAGAACATTGAGAGCTCACTACTTACAATGTAGAGATAGGACCAGTGCTCCAGGACAACGATACACATCATTGCAAGGCAGGACAAGCCACAGGAAATCAACCTTCTGCCAAAGGATATGTAATAAATATATTCTTACAGGGTTTCAGAGAAGAAAATAAAGCACAAAGAAGACTGTGTCAATGCAACATGCTGTTCAGCCTCTGGGAAGCAAAAGGCAACCAGTTAAAAAGATAATGCCTTTACAACAATGGCATGCTGGAGTGCCCCAGTTTAGGTTAAAAGAATACCCATTTAAGAGCCCACCCTGGGTGTTCTGCTCTCATCAGTACTTGTTACAAAGTTCAGTAGTCATAATGCTTAATGGAAGAGAGCAACATTTTTCAGAAATGTTTGAAATTATTTCCCCAAGGAACTGCCTCCAGTCTGGGAAGGACGCCATGGGTCCACTAGAGAGCTGTAGAAAGGCCTCTGGCACCTCTGCTCATGGTAGCTACACAAATGGAGTAGTGGAGTTTGCATCTCCCTCTGCAATGGTGTCTCACTGATTTTCCCAGTCAGAGAAAGGACTTGTTGCCCAAAGGCACTCCAGGCATACTGGAGACTGAAATGAGACTCCAATCTAATGACTTTTGCCATATTACTTTCAGAGCAAACAAGCCAGACCTACAGACCTGCCTATGCTGCAAGTCTGTGTGTAAGCACTGCTCCAGCCACCACACTACACCTCACCAGAAAGCAAAGCTACTGTTTATGATGCAGTGTTGGAAAACATACTGGCTACCAGAATCCTTAACCTCAGAACCAAAGTTGACTGATACATCCTCTACAGGCACCCCACACGTGAGAGAGAATCCCAACCTGTCACCATAGTTATGTTAGCTTGAGTGATACAAGCCTAGGACAGCTAGACATGGAAAACATGCTGTGTTCTCCTAACACGAAGAGCTGTGACTATGAAAGTTGATTCATGTTTGAATAAGGATTGTAGGAGTAACTTTTCCTCTCGCATTCCATGTTCAACCATACAACTTCAACACTCTGAAAAGATACTGGCGTTGTCCCAAGAGCACAGCTAATCACCTCAGAGCCAAATGTGTGCGCTTTACCTGCTGCTCAGGATTAAATTCTATTTCCATTTAGGCCAGGTAGTGGCATGTGGATGCAATATGTTTTCTCTGCCTCAAAACTAGCTCATCATTGCACTTTGCAGAAGAGACCAAACCTACCTGAACCATGGAGATTAAACTAAGTACTGTTTCTAAGAAAATTACTTAAACTCCCCCCTCCCACATGCTTAAGCGACCTTGCACATTGATGTATGATAGTCACTTTTTCTAGTTAATTTTCTTCTACAGTACAATCAACCGGACATCTCTTACCAGCACTACACCCACACTGTTAAATAAGGAGGGACAAGTGATGTGTGAGAGAATGACCATTAGTGCAAGAAGGGTATCATCTTCTGATTTTTAGACCCTTTCACATACTGAACTGTACAATAGCTGGCAGCCAGATTAAACCAGGAGTACTACTTGAAGGCTTTCAGTTAAACAAAGAGGTCCTCAAGAGTTTTGAAGGTCTCTCCCAGAAGCATCAGAGAAGTACTGCTGAGATCTGATCAGCCAGAACCAAAAAAGAACAGCTATAAGAGGATACAACAGTCAGAAATGATACAACAGTCAGAAATTTCTTCACCTAGTAAACAGATAAGCTGGTGTTGCAGGTTCACCTTGCCTGCGAAATCACAGTAGATGACTTAAAAAAAAAATAAAAACCACAAAGCCACCTGACCCATGTCGAGTGCTGTTTCTCCCTTAAGATCGACAAAAGACAGGTTGACAAATATGCATTGCAAACATATTCATCTTTTTTTCCAGAAATATAGATTTAATAGAAAAAAAAATACAAAGAGAAACTGTAGGTTGTAAAGAAAATTTCTAATAGCTGCCACATTTTAACCTAAATTATTTCTATGGTCCTTAACCATAAGTTAGATTATTAGCCATCCCAACAATGATCTTTATTTAGACTGAAATACTCCCAAGCCCCCAGGAATATATGGTGGTGGCTTTGTATTTAGTTTTCAATCTATCAATTAAACTGCTGTGAAAACAGAGAAGTTACCTTTCAACTTACAGGTACGAATTGCTTAAACATGTCACAACACTCCCAGTACAATCATAACTGCTCTCAGATAGACATCATTTAGAGATGAAGTTCATTCTCTTGTTTCCCTTCAACCAAAAGCAAGTATGTGGGAAAAAGTAGTGTATCTTCATAGATGATTGGTGAGTGGTTCACTAAGGGTTGTTGTAGTTGAATTGCAAAAGTTCAGATTTGAATTTACACGTGACAATTGAGAAAGTAAACAATATTGATTTTAGCTCAGTATCTTCTTTCCATCGAAGGCCAGAGAGAAGCAAGACTTGAAACGTTATGACCAAATCAATTTAGTGTAATTACCCTTGAAACATGACTTTGCCATCATGATTCTGTCATGATAGTGGGAAAATAAGACTGTCAACCCAAGGCATATTACGAAAAAGATGGTCATGCAATACAGATATTTCCATCACCACTAGTTACAGAACCCATGCATGCACTTTCTAACAGCCACATAATCTCATCAACCCCCCAATCTTTCCCAGAAATGTCACAAATAATTTTAGACACAGTACAAAAATATCTACAGAGAGCATTTCCAAAAATTGATGCCTCACCTGTCAAATTTGCCAAGCCTCAGAAATACATACTTTTTCACATGTCTTAAAATATGTATAATAAGACAGTAATCTGTGTCCCTCATTCTGACCTTGGGAGGAAGCCAGCAGTGTCACAGAACATTATTTTTAGGGCAATTAAGCCTTAAGTAAATGTATGTAAGCAACTTCTATGTGGAGCAAGTATTTTTTTTAAAAGGAGAAAACCCAGAAAATTTAAGCCAAAGATCGGAGAGAAAGTTGAAACAAAATCTTCCCTGATCATGCCAAAATTTTTGTGTAAACAAAATAGCACCCTAATCTAAATCAAATGTGAAGAAATGAGAAAACAGCTTTTGAGTTATCCACCATTTAAGAAGATGTAGAAGAGTGACGTTTCTGAAGATGAAATTGAGACAAATTTATTTAGAGTTTCTGAAACCTTTTGATAATGATCCTCACAGAAGCTTTATTTGGAAAAACCAGTCAGTCAAACCTCCTCTCATTAGCTCCCAGCATGGCAAAAAAGGAGGGGACTAACAGAAACCAAACAAGTAAAATTGAACTTGAGCCAAGTCATAGCAAAGCTCAACAGGGTGGTTGCAGGCACAAGAAGTAGTTTATATACTTATTAGTGACTCACAAAGAACACCAACATCCATTTTTTGGTGACATTAATATTTTCTAGTTGTTAAACACTTTTAGAAGTTTGGGGGGGGGGAACCCTAATTATAATAAAGAACTGAGCAGCAAAGTAGCAGAAAACTTGCTTTTCTATCCATTTATAGTAAATAGAGCACTAACAAAGAACAAGCATTCTTCTCACACATGTTAGTACACCTGGAATCATTTGACAATATTCAAGACACCACTGTGATAGCAGTGGTAGGTCAAGAAGAACATTTCAGTGAGAACCGTGGAGAACTTTGCAGCAGCAGCTCAGCACAACCTCAGCCTGAAAGCCACTGGAATGCTTGGGTTGAATAAGTGCACAGCCAATGCAGTATCAGAAACAGTGATGTGAGCAAGGAAAGAGTTGTCACAAAATGTGTTTGGAGGGTTTGTCATAGTGAGCTAACCCTCACTAGGAGAATGAGGTAAAACATGGAAATAAATGGCAGAGATGAACAAGTGCTGTTTTTAACACTTATAGACTTACTGAATTGGAGCAGGTGCACACCTACAGGGTACACACAGTGCAGGGACAAGGAATAGTCTGAGGAAGTGTGTCAGGAGAAAATGAAGCCTCTGACTGAGCACTGTGAGGTCTGAACATCAGGAATGATGCTTCCATTGGGAACTGCTGGCATTGTGTTCAACAGGAAATAAGAATGTGTTGTGAGAAACATATTAGGACTCTACAAACATTCAAGACAAAACAAACAAGCAAGAGAAAATCAAGTCACTATAATCTGGAGTCCCAAGATCTGTAACCAAGTCAGGTAAATAATACTGAGTACAACTTGCAGTGGAAGGAGCAGTTATTAAAGAATAATAATAATAATGAAATTTAAAAACACCAGACAACTAGAGTATCCTGTAAAATTGCCTTTAAAAGAGACATGTCTGGAGAATCAGATAATGACTTGAGATCACCTGATGGTGATGAAAATCGATGTCCTTAGGACACTAAAAGGTCTCAAAAAAGCAGCAGCCTGATCTTCTGACCTTGTAATCAAAGAGGAAAAAGGAAGGAAAGACTAAAGTTTCAAGTAAAAGCATACAAGCCATGTACAGTCTGGCTGTAATATGATGATTAATTTAAGGACTGCTCACTATAATACCTGATTTTGTTAATTTCAATGTTGTTTGTAAATTCTCATTATTATAACTTTCAAGTATAGTTTCAAAACTTTCTTTTCTTTTGATTTTAGTTTACTTAAAAAAAAAAATCTACCACTGTGACATAACAATCACAAGAATGGGTACCAATGCCCACTATAGGAATGGGAGAAGTGCAATTGCTTGGGCTGTATATTTTCTTATTGACTTTTTACTTTTACCTTCTATCTGTTACATTCAACTTCCAGGACTGTATCTATTTCTGTCAACTCTATTACAGGGCTTTTGTACATACCAGATATTTTTTATTATAAGGTCACAAAATCAATCTGCTTGTGTGACCTCAAAGAACAGTTTCACAAACCCTCAGAGGTCTCACTCATCCCAAGCTACTGCTGCCTTTGAAAAGGTGTATAAAATGTAATCTCAGGGCATTCCTCAAGGCATCCAAGCCCTGTGTAAAAATGGAAAATTGAGGCACTGACCACTCACAATTGTGGATACAATCCTGCCGGCAAGGACTAACCCAAACTCACACCACCTCTTCTTCTCCCTCTCCCATCAGCATCTTTTGTATATTCCAAGCTGGACTGAGTAGTTGTTAATGAATCCACAATATCTTCTCTCCCTTCTTTTTCCCAACATCAATATAGCTGCATCTAGTCCTCTGTGGCTGCTGAAATGCACTTAAGTGGAAGAATTGCAAAAGGCAGGTTCTATTTATCAAGGTGCTTTCTAGTAATGGTCAGGCTATGCTGCTGATAAAGATATGAGACCACTGCTTCCCTAGTAAGATTGGCATATGCCTCTACCCAGATGCAGCCTTTAAACTATTCATGCTTAACTCCTATTTGAAGGTTGGCATTTATTCTTTCTCTCCCTCTTCAAAACATATCAAAGGTAACTGATTAGAAATGTCTGGTCAGTCCTCCTCTTTTCTCCACCCTCCTCCTGAAATATTCAGGAACCTGAAAGTTGAGAGATTCATCACATTGAAACTTTCTATGCACAAAATCTGGATTTCACTTTATTCAACAAACATCTGCATGTCACATATATCTTTTAAACATGAAACATTCTATTCTGAAGGATATAAACTCTCACAAACTTTGTCTCTGTTCTTCAATTCTAAAGATAATTAAAAAATGGTCTGGAATTACAAAATCCACCTCTTTTCCATTTTTCTACTTCTAAATTCTTTATTTGTGTCTTGCCCTGTATCTGTTTCTTCCTTTCCAGTCTCTACACCTGTTCCATTTCTCTCTCATCTGGCTGACATGCTGAAAATTATCACATCTTGTCCCCTGTCACTGCTGCCATATCACTTAATCCCTTAACTCTATTATCAGAGTGCCTTTACAGTACGCCAGGCCTTAACTAGTCATTCAGGTCTCTCTGATTACACCAGTGGTGTACCAAAACACATCTTTCAGAAATCTTCTTACACTCCACTGCATTTGCATTTTACTTACCCCTTTCAGTCACAATTCCCTGGGGTCTTCCTGGCTGCACTGTTGGGCATTACTCCCACAAGCTCCGGTTTCCTCAGATCCTACACACTCAGAATCTTCCCTGTTAAGTCATCTTGATCTGAATCAGGACCCTCGCAGCACCTGGCACATCAATAGGTTTGGAATGCAAAGCAAAGAGGAGTGGAATTAAGCAAAAGAGCCCATGTTCAGGGAGCTAAGTAACAGCAAATGAGTACCGAAAGGGGGTGAACTAAGGGAATGCTTCCAGTGTAGCTCCATCTCAGCGACACTGTCCTCACCCTCCCCAAATACATCATCACCTCATTCCAGCAGCACAGAGCAGACTGCAGAGGCCTCGGGGCAGCGCTCATCTTGCATCTGAAAAATGTCAAGCTGATCTGGCGTGCAGTAGATAGAAGGTGTGAGGGGACAGAAAAATATGTATGTTTAGCTCTAATTCAAGCAATGTAAAATCAAACTAAAACACAGGTCCAAATAAACAGGCAAGATATAACTTGAGAAGTCACTCTGTTTCGTAAGAAAGTCTTTCACCAATCACATCCCCTCTGTTTGCTAGTACCTCTCTCCTCAGCACACATTTCAAACATGCTTGTTAACTCAGAATCCTGGCATAAATGCAGCATGCAAAGCACCTGATCCCAATGATTGATGTGGCCGAATCTGGGCTGTTGAGCAAGTCTAAACTTGAGGCAAAGTCTGCCCATAATGATTCCTAATTTTTGCCACACATCGTCAGAGCAGTGGCAGACTGGACCTTCAGATTTGAAGGTCTGGGGGTGCTGGAAGAACCTGCACAGAGCTCCTGCCTTTGGGCATGTTACTCTCCTGCAGAGCAGCACCCTGACAGCCCCCATCACAGAGGCAGAGCCCTGCTGAAAAGCAGCCTTTAGAGCCCAGAGCTGATACACGGGCTAACATGCCCTGCTTGTTCTCCCAGAGGAGCTCAGGGAGCTCACACATGAACAGCAGCAGCCTTTCTCCTGTCAAGGGCAGAATCACCCTGAGAGCAGCAGTGCTTCCAGACTCCAGGGGAGGTATCCAAACACTTCAGATGCGGTAGCACAAGAAATGAGAAGCACAGCTGATCACACAGATTGCTGTTTGGCTAAATATTCTCTTTCTTCACATTCGCTGCCATGCAAAATCACTTCCCCTTGCCTTAAGCTCTTTTATCAAGTGTTTCCCTAAGGAAATATTTCTTATTATCCAAATCAATATCCACTGAAGTGGATTTAAGAACTTTAAAGGCCTTGATGCCTGGTATTAACATCAACTTAGATAGCTACTCTGTTTAACACAGGCTTTCAGTGGTGATTCATTTGCTAGAGTCTATTTGCTAGTGCCATGGGGAGTGAATTTATTTTTCATCAGAATATCCTGTACCAGTTTCTAAAAGGCGTCACTGGATTGTCACTGCTTGTGGAAGTGATTGTTTTATTAGAAACTAAAGTATTTGCCTGAAAACATTAGGTTACTTCCTCCTATGCTATATCATCACCCTGAGACTCCTATCCACTTTAGAGATGTTGCTACAAGCAAATCATCCCCACTGCCTACTGGATCATCATGAAGCATTCAGAACAGAGAATAAAGTCACAAATGCTATACATAAGGTAAATATCGTATTTCTTCACATTTCAAATGAAGAAATACCTCGCAGTTTTTTGAAAATATGCAGTTATTTTCTTGGGAAGCTTCTGCTTACCTAACAAACTGGACTTGTGCCTGCATTTTCTCAAAAAGTAAACCACTATGCATACTTATGTAATAATGCCCAACATGACTCATACCTACCTCTTAAGCGGTTTTGCATCATATGCATGCTGTTTGAACCCATTCATGCATCTTCCTTCACCACTGAGAAGGCACAGAGGGCTTGACCTCCTGGAAGGAAAACACTCCTGGCTGCTACTGATTGCTCACAGTTGCAGGTGCTCAGCGTTTGCCAGAACTGAGATCTTAAAGCTATCAGCTTGAATTGATTCCAAGAAAAATATTATCAAAATCAAATTTTATTTTTACCTCTATATATACCTCCTCCTTCACAGTGTATATAGGAAATCAAGACTGTAAGACAGCAATTAACCTCACTTCACCTATTTCTCCTGAGAAACTAAGTGGTCTGTCAAGTTGAACATATTTAAATTGATGGAGTCCTATCTGGTTTGAATCTTTTAAAACTTGCTAAGTTGTTCTTAAATGATAGATGAATTATTTACTTCAATGTTTATATAAATTCCTGTCTGACAAGTCCATGTATAGAAGAAATGGAAGTTTCAAAATTAAGGAATCTGATAAGCCATCCTATATGAAACCTTCCAAATGTGGAATGTGTTCACACCACAGATGCTGACACAACAGACTTTCTAACTTGGTCAAAACTTGCAGCATTTCCCATCCTTATGTTTTATGGTAGTGGGGCTGATAGGGTTTTGTTTAGGGAGGTTAAATTTTTTTACATTATTACTTACATTACTTAAATCTCTCAAACTCATATTGAATGTTTCCTTATTTAAATTTTACTGAATGTTTTAAAATCAAATATGAAATAGTAATTGCATTGTGTCAGAGGTTGGGGGCATTGGAATTTTTTCTCCATCCCTGCTACTAAGCAATAAATAGCTGGGTGATTAGAGCCATCAAGTCTTTTGTAAGAGATAAAAGGGGGTGCTGGGCAGAGCAGGGAAAGGAAAGAGCTGGCCTTTGGAGATGGGCTCTCTCTTGTCATTGGACAACCAGGAAAAGAGGCTCTCTTTGCTTCTGGCTGCGACCGCAGGAGATCCAAGTGAGCTCTGTTTTCTCCTCCTGGCTGGGTGAGCTTTGATTCAACCTCTTTTCCACTGGGAAGTGTGTGCTTCCCCAGCTGCGTTTTCTCACAGCAGCTGCCGGGGGAGTCTGGCTGCCTCGGCCACCCGCCCTGCTTTGCCACATGAGACCGCGGTGTCTGCTGTGACTGCAGAAATCCTTGCTACCTTGCTGGCTATCCAGGGAGAGCCAGCCCCTGCCCCTGCCGCCCTGCTCTTGCCGCTCCGAGCTGCCTGCCTGCTTTTCAGCTTCTTTCCGCCATCACCAGCTGCCTGAGGCTGACCTGACCCTGACCACAGCGCCACCTGCAGCCGCTCGGCAGCCAGCGCACCTGCCCTGCCCGGCGGGACTTCAACAGCGCCCCTGCTGCTTGCGACCGGGATTACACCGCACGGGAAAGTCCTCTGCTATTGGTTTCTGGTTCTATTTGCGGTTGCTATTATTGTTATTGCTTGTTTATAGATACTAGTAAAGAACTGCTGTTCCTTTTCCCATACCTTTGTCTGAAAGCCCTTGATTACAAAATTAAAATAATTCGAAGGGAGGTGAAATCACATTCTCTGTCCTAAGGGAGGGTTCAACCTCTCCTAGCAGACACCTGTCTTTCAAACCAAGACACATTGTATCTAATTAGGGAAAATGCACCATCTTCTTACAATAAGAGAAAAAATGTCTTTAAAAAAGAAAATCTAGTGTATTTATGTAGCCTTAACTATACTTTGTGCTTGCATTAAAAACAACCTTTGAAGAAAGTTTAACTCTTCATGAAAGTCATATTTAACAGTAATTTGGTTTTCTTCCACAACAACTTGTAAAAAATCCATTCAATCTGTTCACAAAAGTGAGGCATGGAATGGTTTTGGATACATTTTTTTGGTGTTTTGCTTGGTTTGGTTTCAGGTTTTTCTTTTCCTACACTGCTTCTTTTGCACAATTTTTCAGACTGAAGTGCCTCATGGTTGACATTTCACCAGGCAACATGTGACTCTGTTATTTCCACAATAGCAAACTGCAGTCTTATGCTCTAAAAATCTCAGCTTTTCATGACACAGATTCAGAGGGATGGTTAAATTAACCAGTGGGAGGCACTAGCTGTGTTCACTGAAATGGAAAAATTTGCAGATGTTTGATAAACACCCAGATGTAATTATCACTTCAGATTTTTCAGCTAAAGCTAAATAAATCTTTACTTCTCTGCAACGCAGGCACAAATACACAGCAACTGTGATATTTCTTGGACACAGCCCTCCAGCTGCTTGCTCATCCAATACAAAAAAATTACTTTCAACATTATTTTGGATAAACATAATTCATATTTATAAAATGTTTTTGTATTTATTTCACTCCAAAGAATGAAAAAAAAATCATCTGGTCACTGTTGTACTTAAATCTCTTGCAGAAGAAAAGCAAGAGCAAACCAAGACAAATTAATATGTAATTCAATTGGGCTCTCTTTTCTCCTGCATCTCAGAACAACCCCTTACAGGACAATCTGAATTCCATCTTTTCTGAAGCATTGCTGAGGCCTCAAGATTATCATACATAAAGGATACATGTTATCAGCTCCAAGTAAGATCTCACAGGACATACCACCTGCTTTCTAAATAACAGCACCTAGCCTTCATGGGGTACATTGAAAACAGTATATAAAGAAGTCAGACTTTTGAAACTTTTACACTTTTAAAATCTAACTATTACAAAGTAAATCCAGTGGTTTCTTAAATTTTCATGTTAAAACAGAAATTAAAATGTCAAGTTTTTAGCATAAAAATTTCTATTTCTGTGCTTTGCTATACATGAAAAATTTATTTTTCCCCCTATCTTTTCCAGAGGTGACACCTTAGGGCTTGAACATGCAGCCAAGTTACTGTGGGTCCTATGAGCACTAAAAATAGCTGATGGATATCTTCTAATACCAGGGAAAAGGCAAAGGTAAGGCAGCTCTGCTGAAACCCACTTCATTAAGTCAACTTCCCTTGCATTTTCCCTGGGCTAAGAGCACAAACAGAGACAAGCAGAACTGTTGTAACTCAGTCCTGAGCATGAATGTTGGCCTTGACAGTACGACTATCAGACAGCTCCATGTTAACTTGAACAAGAGACTGAGGAAAATGGCAACTATTTCTGTCCCTGTGTCCTTCACCTAAAACCCCACCATCAAACAGGCTGAGGTCTCTGCAGCTACAGCATTTCTCTGCAGCTTAAAGCAATGGTTAGAAACAAAAGCAGGAATGTGTAGCCTGTGTCTAGTGACAAGGGCTTCACTACCCACCTGCAGAACTTCTTCCCTACTACAAGGTTCAGGCCTAGGGTTGGGAAAAGCAATGGCTGAAGAGCACTGTTGTCTCAAGTGGATCTTTCTTCAAGGATAAATATAAACATGCAGTCAGTGTTGTCTTTTATATTTGTATCTTATACATCAAGCTAAATCACGTTTAGACATGTGCAAACATGCTCTGACTTATTTAGAGTCTCTGGATTCCTCACTTGTCTTCCTCAGGATGCTGCTAAGTTCCCCAAAGGTAAACAGGTACTCCAAATGAGACTTTCCTATACTATTTCAAAAATGCCTACAAGCAGCGTGTGTCTGCTCTCCTTTCCTCTGGCCAAAAACAAGAGAGATGGTATAAAACTAAGGAGTAAAAAGTTACAGCAACACCTACCTGAAAATCCAGTGAAAACTTCATCAGCAAAGTACCCTTTCTTTGACAGACTTCAGAAGGAAACTGGTAGCAGTGTCATTTTCTATGAAAAATATATACTTGAGGTAGAAATGTTCAGCTGCCAAGGGAGTATTTATGAAAACTTGTATAAGAGTTGCCTAAATAGCTTCCAGCTCCATTATGTATGTAAAAACCATAGCGTAGATTTAAAAAATGTTTTAAGAAAAGAAGTAAAAAATTATTCAAATGTATGCCAGTGCTATCTATTAGATGCTAAAGCTTTTCAGTGACCTCTGCTTTCAGATGTTAATTATGCATCAGACAACACAGCCTTCCAAGTTCCTGCCAAGACAAAGCCAATCAATAGATGTTTTCCCCAAGAAATAACAGCCTTACTGTACAACAGTGTAAGTCTCTTGACAACACTGCATACAAAATTCTGAAATAATCCACTGGAAGTAGCAGTTTCTCCAGAACTGTTGGCTTAAGAATTAGCCAGTAATTGCACCTGATAATAAGCTGTTCCCAGGATGAAACTATTTGCTGACTCTGAAGATCATGAGATTATTATTATTTATCAAGTGTCAATGAGATAAAACTGTAATATATGCAAACATTACACATCTCTCCCAAGATATTTACGGTACACATTAGAAAGATAATACAATTTATCACACCACAGCAAGTAATTAGATAAATGCACTGCAAATCACGATCTTTTCCCTGGGACTTACTCTTAGTTTTAAGGATGCAGATAAACCAGGTTTGCAAACCAGACTTATTCTGAACCGTAGGAAGTACCATTATTTTCTAAGGTCACTGCTGAGTCCCTGTTTTAAAAAAGCTTTTGGATCAAATATATATTTCCAAGTAGACTTGGGAATTTGTAGCTTAGTAAACTACTACTACTACTACTACTACTACAAAGACTACATTGTAATCCATTTTCTTTTCCAAATAATCTATTTCTAAGCAAAGGATAGGATCAGTAGCAATGTGTTCATGCAAAAACACTTCCATTTACAAAGTTTAAAGGCTATTTGTTGCTTTGCTGATCTAGTATCTTTTCATTTCCAAGATGATGCTGGTATCCCAAGCAGCATTATTCTTTTAAGAAGAAAAATATACCACAACTGCAAACTCAGGAACAATTTGCCAAGCAAGTGATAATTTTGACTGGCAGTAATGACTGTGCATGTTACATTCAAGCCTTAAGAGAATTCTTATGACATCACTTGTATCTGTTTTTATTTATTTAAATCTGTGCCTATTTCTCAAATACACATTTCTATAACCGATCATATTACACTCTTTTGTATCAACCATTGCACTCATCATGTGTTGTGCCCACAATTTTGCTTAAAAGTAACACATATAACTATTTATATCTAACTTCAAATTATTGTATTTACCAGTTTGCCTAAATATTTATTTAAGCTACTGTTCCAGGCTGATTTGAAAAGGAAGGCAGACTTGAACAAATTTGCGGGTTCATAAGAGGTAGATGTTACTTCGTACTGCTCACCACACTCCAGACAAGCCTATTTTAACTCTCTCTTTACTTGAACACATATTCTTAGCCCATATCAAGTTTATAAAGGTGGAGTAAAGCAAGTATAGAGTCTTGAAACTTCCTTCTTTCTCCAGAGTCTGCTTTACACTGTCATTTAAGTATGAAGCTGCACAGTGTCTCCCCTATGGTCACCAGGCACTGCAGCAATGTGCAGTAAAGCCTGGGGCTGGCACTGGGTTTGCAGTGGGATTCCACTAATACAGTCATAAAAACACAAAAAGTACCTGAAGGTCAACAGACTCAGCATAATCCCTAGGATATTCCTTCAATTAGGTTGAAAGGACTTTTAGGAGCAGAATCAATGAGACTTTTGACTTCCTGCTTCATGAAATGTGAAACAAGAAGCCTACTGAGAAACGTTTTTCCACAGCTTTTGGCTCTTGTTGGAGGCAAGGTGAAATTTATATTTTAATTTGGTGTGCCCCACAACATGCCAGGAGTAAACTTTTCTCTGCTGGACTTCTTAGGTTATTCTCTCATAACCTCTAAACCTGGGACAACCAAAATTTTTCCATAAGTATTCCTCCTCTTAGAAGTGTATTTAAGGGATTCTTTCTTTTCCTATAGGAACATGACAATTCCCAGCAAACATTTCAGATAACAGGTGATGACTTTTCAAGTGAAATTTATGGATTCAATGCAAACACTGCTCAATACTCACCTTGGGAAAAATAATTTGAAACTTGGTCAATGACAGATGAAAACAACTCTAAATTTAGTTTTTAGGAAAACCACATTTTTAATTTGCCATTTCAGGTGGGGAATGCTTGCATTCTCATTTTGTGCTATTTTCTTATGTTTTCACTTCCTGTTTTCATTAAAACTCATCAAAACTCTTTCCAAGATGATAATTTTACAAAGAACTGGAGCTCCTAGAAAGAACATGATCATCAGCATAGCTGCAAACAGCAACATCAGAATCTGCTAAACATAAAGGTCTTGAGAAGTTTCTATAATGTTAGCTGCCAAGTAGATCTTCATTTTTAACTGTGCAGTCTCACCCCACTGCAGGACGTTTAAATCCTCCATAAAATTGGGCTATAGTACACAAGCAATGCTATGATGCCTTTGCTTTTTGGAGAAGCGGTTTTCCTTTGAAGAGCAGTGTCTGCATTTCATGAAGTTCTGACCCAACCAGGAACCTACTGAGCAGAAGTTCTGGAAAAGGCAAGTTAAATAGATAAATCTTAGAGAATTCAGAATCATAGCCTTGGGGTTTTTTTCTTCCATTGTCCTCCAACACAGACAGCCATACTCTGAGCATTACATACTGGACATTTACAGCAAAAATGTGTTCTACTGACATATTCACTGTTGCCTCTGTTGACACTGTTGGGGCAACACTTTTTGGCTTAGGACCAGAAGCCTGGGACCTCCTCCTAAAGGCTTATTTCTGATGGACACGAGCAGGGCATAATCCTTTCCTTAACAAGCAGCCAAAATGAAGAGGGCTGCATCCAGCCTGTTTTTACCCAACTGTTTTTTTCACATGTTTGAAAACCTGCCTGAGAGGGTTCAATATTCTTTTCTGCCTAAGAGACTAAAACATTACTCTTCCCTCCTAATTGCTTTCCCCATCTAGAGCTGGAAAGGTGGTTCCTTTTCTCAGCTAAAGCTGTTCTGTTGCACACTGAATATTTAAAAACCTATTAAATCTGAAAGAGCAGCAGCCTCTAGACTATGTATAAAAATGAATTCACCTACTTCACATGAAGTTGTTACCGAAGCAGCAGCAAGGAATTAACATCCTATTCCACAAAGGCTGCTTTCAGAAAGAAGAGTAACTCGATCTTGCATCCTCAATTAGTATTTAGGTCACCAAGCTAACTTAAAATATCCTGTATGTAATGCTTATGTTGGCCCTGCTTTACAATACCACATCAGTCACTTCTCCGTTGTGCCAAGAGCCCAAATTCAAACATGCAGAAAAAGTCAGTGTGAGTATGTGCAGCCACCAGAAGCAGAGGAGCAACACCTGGTTACAGGTTTGGGAGAGCTCAGGTGTCTGTCTCTTACTGAGCTGCTCTGCTCTGCCAAGACTCACCCAAAACCAGTTTTTGGGAAACACAATAATAAAAACACTAATCCTATAAACTTTACTTTCCTTGAGGATTAAATTAACTCAGCAATTCATCATAGCAATTGTGATATTGGGAATATAAATCCCAATTCTCTTTCCCCCACTTTTTGTCTCTGAGTGGATGTAGAGCAACACTCAAATGACAGCTTCCCTTGCTTGTCTATATTTTATACTAGTTGGCACACAGAAGCACAGGGTTGCCTGGAAAGAAAAAGAGGAATGAAACCAAAAAGATAATTAACACTATGAGTGGTCAGAATGAGTCCAAGACTTGAACTGTGACAGAGCCTGAGGAAACCTTGACATGGCAACACTGCCAGAACCATCAGCAGAGCCATGATTGCTTTTTAGCCTTTCAGCAGGGAAAAGGCAGCTGTAAATCCTCAGCAGGGAAAAGGCTGCCGTAAATCCAATCTGCAGCGGGCAACAAGAAGATTCAATAGTTTACAACTGGCGTGAACTTTAAACAAGCCCACAGAAGTTATGAGTGCCCACTGAGTCAAAAGACAGCTCCAGACCAGGACCGGGATGGGGTACCCACTTCCCATAGCTGCTTCTGCTTCAAAGAGCAGAATGCCACCAGGGAACAGCCAGCCAGGAGGCAGCCACACACCCTCACCCCACCGGCAACCTCACCCCTCCAGGATCTCCCTTCCTTTGGACCCCACCTGAGGCATTGGCTCTTCCAGTTACACCTAAAGGGCTCTTTCCCTCTTGCAACACATCTACCCACATCACTCACTTTCATCTTCACAAAAACCCCTGTTGTCTCCTGGTGAGGTAACATCCCAAAGTCTGTTTCAGCTGAAGCAGTTTTGGTGGCAGCAGACACATGATGTAGTCTACAAGTTGGACACACAGGAAAACAAAATCCTGATCCCTTTTACTGCTGCCCCACTGGCTCCCTCCATCTTCAAAGTGAACCCTGTAGAGTGGGATTTTTCAAAACCCTTTAGTGCATGGGTTTAACTCTGGTGCCTCTGAAGTATCTGATTAAATTCCTGCAGTTTGTAATGAAAGCAGTGACATCAACACTGTTTATCCCACCAAGAACTTCCCACTACCTCATTTATCTGTGAATAATAAACACTTAACAACAGTCTCCTGCTTCTCAGTAGGCTAAGGCTTTTTTAAAAAAGTTACACAAATATCCTAATCTGGAAAGAAGTAAAAGAAAAAAAGAACAGTCTGACAGTAGGAATAACCATCTTTTTCCACAAAGGACTCCATGTATCAGCAAAAATATTCCACTAGTTTTTGCTTTGGGGTTTTTTTTGATTATAAGGGGGAAAATGGTTTTAAAGATAAAACTTAGTCATGAGCAAACAGTACATGAAAAGGGTCTGTCTCTTTACAAAAATTTCACCAGTGCTTCAGTATCACTTAACTGTGATAAAGAGGCTGCCGCCAGCAACAGTTTACCCAGTTCATCTTCTGAACTGGATTTCATAAGGATTAAAAAACAAAGACAATGGAAAAAGTCTGTACAGTGGGACTTTCCTATACTTTTACCAACTCAGCAAAGCTACAAGGTCATTCCTTTGTACCCTAAAGCACTATGGATTAGATTGCTCCTTCACTAAGGAGCAATTAATACTTGGAGGATAAGTAATAACTACAGGCCATTCCAGAAAACATACTGACTCTGAAGAAAATGAAGCAGCACCTAAGCACACCAGAAAACTTGACAGCATTTTCCAGGACCTCAAGCAGCAAATGTTGCTGTTAAGAGAGATCAAGGCGAGGCATCATTTTTTTGAAAATGACAGAAAATACAGAATGTTTTTTCTTTCGACATCACAGGTATTTATTTGGAAAACATGAAAGTCAACAAGCTAACATCAAAGTAAAACCATACAGAGCTGAAAAATTTATCTGGCTTCAGCATGACTCGTGAAACCATTTCCATTCCTAAATCCCCAGTGAAAATGCCCTTGTGCAGCCACCATTTTTGTGTTATAAGAAAAAGATACATTAAAGGACAGAGCTCAGTAGCATGCAAGAAACTATCTTGAAATTTCAGATGCTGATCTCGCAGCTGCCAAGACAGCAGGCCTTGCTTATCTCTTCAGACAACTATGGCTTCTTTAAATACAAGAGGGAATTTAACTGAATGAAATATTCCCTATTCTAAGCATTCACAGATTTTTGTGATAAAGCGATTCTTCTAGGCCTTATTTTCCAGCCTACAAAACAGTGGCCGTTGGACTTTGTTAATTCAGAATCTCAGTTGTCCTAGACAGTGCAACAAATTATTTTAAATCCTCAAGGATGATTAATGCCTTTATCAGCGAGATCTTTCCATTGATTAATTAGTGTTAAAACATGTGCCATCACTTGAGTCCAAGTTTGTTTGGAATCAACTACCAGCTATCTGATATTGACATTTTTTCCTACTTGAAAGGAGACCCCTTTGATTTTTCAATTTGCTTTTCCTTACACTTTGATCAATCCAACATCAATAACATCTTTCTTGGCTAAACACCAAAATGAAGTTTTTTTAATCTCACATTAAGAGAAAAAATTGTCAGGACTGAATCACCTTTTTCTGATTGCAGAAATTTTTTTATAGCCCAGCACCCTTTTCAATGCATGAGCCTCAGAACTGGCTCGATTATTTCCTCAGTTCTATTATTGCCATAGACATACATGGTGCTAGCTTTTTCACATATCTAAGGATTGTATTTCACAGAATCACAGAATCAATTAGGTAGCCCAAGAACTCTGAGATCATTGAGTCCAATCTATGATCCAACAGCACCATATCAACTAGACCATGGCATTAAGAGCCATGTCCAATCTTTCCTTAAACACCTCCAGGGGATGGTGATTCCACCACCTTCCTGGGCAGCCTGTTCCAATGTCATATCAACTCTTCTGTGAAGCAATTCTTCCTAATGTCCAACCTAAATTTCCCCTGGCACAGCTTAAGACTATTTCCTTCTTTCCTGTTCTTTCTTACCTGGGAGAAGAGGCTGACCTCCACCTGGTTACAGCCTCCTTTCAGGTGGTTCAATAAGGTTTCCCCTGGGTCTCTTTATCCTCCAGGCTAAACAATCCCAGATCCCTCAGCTGCTCTGGGCCCAGCCTTCTAGCCAGTTCCTAACCCAGCGAAGGTTCCACCTGTCCAAGCCATGGGCTGCCAGCTTTTCCAGGAGAATGCCATGAAGACAGTATCAAAGGCTTTGCTAAGTCCACGTAGACACATCCACAGCCTTTCCCTCATCTACCAGGTGTGTCACCTGGTCATAAAAGGAGATCAGAGGTTGGTCAGGCAGGAGCTGTCTTTCCTGAGCCTGTGCTGGATGGATCTCATCCCTTGGTTTTCCTGTATGTGCTATGGGATCACACTCCAGGTGATCTGTTCCATAACCTTGCTGGGCACCAAGGTCAGGCTGACAGGCCTGGAGCTCCCTGGATCCTCCTTCCAGCCCTTCTTATGGATGAGTGTCACACTGGCCAACCTCCAGTCATCTGGGACCTCCCTGGTGAGCCAGGACTGATGGTAAATGATGCAGAGCACCTTGGAGAGTTCTTCCACCAGCTCCCTCATCGCCCAGGGATGGATCCCATCTGCTCCCATGGACTTGTGAGCATCTAAGTGCCTCAGCAGGTCACTAACTGCTCCCTCCTGGGTTACAGCGGGTCCTGTCTGCCCCCCATTCCTGTCCACCTGTTCCAGAGGCCTGTGGTACTGAGGATAACTAGTCTTACTGTTGAGGACTGAGGCAAAGAAGGTGTTAAATACATCAGCCTTCTCCTCATCTTTGGTGACTATATTCCTCCCATACCCAATAAAGAATAGAGGGGTTTTTTTGCTCTCCTTTTGTTATTATTGTATTTGTAAAAACACTTTTCATTATCCTTTACAGAAGTGATACAGAGGTTAAGTTCTAAATGACCTTTTGTCTCCCTAATTTTCTTTCTGCATGAATCCTTAAAAACACTTCCTGAGTTGCCTGTCCCTTTTCCTAAGGTGACAAACCCTCTTTTTTCCCCTGAGTTCTTCCAAGATCTCCCTACTCAGCCAGGCTGGCCTTCTTCTCTGACAGCTCATCTTCCAGCACAGCCTGCTCCCGTGCCTTCAATATTTCTTTCTTGAAGTACATCTAGCCTTCCTGAGCCCCTTTGCTTTTAAGGGTTGCTTCCCAAAGGACTTTCCAGATCAGTGTCCTGAACAGGCCAAAGTCACCCTCCAGAAGTCCAGGGTAGAGGTTTTGTTAATCCACCCTCCCCCCTTATTTCTCCAAGTATTGAAAACTCTATCATTTCATGGTCATTGTACCCAAGACAGCCTCTGATCGTCACATCTCCCACCAACCCTTCTCTGTCTGCAAACCACTGGGCTAGTGGGGTATCACCCCTGTGGACTCATTTTTTACCAGCTGTGTGAGGAAGTTCTCTTTCACACACTCCAGGAGCTTCCTGGACTTCCTCCTCTCCGCTGTGTTGAGCTTACAGGAGACGTCCAGCAAGTTAAAGTCTCCCACAAGAACAAGGTCTGGCAATGGTGAAACATCAGCCAGCCACCTATAGAATGATTTAATACAGGATGATTTGTTTTATTCATCATACACCATCACTAATTTTCACCCTGTTAAATACCTAAACTGAGCCCTAAATGCTTTAAGTATTGACTTCCAAAATACAATCCTCATAACAGATGTGTAGTTCTGAATGCATCACCTCGCATCTGGTTCTATTAATGAGATCAATTTGACAAGTAACCAAGGTTTCTCAGAAAGAATTTTTACCTGTCACTGAAAATCCTGAGAGTTACTACATTTAGCCTTCAAGTAGTTACAGTGTTTCTTTCTATACAGCAGCATTTTCTAGAAAAAGTATTCTAATTTATTATTTCTACAGTCACTTGATTATAATTTAGTTTTCAGGTGTGCTACCAAATTTTTTATCTTGATGTGATTTTGACATGGTGTTTGTCAGGTCTCACAGGAGTCTAGAAGGGAGACAAAATTCTTCACGGTCAATCCAAATGGAAGCATTCTCTTGGGCAAGGCCTGCCATGTGAAGGACTGCCCGGAAGACAGGAATCCCCTTTATCATTGAAATTTAGTCAAATAATTGTTTTTCATATTTTACTTAATTCATATGAACATTCAGAGCACTTCTACTTTGAAAGACAGGACATGACTGTAGAAAACAACCTGCTGTATGTAGGAAGAGGCAAATGTCTTTGCTCTATGGCCATGGTGAATTTCTTCTGGCTGGGAGAACTTAACCTCAGAATTATGATCTTCAAATATGTATTCCCTAGAGATAAAGAGAATAGCAAACATTTGAAAATGCACAGGCAAATCTGACTTTCTTGTACAGATATTGAGAAAATTCTGTTTAGCTACTTTGTAGCTACCACTGCAAGGTAGTTCATTCTGGCTAGAAAATTAAATGTATTGGAAGATTTTGTCACCACAGGACATTAATTTGCTCTCATAAAAGAGCAGAAGTGCATTGAAGGCAAGCTTTTAAATGCTTGTAAACCAGTGGTGATGGTAAGCTGAGAGTTCAAATTAGCTGACACTTTCCCAAATAAATATGGCTGGAAAAACATATTGGACTCTATTAATTTGCAGCATCTGGCAATACTTCAAAGGGAAAATCAAATTTATTTCATCTTTAGGGCAAAAAAAAAAATTCAGTTTAAGTCTTCATGAAGAAATTGGCCTTAGAGTATACAGGCAGCTTCCATTTGTCAGGATGTATCAAAAATGGGAGTAGAATAACAACAGCACAGCAATGACCGTCTGGCTACACCCACCTACTAACTGTGTTTCATAAAGCAAAGAAATAACTTATTACATGTCATTACAGACCACTGAGAAGCACAAGAAAATGTTTGGCATTCCCAGTGTGTAAACTTCTGAATTCCCCTGTCACTGACTCACTTCTTGAAAGTCTCCAGCAAAACCAGTATTTGACAAAAGCCAGCAGCCTTTGCTCTACACAGAACAGAATTTGTTTGAAAAATTCTGTAGGAGATTACCTTAAAAAAAAAAATCTAAAGAAAACCTGACATTGCTGCCTCCTGAAGGGGATATAATCTGGTTTTAGGCTTTCCATCAAACATCTGAAAAGGATGCTGTGACTTTTACCAGGTTGAATGGAAATGAGTAGAATTGAACTCTCTTGACTAAGAAAACTTTCTGTCACGTCTCAGGGAAAGATGACCTTTTTAGGACCTTTCTTTGACAGGCATCTAAGCAACTATTTGCTTTGATAAAAATAAGATCTAGATTCCCTTTCTGAAATGTACAGACTGGTTGTTTGGGGTTTTTTTGAAATGCATCACATTTAAGCAAAATCTTATAACAAAAGCCCACACCACAGTCCTCTTGGAGACTAATATTGTTCCCACTCAAAAACTGACCCATTGTCACAAAGACTCAAACCCCATTGTCACAAAAAATCCTCCTGCTGCCTTTCAACTAGCTAACACAAAATAATGAAGTTACCCTTTAACTGTCAAACAACATTATTTGTTCTATTTTTGGACATCCATGGGCTTGGATGGGTAACCCATATGTGGACACTTACTGGACATGTATCATCTTGACATTCAGCATATAAAGCCTTCAAATCACCAGTCCAGTGCCAAAATCCCTGGAATGGCTCTGACTGGTGGGACTGCCTTTTCCTATTTGCCATCATTAATTTGAGTTCTAAAGCTAATGAGAGTAGGTCTTTTCTTGAAAATACCTCTAGTTTGATAACCTACCTGGATATACTCCCTTAAATAGTAATCATCATTACAACACATTGACTGCAACACCTTAAAAAGATTAATTATTTAAACTGTGACAGGGCAGTTACTTCTGTTGGTAAAACTGAGGTAGAAGAGAATTATGTGGAAATGCTTCTTTACCGCAGTGCTTCTTGTTCATCTGGTGATCATTAACCTGTTTGCACCATTAGTTACTGATTAATTTCTAAATCTCTTTATCAAATGCTCTCAGCATTTCCACCAATAATCCCAGATGGGGAGCAGAGAGTTTAACTCACCAGCATAAGAGTGAATGTCCCAAGAAATTGCGGAACTGGTGAAAGGTCTGGAGGACAAGCCGTACGAGGAGCAGCTGAGGACACTCGGTGTGTTCAGCCTGGAGGAGACTGAGGACAGACCTCATTGCAGGTACAACTTCCTTGTGAGGGGAAGAGGAGGGGCAGACACTGATCTCTTCTCTGTGGTAACCAGTGACAGGACGTGAGGGAGTCACCTGAAGTTGTATCTGGGGAGGTTTAGGTTGGGTATTAGAAAAAGGCTCTTCACCCAGAGGGTTGTTGGTCACTGGAACAGTCTCCCCAGGGAAGTGGTCACAGCACCAGCCTGACAGACTTCAGGATGCATTTGGACAATGCTCTCAGGCACATGATGTGACTCTTGGGGTGTCCTGCACAGAGGGAAAGTTGGACTCAGTGATCTTGATGTGTCCCTTCCAGCTCAGTATATTCTATGATTCTATGATAAGTTCAAACAAGTCAAAATTTACCAAAGTATACTTTTCCCAAACAAGCCCAATTACATTCATGGCCCTGAGAATGAATTTCTTTTTCTTTGGAAAACTGAGAAACACAAGGTGCAAAGCTTTCAACCTGACTTCTCTCCAGTTCTCTGAGCAATCCAAGTGTGCAGTCAGCAACAGCAGTGCTTTAAAAGGGATGTGCTGTGTTAA
This sequence comes from Grantiella picta, assembly GCA_013397955.1. Lineage (NCBI taxonomy): Eukaryota > Metazoa > Chordata > Aves > Passeriformes > Meliphagidae > Grantiella > Grantiella picta. The sequence continues at coordinate 709,496 of VZRM01006999.1, forward strand.
CTCATGCAAAGCTTCTAAATTAAAATTTTTCTCACCCATAAAAAAAAGAAGGGCGTAATTCCGGCCAGCCAAGATATGTGATTTTCCCTAAAACTTGTCAGACAACTTTAGCTGAAAGATACTTACCAACAAATTATGAAAGCACCAAAGGCTCTCTTTCATCACAATAGTCTTCTCTCTGTCTTCTGACATAAAGAAAAGCACGTGATTGCCCAACATAATCTTGGTTTTCTTTTTTAATAATAAAGAAGATCAGATCCTGGTAAGAAAGGCAAAATCAAAGCAAAGAACAATTGAAGGCATGAAGAGTTGATTCCATTTGTGAATCAAGAATGCAAGTGTGCACACAGCTGCAGGTCCACGAGGGAAAAAAAGAAAGAAAACCCACAAAAACCATCCCACACAGCTGTTGGTACATACTTGGAGCCCCCTTTTCACCTGCATGTATTGCAAGTACTCTCAGTGTTTAAAACCAAGTTCTGCTGAAGGAACAGGTGGAGATTTTCGTAGTTATTATTACAACACAAAGATTTGCATAGAAACAGTGGAGGAGACTAGTGTTCCTAATCTGCCTCTTCCTTAAGCAATCCTGTATCTGCCAACTTGACCAAAATGCTTGCAAGGGTGAATGCTCAGGACTCCAGGGAACCAAATCCTCAAAGAAGTTGTCAGGACCCATCACAGCACAGGTAACAGCAGCATTAATACTCTAGTTTCAAAGATTACCTCATATAAAATAAAAACTACTTGCAATTACATGAAACGTGAACTTCCTTGTGAAAAGTAGTTTCCACAGAGTAATTTCTGGTTTGGGAAAGTAGAAGGAAGCTATTAATTGTTTGATATAAAGCTATGCCAACTGATATAAACATTCTTCAGTCAAAAGTATGGAAGGTGGATTCTTCTTGCATTTGATATGATTACACACTATAATTCAGTGGCAGCACCAGATTTTATACACAGCATGAGATACCATCTCAGTGCTTTTCTGAACGGCTTTCCATTTTATTTGTTATCATTCACCATGTGTTTGGATTTATGTCAACTAGATGTATTTGAATGTCTAGGGTATATTTTTTCTTAAAATGCCAACTGCTTTTTTTTTTTAAGTGGTAAAGCCAAAAGACTTAAATTTTATCTCTGGTCAAGCTAAAGAGCACATTTTGCGCTTATGTATCTTCCTTGTAACTCCTTCCTTGTAACTCCTTTCCCTCCCACTCCCAAAATATCAATGAACTATATTGGACATGTAACTCCTGAAATTTTGAAGAAACAGTTGAGACTGAGTAAATACGTTGGTGCTGCATCATTAAAAAGCTTTATCTGAGATGGTGTTGATCAGAACTCCCTATTTTCTTTAATAAAAACACTCTTATCTGCACAATACAATTACTAAAATCCAATGGAAGAGCTAAGGAGTTCTCACAGAAGTATATGTGTTTTGGGCTGCTTGGTTACAGATGCTTATGGCTTGGTTCTAACTTAGAAGGAATTCTGAGCATCTTGGAAAACTTAACCCAATTAACAAAAAAATTATAATTATGCCACTAGTTGTCAATTGCTAAAACCCCCTGCCATATATGCACAAAACAAGTTTTGATCCCTTCAGAGAACTAAGGAGATACCAGCTAAAACTGACTCTCCTGTAGGAAATTCCTCAAAGCAACTGCTCACAGAACAGTGAGAAGAATGAAAACTGGAACATCAGCCATATCTCATTTTAAAAGGTGAGCAGTCATGCAGGGAGGATTTGATAACTTTTGCTCTATAGTCAATAGAATGATCTAAAACTCTGCTTAGAAACTAAACAACCATTTCCAGTTCAGAGAGTAGGCCATAACAGAAGTCATTTGAATTACCTACAGCTGCCCAGTGTGAGCTTCTGTAGGGTCTGGCTGTGTGGCTGTGGTGCTGCAGGCAGTGCAGCAAATTGCCAGGTGCCAGCTGAACCACAGTCACTCTTGAGGCACGTGTGCTTCTCTTCACCACACAGAATGTAAGGAAAAGTGAAGGATGGCTTCTCTCAGTGACATCAGTTATCCACAAGGACTGCAGACACAAATTTGTCTCCAGCACACCTGTTATTTCACCAGATTAACTGCTGCATTTATGGCTGATTCCAAAAGAGCCCATCATTCAAATCAAACTCAGTTTTCCTTATGTTAATGGCATTTTATTTCAAAATATATTAACCATTCTGTGCTTACAAAGGACTGCAGTGTGAATACAATATCAAGTTAAAAGCCTCTTAAACCTGCTACAAAAACCATATTTATTAGGATGAGGACTGGTGCATACAATCAAAATTATTCAGTTTAAATACCTCTGCAGTCTACACAAGTACTTCTCAACCGTAACTTACACATTTTATTGGGCCACAGATGGACATAGGGGTTATATTGTCAATATTATACATGCAAAACCAGGTACTGCTCCGAACCCAATCATGGTAGCATCAGTTTTGAACACAGTTCCATTCTGAAGATGAATCACATGTACAGATAAAATCTGTGTCAACAGACAATAGAAGTTATTGCTTCAAATCCCCACAGGGCCTGGTAGGAACACACTTGAGAACAACCTGCGCTCTGTAATGCAAAACATCTGCTGTTAGGTTTGAGTAGGGTGTAGCCAGTCTTAGGATACGATGTCAAAAGTTTCTTTGGATTTGGTTTGGTGAGATTTCCCAAAGGGGGAAAAAAAACCCCAACCTTCCTGTGTCTTTCAACCAAAACATCAAACACTAGCTAGCATATACATATATATATATATATAGGTTAAGCTGACTACTGACATAAAAAGTTCGTTTCCAACCATCCGACCATTACAGAAGAACAGAAAATCTGTTTTTATCGGCAACAATCTGAACAAATTGAATGCTTGAAGAATATACTGGTGATGACAGGTGACAAACTGAAAACATTGATCTACACAGACAGTAAGTTATGAACAACACAAAAGTAGTCTTTACTGATACTTGAAAAAGATTCAGGTTTAGGGTAAGACTGGCAGAAAGAGTGTTAAATACTGGGATTTTGCTTTTCCAACCTCATGTCCTAAAAGCCAGTTCTTAAGCCTAATGAACATTTGTTCTGTGGCTACTTCTTGGCTTTGTGATGTCTCTTACATTTAATCTACGCCAATACCATGAAAAGTTTCTTTGACTTTAGGCCCTTATTGGATCACTGTACACAACACTCTAGAGGGTGAAAAGTGAGGCTAAGAGAAGAAATGAACTTTTTGATTTAAAACCATCAGTCTAAAAATTCTTCAAAAATATATATATATATGCTAGAGCACTCACTCCGCTTTATTAGCTTGCAGATGCACCCTGATGCAAGCAAATCTGCCCTGCTTCTCAATCAAACGTGGCTTTGGTGTCACCAAATAGTACTTATATTAAATAATTACCCTCCAGTTCAATGCAACATGAGTTGTATTTGTCTAAGTCTATCCATATGCAGGGCAGATCAAGGATGCACTTACTTCCAGTTAGTACCTCCTTCCTGAATTGGACACACTATTTCAGTATGGACATTGAAAGCATGCCTTCAGGTCCTGGAATCGATTCCCAGAAGGAGATGAAGCAATACTCTCATGTACTAAACCATATTTCAAACAAGATACCAGAGGAGGTGTGGATGAGGTTAAGAGTCTGGGGAACTGAAGACGTATTTCATGACCTATTAATTTTGGCAGCTCTTTAGAGGACATGTGCAAATACTTTGAGGAACAGTATTCTCTCAGCAATGCATTACTAGCAGCTTCTCCCTACTTTAGATAAACTACAATAAAACAGTGGTAGTCACACTACCGGTATTTGCTTGGCTTTTCCTCAATCTGTATCAAGTAAACATGAATTCTAGAAAATGTTGCTTGTTTTCATTATATACAGGCACTATTTTGTTCTCAGATATCTTTAAAAAAAAATAAAGGACAGAATTTCAGTTGAAGTCTGAATAGGACAGAGACTGCTAATATTTATATAACACTGCATATCAATATATACATTTACAAACCCAATGTAGAATCCCTGAATATGCTGATGACTTCTGGGATTGTTTCTTGTTTCATAACACCAAATCATTTTCCACACTGTTTTTTTTCTCATTTCCAATTTTATCAATTAAAAGCAACTCTGGAGAATTTTACCATAAAACATTAAGGTACCTAAGTAAATCTGACAGATAAACAGTACTAGGTTAACAATCAAGCCCCCCTAATGTTTGTTAACAGTTTTAAGTGATTTTAGTTTTGTAGAAGTATAAGTAATAAAGAAATTGTCAAAGTTTGAGTCAGCAAAAGGTGTAGGAAATAATACAAAGAAGAAACCCTTTTTTAATACAAGTCAATACAGAGTTTATAAAGATGATGCATCCATTGATTTAAGAGATGTCAGTTGTCACTCAATAAAGATTATCTGGGAAATCAATTTTGTCTTGTAAAATTGCAAACTTCAAGGTAAGCAACTGCATCTCTAGAATAATGCTACCTCTGCTGTTAAATATAATGAATACTAACTCCAATTCCAACACCCTTCAATCCCTTCAAAGGAAATCACAGCCATTTCCAGAGGTAGCATCCAATAGGGTGGCACTATCTGCAGTGATACATTTCAGTCAATATAATATAATGTTTGAATAAAGGCAGCTGTGGGAACATCCACCACCAACGATGCAATCTCAGTAGAATAATGTTTTTTTCCACCCTCAGTGTATCAGGTCCATAGGAAAGGCAACACTGCAGTACTCCCAGGGAGTAGCAGTATAGCAATTCAGCTGCTGCTTTTACTGGAGAGCAATTTCATCCAGTTTTGCTTTTTCAGGCTTTCTGAAAAACAGTGTTTAACATTGCAGTCATACACCTATTTCAAAAGTTGTGCCAATATCCCCAGTGGATAATACTGGAGACAGCATCCAATTTTCCCTCAACAATGCTTTTTTCTTATTTTAATTAAACAGATTATGGATTTCCTATTCCAATAATTACTGAAAAAATACACATCCAGTATATCCTCCTCCCCTGTGTCTTTAAGAGAAGCCCCATAGTCCTTGAAATCAAACAAGCCTAAGTGTACCACAGATAATCTGCACATACACAGCACTGTGCATGGAAAGATCTGACTGCTGTCTCCATTGTTAAGATATGTGAGTATCAATATCTGAAAAATGTGCATCATTATGTATTATTATAATTTTTTTTTTCTTAAGTAGCCTCTCAAAAAAAGTAATTTCTGCTCCCAACTGGTCACAGTGCATCTGTGCTGAAAGCCACCATATTGTAGAAAGGCTAGCAAAATGAATGAGTGCCAGATTCTTGCCCACTGCAGTTTGTTGCTTCATGGATCCAATTAAGCCTGTATTTACAGTGACCTGAAGTTCACATGCTGGGCTGTGAACTGGCACACAGTCACCTCTGCCAGCTCTGCTACAGCAGTGTTCAGCCAAGGTACAAGAAGGAAAGGCTCACTCAGACTTGAGTGCCAGAAACAGCACCAGCCCTTTGGCACTACACTTAATTGCAACAAGCCTTATTTCCCAGAAGAGAATGATAAAAACCAGCACAGCTGAATTTCACAATACCATGAGACCACATTGTCTTGCATTACTATGAGTATTCCCTTCTGAACTCTAAATTATTGAACACTAAATGCACTAAATACACTTAGTAAGTACCTGCTCCTGGAATGACTGTTTACAGTAAAGCTAAAGGCCATCAACTTCTTGCCTATAAGCATTACGGAAAAGATGGTCTCTCCTAAGAAAACTGCACTGCAGAGAAGGGTAGGGCTTTTATTGTTGTTTGGTTGTTTGTTGATGTTGTGGGGTCTTGGGGAGGGGGAAGGGGCTGGGTTGGGTTGTTTTCTTAAAAACCTGTAATCCATGTACTAAAAACTTATCCCACCAAACTGCTGGTTGTTTCTGCAGATGAGGCAATATACACATGAACTGGCACTTTACAAAGACCAGAAGTCAAAATGACCAGTGATTATTTTCACATTAATGTGAGACTGATTTAAACTAAACTATTATTAAAGAGGCTGAGTCTGCTCAGAAAATAATATAGACTGCTAAACACGCAATGACAAGGTCTTCTATTTCTGCTGGTAATCAGACACTTGCTGAACACAAAACCCAAATAATCAAAGTATGCTCTTTCGTAAGGTGGTATTTTGTGTTTTGGGTTTTTTCCTAAACATGGTGAAAATCCGTGAATATTTCCTATTCTAGGAAGGTTTTATTGGAGGTTTAGTTCCTTTTTTTTTTTCTTTCTGGCAGTATAGTGTTACTGCACCATTACTGAACCATAGAGTTGGTTCCTCTATCAAGTACAGCACACAGCATGAGCTCCTGAAGCTACATTTACTGAGTAAGGATGTACTATGGATGGTTCTTCATAGCAAGCCTGAGCTTGAATTTGGAACAGAAAGCAACAATATGAAGCCTTATTTCAAAGGAGAACAATCTAACAACACTGCATAGATATGAATTCTCTATACAAAATTATTTCACACTGAGAACATTTTTTCAAAACACCAATGTATCTGAGGCAATTTTACTCATTTGCCATTACTGAAGTTAAATGTGTTTTAATCATGATTTTAGCCTTCATAGCAGAGACCCTTCTTTGTCATAAGGCAATCAGTTGAAGGGGAAGAAGAAAACTTAAAACTAAACAAAATAATGCTTTTTAACAAGTCTTTTAAATTGCTATGTTGAGTACCACAGGAGTATGAAAAACTGTCTCAGAAAATGGGACAGCGAATGTGGACATAAAACATGTCTCGACCAGGGAGCAAAGAGGCGCTTTAAATGCTATCTACAAGAAGCTACAACAAGAACACAACAATTCAGTGCAAAACTGTGAACCAAAAAAAAAGTAATACAATAAAGAAGTTCCGTAATTATCATGGTGGTCTCATTCAAGCTGGTTAGAATGTTGCAGGAGTATATGAGGACAGCCTCACGTTCTTCCACAGCCTCCACCCTAGCCAGCAACAATTATAAAAATGAGTTTCACTTAAGATTTTTTGTGAGCCTCAAAACCAAGGAGATAAAACAGATACTTGATTCAAGCAACACATTCTTCTTATTCAGTTAGTTGAAAGTGATATGTAGAACTTTCAGAATTTAAAATATCAAACGGGATGTTTCCATCTTTTGATGAACCTGAGTCAACCTACTAAATTAAGCCCAAGTCTGTCCCTCAAATACACACCTGCAAGTGTGCACAAACAGCATACCTGACTCCCCTGACTTAAAACATGAAATTTCATCAGTAAAACTGCAGCAGCTCATTTTGAGAATCTGAGGAGCAGACTATTTGTTTCTTAATAGGCAGTCTGTTTACTGCAAACTTATAGCAGGATTTCCTTACCCAGCATCAGAATATTTTCCAATCACTTTCCACAGCAATGTATTTTTAGAAACCATGTAAAAATACATACAATGTCATGAAAAGAAGAACCTTCCAAATCTATCAGCACTCCTGCAACTCAAGTAAAACAAGCATCTTAGTTACTGCAAGCTGTTTGTGCACACATCTTAGATATCTTTATCCATGGACAAGATCCCTTTGTTTCAAGCATTGCATTACTGTCAACAACAAATACAAGGCATGCCTGTATTTTGTACAACTCATTATCAATCAAACCCTGAAATCAATTCAAGTTACTGAAACGGCGGGGTGGTTCTTTGGTTGAGAATTCATCTGCTACTTTGTACCCAGGGCCTCACTGGATTTGAGGAAAAGCTGTGCAAGTACGAAATATTTACCAAAAAACCCACTTCCCACTTACAAAAAGGATCCATTTATAAAGATCCATTGTGTCAAAATGTTTTGACAATCAATACAAAAGGCCTTAAATGTCACCAAAACTGCAATTTAAGCAAAATTATATATGGAAGAAAAACAGTAGAGGATTTGATGTTGTGACCTAGGCAATACATAATTTCAGAAATTTAAGATCTTTGTTTATTAATAAGATATAACTTAATATATAAAGATATATCTTATATCTCAGTAAGATATTTGACCAGAGGCTTGTAAGATTAAAAATCCACAAACTAAACTAAACCAAAATCCATGCTCTCTCCCCTTTTTCTCTGGAAATAAAATTTATTTAAAAAGTTAATTGAACTCAGCCACAGCATTTCAAAACCTACATTAAACAATCCCCATTAAACTTCTTCCAGTTACTGGAAGGAGATGTGACCATCCTACATTACTACTGTCTGAAAACACTTAAGGCCTTTGAATAAATTTAGTTGACCAGATGACTCCACTGGGAGGGTGGGTAAACTGCAAATTATTATCAGATTTCACTGCAAATGGGGGCCAAGATTTAAACTATTTAAACAAGTCCTCCTATGTCAGTAAGAGAAAAACCCACATTTAACAGTTTGCATTTCTATTAATTTCAGGAAGGTATTTAAAATACCAGTCTCCAACAACAATGACTTTCAGTGGGTATAAGAGAATAATGTTTAAGTGTTATTATGAGTTACAGATGATGGTTGAAGCTTATAAAGAAATACCTTGAGGAGCAGCAAACTATTATATTATACTTTCACTTCAAAGTGAGTGGTTTGCACTTTTTTTGCCACCAGATTAACTAAAAATAAATATTTGGAATTACAGCTTTGTTTAAAGCTACTACAATTTAATAAGACAAATAACCCAATAAATAAAAGCCAAGTTAGTAATTTCAGCAGACAAGATAATGACTCCAGTGGATGTTCCTGTCCTCTTAACTATTCTTTTGATAAGACAGAAGGTCTTCAAAGTCTTCAGCAAGGCAGCTGACTGTGTGCTGTTATGCAAAGCCATGGAAAGTAGACATTCTCTCTCGAAGAGGCAAAGTGCACAATAATGTAAGGCCAGCAGATGTTCTAGTGCTTTCTCCTAAACCCCAAGCTATGCTTCCCTGTGAGCTGCCCCCAGGCACAGCTGGGAAGGGACAGAAGGCCATGGCTGTTGTGAACCCAAGACAGAAGACAGCAATTCCCTCGTGTTGTAGAGGCGCAGCACAGCTCCACCATCACTCTGCAGAGGTTTTCAGCTCCTCAGGACTCTCCCTAGGTGACCTGGGGGGAAGAAATAGAAAAGTGAAAACTAAGACATAGGTTTGCCCAGTGATTTCAATTGTTTCCTATAAAATAAAGGGGAAACAAATACACATGAAGGTTTTTTTCTGTACTGCGGGAAGCTCTACCTATGCCATACACGGCAACTGGAATGTAACTTTTACAGGACAGATACACGTCAACTAGCAATTTTTCTCCTAAATTACCCAGATGAAAGACAATACTATTCATGCGCATAAAGCAAAGGATTATTTCTGACAAGCAGAGAATCCTCTTTAAAATACATGTATAATGAGCTAACCTATGTAATTTAACAAGACAGTAGAAACATTAAAATAGCTGCTGTCATTAATATTGTCACAATGTGATTTACAATTCTAAGTATTTATTCAATTAGGAGTTTATTCCTAACTGTATTATTATGCCAATCCTAATTATACCATTTAAAGATGCATTTCTATATTCCACATTTTGTAACTTCAATAATGACATTGCAAAGGACCATACTTTTAATGGAATAATGGCATATAATGTTATCACATTTTTTTAAACCTATGTATGTTTATATTTTGCAGTATTGTACATTAGGACATAAAAACTGAAGTCTTTTGGGCCAGGCCCCTTATTAAGGGCAATGAACTCTATTAGATATCCACGAATAACAGTTTAAAAATGATGTTCAATCATCTCCTAGCACGACAGCAACATATAAATTATAGGAAACAAAGGTATTATCAGTGAATTTTCTAAATGAGCCCCTCCTGTAAGAGGCTGAGAGACATTAAAGAAACAATTCCAGTATCCATGTTCCAGTGAACATTTTACTTTACCATACTTTGTATTTCTAGAATATGAAACAGCTGAATCCTCTTGAAATACTAAAATACTCATGCAGATGTGAGTGCACACTCTTATACGAAACTCAGGCACACATTCTCTACACCTGTGCATACACACACTGATGTCTGTGAAAACATAATTCACACAAGTAAGACACTTACAGCTCACCTGTAAATCTGCAATGGCCACGTTGCTTGTGAAGGAGTGGGCACAGAATTTGTTGGACTCACCAACATGGCACTATATATGTTGGAAGCAACCACAAGTATACAAAGCAGAATTGGTCCTATGATGGCCCCTTCCAGCCCCAGGTAATATGCTCCACCAGCCACTGCCAGGCCTGTCAGGTAAGGGTGACCACCTCTGCCACAAGAACAGTAAGATTAAATTAATAACAACAAACACCAAACACAGCATTATCAATTATGAAATGTGAATTAATAAAGAAGTTCTTTTAAGCTTAGGAAATGACACAGCTAGCTATAGCTACCCATGTTTACTCTATAAACTGCTGTGCTGTCTGAATGACTGCAAAGAGGTTCCAAGCTGTATTCTGCGCTGTATTTGCACAACAGAACAAACACTGCTGTAGCATGGAACACTGGAAATATCCACAATGGAGTTACTTTATAGTCATCTTCTGAAGAATGTCTGAAGGATTAAATGGCAAAAACATTTCCATTTTGAGAATGGAAAGATGGTTGGTTACCCAGACTGTTCACGCTTCATGGTCAAGAACTGTTAAATTTTAACATAATTAGCAACATGTACTATGAGCATCCCTGAGCAAAGACATTCAGTTGCATGATGATAGCAACTTGCACTGCATCTTTCAAAGAACAGTTAGCATACTGCCTTTAAAGAAATATCCATGTCTTCTCATTTTGTTATAAAAATGCCACTCAGATTGAGTTTTTGTTATCATTAGCTTTCAATATTTTCAGATGACAAACAAAACCATATTTTAATGCACATATTAATATTTATTGGAAAGTTGGGGCCAGCAGAGCTTTTCGATAAGAGTTCTTACAGCAACAAGTGAACCATGCCATTTTTATTTTCCGTGTTTCAGTTCAGGTGCAAAATGTGAATCCCACCAACAGCATTTATATAAAACCCCCTTGTCATTCTTCATTCTTTATACCTAAAATAATGACGGCAATATGGAATTGTGTAAGAAAAACTATAGTTGAAACTTAGCACACAATTCAAAGGAAGTTCCTCTAAATTCTGAGTGTAATACATAGAAAATACCAGCTAGTCAGTTCAGGCCTCCAGCAGTTCCTGAGGTTTCTACTATGGTCCTGATTTCTATTCAACTCCCAAATTTTAAGTCTTTGTATTCATCACAAGTGTGTGCAAAACAAGGCCATGAAACATGACCTATTATATCACACACACCTCAATCATGTCTCACCTAGATCAAACTTAGCCTACTGGCAGGACCAAATTGCTTTCCTGAGGGGACAAACTTGACTTTTAAGTTTTATGTTTCTCCAACAACAGACACTATTCATTTCTAAGCCTTTAAAAACTTCACTTTTTTTTCCTAGCATTTTCACCAGTTTAAACATTCTTTTGGCTAGTTTTCAAAATTAAACAACAGATCACCGGATGAAATAGGACTACAGTACAAAGGTAATCTGTTTAGAAAACCCTGCATAACCTAATTATAGCTATTTCAAATAGGTTTAATCTAATCTGCAAGACAGCATGATGCTTAGTGTTCAATTTATTGGGAAGAATACAATTTTGCTCCACTGTCAGAAAATCTATTCCTGACCCATATATCTTCTGGACAGTAAACAGACTCTGCATCCTCTACAGTCCAAAAAAAATGTATTCTAGTAATCAGAAGAATTATTGGCTATTTAAATAGGTACTTGCCTTAAATTGATCTGTGATTTACGGTTGGAAAAAAATGTAATTTGATTATACTTCACTTGTTAGCTTGTAGTCATGCAAAATAACTAAAACCACCATCTACGAAAATTAGTATTAATATTGGGAATATTATCATTAGGTACTCTCTGTTCAGTGTAATTATATTTAGTGAACAAAAATAATAATTTCTAACAACACAGAACTGAATGACTTTATGTCCTTATTCTACATTAACTCTCCTGTAATAAAAATCAGCACAAATGAAGGTCTAGTACTAGCAAGTAACTAAGTCTAGACCATGAAGTCCTCAATTCAGACAGCTTACTAGGATTGTTTCTGATGACCACGACTGAAGCAGTACCTAGACAAGTACACCCTGATATCAATATTATACATGGTTATGATCAAGTCTGGTACGTATGAAACTTGACCGTTCATGTCTTTGCCAGCTCTGTTTAACTGTGCTGCTCTGTCTTCCAGTCTGAGCTGCATGAAGGGATTCAAGAGATATTTCAGCTGCACAAAATGTCGGTGAACGTTTCAGTTGCATCGCACATACAACTGCAAACATTGACTTTGTCTCCACCATTTGCAGTTTGTTTCTCTGTGTACAAACTCAAAGCTGAAACAAGGAGACATTTCAAGTCTAAAGAGGCAGCCAAACACCTACACAGTTTTTTCGAGAAATCTGTGCCTACCTCCTACAATAAGAAAACAGCACTAGCTATCACTAGAAGCATATTTCCAGTTTTGCAATTTCAACAGATTTTTGCACTGGAGTATGGTGACACAACAAACTAATCCTCAAAATTCTCACAATTAATTCTGAAAAATTAAACTTTTTTTTTTTTAGGTCCCTATCTAACTAGGTCATGGTTTTATCTGCTCTGCAGCATCATCTGCCATTAGGTGATATAAGCCAATAATTAGATAAATACAAAACATAAATTAATTCTAACCGTCCATTTTGCTGATGCTGATTTCAAGACCTCTGATGTGTCAATGTTCACAGAACAGAGGCCTGGGAAAATGAAGGCACTTAGGCCAGTAAGATTTCTTACTATGACATTATTCCTGTGCTTGATACTGCTTTGCATGCTTCAGAAAAATGAGTTTAATTAAAGGCATCAGTGATTGTCAATCATTTCTAAAATGGTAATTTTAAAAAGTGTTCAATGTACTTACCCTGATATATCTGAATAAATTGCTGTATCTACAAAATAGGTTGGCAAGAGGTGAAAAACCAAGAGCAAAATGGCTTTGCATCCCTGTCCTTGCACAAGCCACAAATCTAGGACCGCAGGGACCGCTGCCCAGTATGTCCCCAGAAATGGCACTGCTCCAAGGATTGCTGCTAATGCTGGAGCACACAGAAGCAGAAGTGAAAAAAAAGAACACAGAAACATATTTCACAAATATATTTACAGTTACATTCTGACACTTTTGCCACACCAGTAAGTCCCACTTCCATCAACTGTTGTAAATAAAGCATTGAACAAGTGCCACATGAGGCTCTTGGTGTTTTATAGCTGTAGTTTAGGAAAAAAGAAAATTATACCATTCCTCGTACAGAAAAGCTTCACCAACTGACAGTCATAAGGAGTTACTTCCAAAAGATGCATCAATTTAGAAAAGTCTGACATTATACCAATCATGTACCCTTCAAACTTTTACATAATTTCAAATTAGCAACTGTGTAAGAAAGCATATGAGCCTGAGTCTCACTCTAATTTACTGCACAGTAGTCAGAAAGGAGGTAAACATGACATTTATGACTTACATATTTCTGTATGCAAATGAGTGCACACAGGCACACACCCTTCTCATTATACAAAGACCTGTTGTAATCTAAAGCAATACAGTTCTGCTGTCACTATAATTTAATGCACCAGGAATAAACATAATACAAAGCACAATTAAGTGGGATATTTTTTTTTGTTGATCTCATTAACCAGAAAGCAAAAATTTTTAAGATTTTGCATGGAGTTGGAACAAAAAAGACTGATTACATTCTAAGTAGGCTTAGTGACAACCAATGCCTTTAAAGTAGTTGCACTTTATAATGCATCCATTTCTTACTATGTTGGGGCTTGTTGCTTTAGCTTCCCCTTATGCTTCCTTGTACACAAAAATTTTTCAATTACTATTATTATTATTATTCTTTTCAGACGAAGAGGAGCAAAAGAGGAACAGGAAAGAAGGTGTTTTACTGAAAAACTGCCCAGCCATTTCCAAAACAAAGATTAAAGAATAAAAGAAAACCAGAGGCTGGTAATATAGTCAGGCAACAGTACTGAGAATAAAAAGCATGCCTCTATGGTGCATTTCCATGATACCACATCTTCCTGCATTTAGGCATCTTGAAAAATCAGCACCTGTCAACAGTGAAAGAAACAGAAGCCAAGACAGGCAGAATGAAGTCAAAATCTGAAAAGTCTTGGATTGAATACAAGGCAGAAGGAATGACATCCAGCAAATGAAACAGAAATAAGAAGCTGGCAGTGAATGTGTTGTGAAAACAGAACAAGGAAAGTCTCAGAGCTAAGACAGCAATCAGGGCCTTCTCTCCACCTACCCACAGCCATATTCTCCAAGACAAGATTAAGCTTGTCAGCACATTTAATATTTCTGATTTTGTACTATAAATAACTATGCAGTATTATTTATAAACATGTTATAATTGCTCAAATTCTTACCAGATGGTATGAAGACTATGTTAATCCCAAATATAGTGTGAGTCAGCCAAGTGTAGAGTCCATAGAAACCAGCCATTTTGAGGGAAGCATCAAATACACCTCTAAAATGATCAAAGAAACTCCGTTAATTTTTACTGGCAATAGGATTCTAGGATCTATGAAGATATACACACAGGCTGCTTTGAAAAACTGAACAGCCATCAGTGCAACAAGTAACACATCTCAAAATGTAACTCTGAACCCTTTATACAACTGTTCCCTCTGAGAAGAATAAACATTCACCACATCTGTCATTCAAGGAGTTTAAACACAAAAAACAATGGGTTCCAGGGTTAAATTCCTTGAAAGAAACCGCTCAAGCATCAGACCACATCCTCTATCAAAAATAACCTTTTTTCTATGAGAAGCAGCACCATTCTACGTACAAACTACTTTTTGTTTCCCCTTTTCCACTTCTATGTGTTCACTCATTTTCTTTATCTGCTTACATTTCTATCCCTGCTCTTTTTCATTGGATTCCCTGAGCTTTTTGGTTTCCTACTAGGTTACATTACTAAAAACCAAATAGTAAATCTTGTAATATAATTCAATCCTTTTGAATCTACATCCAAAGTTCTCCTCTCTTCATGAGACAGCAAACAGGCAGCTAGGCGCTGTGACATTTTTACAGCACTAGGATGTGTACACATGTGGAGAATCCCATAACTAAACTGGAAACCCAGGTCTACAGTCACAAAAATCATAATACCTAACTGCTAAATCTCATTATTATATTATGTCAGTTTTTCACCCTTATTTGAGAAGTGAAGTTTCCTGCAATCACTATTTTAGCTTGAATCCAAGTAACCAAACTATCCCTGCGTTCCCCACCTCAGAACAGTCCTAACAGTTACATCATTGCAGAAGAGGTGGCACACACCCTCTTAGCAAAGACACATGTGAAGTTTCCTGACGCTAAGTTCCCATTTATAACTCATGCTGATTTGTCTTTGCAGTTTTGGGAACTCTGGCAGGAGGGAAGACATAGAACAGAAACCTTTGAGCCAGAGAATGAGTGGGAAGATTTTTGTTGCACTTTAAAAGGGAATACAGTCTGCACAGAAAACAGCCCTTTCTGGATCTTAAGTCTTTAAGAGAACAGTTTACTTCCTCCACTAAGTCTACAAAGCCTTTTAGGAAAGAAACCTTCTCTGACACTAAACTACTAGGTAGAATCTTTTCTAAACTACCAGCAAGAATTCCAAGACTCCCAATTTTTGCTTCTTTGGCCACAATCCTCATTACTATTTCTGTAGACAGTGTGAATATTTTTGCCTTCGCCTCCTACCTAAGGGCTCACTTTTAGATTCCTAAATGACCTCAGAAACAAAATTATCTTATTTAAAATTCATTCACTGGAAGTTATGAGTGCATAACAAACCTCACACATCAACACCACTGTTCAAAATGGGAAATTCTCTTAAGAGACTAACCAGGAACAACTGTCAGCCATTTTTCCCCCTAAAGAGGGAAAGGGAAAATACAGAAAAAAGCAAGCTTTAAAGAATGACCTGAAGTAACAACTCTAACCTTTGACAGGCAAGAATTATGTGGTGCATCAAGAAAGGGAGGAAAAATTTACAAATATGTGGTGGCCTCAGTAAAAAAAAAAGCCTCAACACATCTCAGTTTAGATAAACTTCTATAACAAGGGAAAGTCAGACCAAAATACATAAAATCTACAGCTTTTGAAGAGTGACATACTCATATTCTAGTTATAAGAGAATAAGAACCAGACATAAAAAAAAATTTGGCAAGGAGGAGAGAAAATCCCAAAACCCAAAGCCACAGTAACAATGCTAAATCTGAGTTTGCCTTTAAAATTCAAGATACTTTCACAGTTTAGCTACTCAAAGGTCTTAATTTTCTGGATTTTCTGTGACACTTAACTCTTGTCTACTCTTTCTTAGGGTATCATAGGAGCATTATATCTTTCTAAGAAGAACCTTTGCAGTAATCTTCAAGTAAATTGTTTTCTAATCCAACAGGAACTGTGGCACAAATACATCTGTGGTAGTTTTGATTGGCTCAAAACATCAGTAAAGTATTTTTAACATCTAGGAGAAATTTGGACCCCTCAGAAGCTGCTGTGGTAGGCCTGGAGAGGTGTCTGAGGGGTGGAGAGTGGCACAAAGATGGCTCCTGTGTGTCCTGAGTGAAAGTTCTGGAAGTTTTTACATCAAGTCCAGCAGAGCCAATCTCTGATGGCTCTGAAGGTGATGGACATGCTGCCAGCCAAGTTTGGGCCAATTGGAGGTGTTGGTTACGCCTCTGTGAAAACATATTTAAGAAGAATTCAAAACAAGGTAGATGCGCACTTCTTTCACTTCTTTGTAGTTGGAGCAGGAGAAGGTGGAGGTGAAAATATGTGAGAGAGAACAGCATAGAAACGCCAAGGTCAGTAAAGAAAGTGAGGGAGGAGGTGCCGGAGCTGAAATTCTCTGCTAGCCACGGTGAAGGCCATGGGGGCAGGAGGTCCCCCTGCAGCCCATGGAGTCCACAGGAGTGCAGAAAC
>VZRM01006999.1:726761-789849 GCA_013397955.1 Grantiella picta
CCCTACCTGGGATTGTTAGTTATAAAAGAAGAAAGGGGGTAAATACTGTAAGTTCGTAAGAGGGAGGGGGGAGTGAACAAAATAATGTATAAAAAGTGTATTTTCGCCTTGCATTTATCCTCCAATTCTGTTAAGTAATTAAATCACTTTTTTGCAACTTTAAGCTTAAAGCCTGTTTGCCCTTTTTCTTTTTCTCTGCGTCCTCCTACCAACCAGTGTCCTACCTCATCTGACTCATGAAATTAGTGTGGTTTTGTTTTTAAGTTTTTTTTCTTTCTGTAGCAAGAAAGAGTCAAAGTGCCTGGCGTTTAGTCAGGGTCTAACCTTAACAACATCACAGTTGCCCTTGGGTATTTCCTAATTTTTTGCAAAAAGATGTTTCCTATACTGTAGTAAAATTAACAAGGTCTTAACAATTTCTGTATGTGTGCCACAAAACTACATTTCAGTATACAAGAAGTGAGACAGGCCTCTAACTCGAGACAAGTATCAGAAGTATCAACTTCATTTGAAATTAAAATATCCACCTAGAAGTAGTTACTTTAGATTTTTTCAGAGAGACTACAACGAAGGGAAGACAGCGCTATTATGATAACCAAAGAAAAGAAAACAACCCAGGGGAGAAGAAAGATTGAAGGTGTCTACAAAACAAGTAGCTTTCTTAGTCTCAGCTCAAGGACTTGGCAGTCAGACGCACTAGTAGAACAACAGAAAAATTAGTTGGGGACTAACAGGTAGTCCTGGTCTGATGTCATTCTGCAAGTTGACAAGTAATGTATTTCAATGCCAGAACAGTGCACACCTCTGAAAGGCTGCACAACAGTACAGCATCTCCCTGGCTCTGCACTTGTAACACACACAACTAAGCTGAGAGGAGAGGGCACCACACAGTGCTGGGAAACTGGGAAGTGCCATTGGTCAAGCAGGAAATGAGGCTACACCCAGTCTCATTCTCCTCCTGTCCTTCCCCTGGGTTTCTGCCTCAACTGAAGTCATAAAAAGGCACAGGGGATACTACTTCGTGATCTCTCTGAACATCCACGTTTGTTACTTTCTGGCAACTGTCACAAAACCTAAAAATTGTATCTTAAAATCTCCAGAAATTCAGATCTATTTTGCTTCATGGTAAAGGCAACAAAAAAATAAGTCTGAAAACACTAACCAGAATCTTGTCATCAGTTTGCTTCAGCTACTCTGCACCTGAGATACCAGACCTTAAAGATGATGTGGTGTGCTAGTGCCAGTGCTGCATGAATTTATTACCATCTGTAAACTGCAGACCTTCCTGGTGTAATTATGACAGTACGTAAATTCCATCTCTTAATACATTATTGGCACACATACAGCTTCCTTTTATATACAAGAGTAATTGTGTGCTTCAGAAATCAGAAAATCCAATTGCTGCTCACGTCTCACTTTGGCACTGTATCTGGATGAACCACTTTACCTGCAAGAGCTGTCATCTGCAAATGTGTAATTTATGAGCACTTCATGCCAATTTGGCATAAGGCATACTTAGACATACATATTCCATTTTACTGAGCTTTGAAAAGCGTGCAAAATTGAAAAAAAATAAAAATCAGAGGACATGGGTCATGCTTCACATTACTCAGATTAAAAATGAAGAAACTTCTGTGAAATACTTCTGCACAGCTGGCCTAATTTTTTTTTCCTTTTTTGGAGGTAAAAGTTCTTTCTACTAAGTTCTTTCCCTAAGCTAGGGGATTTGCTTGTAGACTCCACAAGGGAAAGGGCCACCTTTTCATGTTATGGGTTTTGTGGGGTTTAGTGAAATTTTTTTCTCTTTTACTGATTTGCCATAGAAAGTTTAGAAGTTCCCTTCTGTTACTACTGTAGTTTATATCCAATGCATGTCCACCTGAACTCAGGTTCACTTCACAAAGCCTGCAAGTAAAGTCTGTTCACTGTTATTGACACAATCAAATTTCAAAAATTTCAACTTAATGCTGCAACAACCCCAGCTGAAAAGAGCCCTTCAGCTCAGATCGTGGATTTTTTGACCTTGGAGTTAATTTGATTTTTTAGATCTCTCTGTTCCCAGAGCACTGGAGGAAGGAAGAACATATGGGCTGAAATAATGAGAATTTGAGTTACCAGAAAGATTAGTATAGGCATATCATAGTTCAGAAAAGGGATTTTCTGGTTATTATACTAAATTTACAATGAAGTCATATGAACCCTGGCTTGTGAAAGGGCATGAGAGTAAAAGCTAGACAAAAGTGGTATTCATCTTTGGAAAAAGTTTGCAAGAAATAGTATTTCCCTAAATTCCTTACAAAGCCATAGAACAGCTTACAATACAATTAAAATGCAAGTTTGGCAACACGAACACCCTTAGCCAAAAATACTGTTAAAAAAAGACAATTACACTCTTTTGTCGTCTTCACACCTCTGATGTTTGGTATTTTCCCATACTCTCTAAGTAGACACTAAAAGGATTGTTCTGTATCTTTGTTGCAAAACCTTTCTGAATAGAGGGCTGACTAATTCAAAATGATGCTTTGAGAGACTTCAGCTATTCAGTTTCTTTGGAGAATACAACCGTCACATTTTAAAAGTAGAGAATTCCAGGTGTAAGTGTAATTCAAAAGTTCACAGCGTGGTTTCACAATTTATTTCAGATCAGGTTAGCTCGAAAAGTGTCCAAGGAAAAGAGCCCTAACTTTCCCCTGCTCTCAAGATTCACTTGTCCCAGATGACCTTCCTCTGTCTACCTGCCAGCACAGTCTCCATTATGTGCCATGACACTTTTTACAAGGAGTTCAGCTGACAATGGTTTTATGATGGGCTGGTTTTACCGAAATAGCTCAGGTCTCTACTCCCCAGCCAAATCATGAGCAGTGGCTTAAATAGCTGCATTCCCACCAGGTAAAAAGCCAGCACACTCATGGCTGGAGAACAAGAACATATCAGTGCTGTCTTATCCCAGCTGAAACACTCACTGCCACCATAACTTCAAAACCAAAGAACTCTTGGTGGTGTGTGAAGAGCTTTCTTTCTTCACACACCATCAAGATCTGTTGCAAAAGACAAACTGCCAGGTGACAGCTAACATCTTAAAAAAGACCAAGGTATTCTTCTACAATGATCCCTCAAATTTCAAGTGATCATCAGGAGAACATTGAAGAATGAAATGACCCAGAGGAGTTCTTTTGAAAAAAACCTCTTAAGCTGTTCTTTGACTCTCTTCAAGGGTTCTGTTTTTTTAGGGATAAAAAAATGACCTGCTTTATACTTCAGTTTCAAATTAAACATGAAAGTAAGCAAAGTGCACTAAGATAGATTCCAGCTATGAATAAAGCAGAAGTGGCAGGAAGTGTTTCTTGACAGAGTAACATCATCTCAGGAGCAATATAAATATGCAAATGACTTTCAGAGATGACTCCATGACAAGATTTCAACAGTTTTGCTGCTGAAATTAATTTCTTCTCATGAATGATACAACTGAACTAAACAGCTCCAACATATGCAGGCTAGAATTGACACTAATCAGATAAAGTGATACAGTCTTGTATCAAAGCATAGTTCCTCCAGATGGTAAACTGATGCAAATATTGCATACACCTCCCAAAGCAGGACAAGGCTCCAATGACTTTATCAAAACATCTTTAAAGAGTGACAATCAGTCTGAAGGACACAGTAGCATACAGACTTTCTTCTCTAACAGAGAAACGTCTGCGTTCTGTGAAAAGTAACAATTAGTGTGTAGTCCAACCTGTAAGAAATTCTACATCTGGTTATTTCTTTAAAGCACTTCTGTACTTGTATTAATTCTATAATTACTACTTTGTAATGGTAGTTTTAGTCATATAGCAAATGTGACTTACAATTACTCTTTTGAGAAGCACATTTGAAAGGACCAGTTATTTCTGAATCCCCTATTTCTAACATTTCCAGATTTTTATCATGAGTAGATGATGTTTACTAAGTGCAGCATCTAACTATTCTTCCAATGGATCTTGAAACATAATAATAATAAGTCAAACTTGTCCAGACCAAAGGTCTGTCTAGCCAGCATCTCATGTCCTGCAGAGTCCAGAAGCAGATGCTAAGGGAACAAAAGAAGTAAGACAAACCTATTCAACAATCTCCCCTGAACATCCTTCCAACCTCTACTTCCACTTCAGGGGATATTATGAAACTAATGCATGCTTTCTATTAATTAATCTTCAATTAAGATCTCTTCTTAGTCCTCCTGTTCAATCCTCCAAGTTGCTGCAACTCCAGTGTTCTTTTCCAAGAACTTACCCATGCCTACTGCCTGCTGCATGAACCAATATATTTTTTTGCATGTGCCTGTTTGCTTTTTGGTGACGCTAATATTTTATCCTGGGAGAGACCATAAGCAGTCCAACTCAGTCATCCTTTTCCAACTAGCTTTGATTTTACAAACTTCAGTTGTGTAACATCCTTTTTTTCCAGGCTGAAGAGTCCTAACCAGCTCAGTCACTCTTCACAAAGAAACTGATGAATGCCTTCATTTCTCTAACCAGTCTTGTTGCCCTCCTAGCTTTTTGAGATGCAGGAACCAGAATGGCACACAGTAACTCAGGGTACAGGCAAATCATAGTGTCATACAATGAGAGTAATAATCTGTGTTTCTGTTGCCTAGGTCTGTGGTAACAAATCTTAATGTTTGATAAGCCTGGCAGATGTTATTTAAGTATTACCAAGTACTGAGCTAGCCTGAGTACCAGAAAATACAGCTCCCAAGTGGTAAGAGTCAGCACAGCAGTAATCAGTTAATGTGTGAAGTTAGGACTGGTTCTCTTCCACATACATCACTTTCATCTACGCTACATTTCATCAGTCATTTTATTTCCCAGACACTGCTGTCTTCTGACTGAGTTTGTCTACAGTCCTGCAGCATCCATGACTTCTCTGGGAAACCTGTTCCAGCATCTCATCACTCTCACAGTAAAGAATTTCTTCCTAGTATCTAATTTAAACCTACCCTCTTCCTGTTTAAAGACAATACCTCTTGTCCTTGAAAGTCTCTGGAAAGAGATGCTGTAAAAAGCCTTTATTAAATTTTGGTAGAACATAGCAGACAGATGATCTTATTAACGGTCTATCCTGCCCACACTTCAAAAAACACGAGGAGTAAGGCAGAACTTCTTTCTGTGAAAACTCCAGTAATTCTTTGCAACTAAATCATATTCACCAGCTGCTGGTATGTCTTTAAGTTCCTACTAAGCTTTACAGTACCAATATCCAGCTTACAAGCTAGTACCTCCTGGGCTCCCTGGAACATATTTTCTTCATTTTGCCCTCGAGATTTCAATAGTGAGTTATCATCAGTAATTCCCAACGATTTGCTATTGCTCATTTAATTTTTTTTCTCTACAAGCTCTTGTACAGTCAGTGTAATTTCTGAGAGAGTCTGTTGTAGCTCACCCATAAGGGTTTTACAACGTGACTCCCTCCACTTACCTTCACAGCTACGAGCAAAACAGCATCAATTTACCTCCTCTGCAACCTGCAGCAGCCTTGTGGTTGCTGAGCACTCCTTGTTATCCCTCAGCTCTCTATTTGTTGCTCCTGCTGCATATGAAAAATTACACTTTGGTTTAATAGCATTTTGTGGAGCTTTGAGTAAATGAATCCAGCTGAGCACCACCACCACTTTCACACTTCAGCCTATTTCTGCCTGCTAAAGTTTATGATCCTTTCATTTATTTAGTGAAAACTTCAGCTTTTTAGAGGATAGTTTCTCATTTCCTTGGCCTTTAATATTTTGCTGTTCAGATATGCACTCTCTCTTCCCTTCAGCCTTACTTTGCTCTTAGCATGCACTGGCACTAATATTTATTATTCTCCACACCACTAGTAAGGATGTAAATTCTTTTAGATTCCCATTTTAGTTTGAAAAGTTCATGAATGAGAGTAACAGCTAGCTGGAGTCAATACTGTTTGAGATCCATTACAGACTTATATTAAGAAACTCCCAGACTGTTCAGATTATTATTATAAAATTACGAAACACAAGCATAAAGAAGGGGGTATTTTCACTGCTTATGTTGGTGGAGACAATAAATAATGGATTGACCTTATAACTTGAAAGCAAAGTGAAAAACTAAAGCTGTGATGTTAAATCTTTGAAATATCAGGAAATCCTGAAGTTTTATATAAGACTTAATGCTGTCTTCTTACACTACAACAGATCTGTATTTCAGACAGCAGGAATCTAACCATGGTCGTAATAACATATATTGCAATGTTAAATACATAAAGAATTATTAGCTATGCAAACATAGAACCCTGCAACATTATACTAAAAATAATTCTAATGGTATACTTTTATTCTTAGAAATACCTGACGGAAGATCTTTTCCCTATCTATTTACTAAGTCTTTCAGCAACCCTTGTTTTTCCATCCCTTCCAGTTAGCCTGCCTTAGAAACAAAGAAAAACTAACTTGCTGAGCTGAATTCCAGATGTAAATTAAGCATCATTCTCTTTACTGATACAGTTTATGCCATTACCAATTAAACTTTCATTCAAATAGATTTTGATATACAAATAACTTTAAAAAGTTGGTGCTGTAGTAAAAGTAGTGTACATATATAAAAGCCTAAGTGCAACACAAAATTAAGGGACTAATATCTAAGATGCAATGCAGTTACATTATTCTTAAAGATTGCAGGGAAATCTGTTTATGTCTTTAAATGTGCTCCCACATGCATACACACTAACCCACATCCTCTGCATGTTTACAGATACTTTCAGTCTTAAAAAACAGTGGACAGCCACAGATTTACAAACTAGAAACACACACTAAGACAAATTGCTGTTAGAACATACAGAACACATCATCTGGAATATGAAAGAAGCCAATGGCAAAATTGGCTTATTGGGACAGCACTGTCCCACATAAAGCAAGGAGTAGTAGTAGCCTCTCAATGTGTTTGGTACCAGCCTGCCTGCAGGGCAGAGAGAACAGAACTGTCTGTTTCAGCATCAGATTATGCATTTAGACAATCTTGTGAATTAGGCGTAGTAAACTGTAAAATTCAGATTAAATTTACAGACCCTGACATGCTTCACCCAAATTATATGTGTATAAAAATAAACATTTTTTCATAGTTTCAGGTAAATTTTGGAGTAAAGATTAAGTATGAGCAACTAAATTACTTTCTGAGATTTTCTTTGAAGATCTGTTTTTCTCTGAAATACTCTTTGAATAACTGACTGAAATCATGTGTACATAAAGCAATACACAAACATCTGTGTTTAAGAACAAGTATTTTCAACACAAAAGAAAAAAGAAATACAGGTAAAGACAAATCCTAGGGTGGTTTTTTTTTGCAAATAAGAGAATATTTAAGACTAAAAAAGTGCTGTGAGCAAGCCACGTGTTTATTGCATTTAAAACACATAGCTTAAAAATACTACTATCTACCCCACTAGGATAATCAGGTTATGGTTATTGTCAGTTTGGTTCCACATATGTACTGAAACAATGTGGCATCTCTTATAGATTTACAGACCACACTGCACTTTTTTCCAATAACTCAAACGAAGCTTTCCTTTCTTCAATGTAATTAAAAATCAAAATATAAGTGTCTGTTATTCCAGTTTTAGACTACGCAATGATTTCATTACAGAATCATAGAACCATTTAGGTTGGAAAAGACCTACAAGATCATCAAGTCCAACCTTTGCCCAAACACCACCTTGTAAACTAAATCATGGCACTAAATGGCACATCTGGCTGTTTCTTGAATACTTCTAGGAATGGCAATTTCACCACCTTCCTGGACAGTCCATTCTAATGCTTGACAACCCCTTCTGTGAAGAAGTTTTTCCCAATGTCCATCTTAAATCTCCCCTGGTGCAGCCTGAGGCCAGTTCCTCTCATCCTTTCACTGGCTGCCTCAGAGAAGAGAGCAACCCTCACCTGGCTACAGCCTCCTTTCAGGTGGTTGTCAAGAGTGATCGAGAGTCACAAAGTCCCCCTAAGCCTCTTTTTCTCCAGACTAAACACCCCCAGCTCCCCCAGCCACTCCTCACAGGACTTGTGCTCCAGACCCTTCAGCAGCTTCACTGCTCTTCTCTGGACTCACTCCAGCACCTCAATGTCTTTCTTGTAGTGAGGGGCCCAGAGCTGGATACAGAACTCATCAGCGCTGAGTTCAAAGAGACAATCACTGCCCTGGTCCTGCTGGCCACACTATTCCTGATAACAGCCAGGATGCCATTGGCTTCATGATTAAGACAGAATCATTAAGTCAGAATATTTTTCAATTCTATTCCCATCTAGTAACATACACCTTAAGTAAAGCTTGAAGAATTTCAGTAAGGTCCTATTAAATGCATTCCTGTGACAAAAGATTTCAGCAAGAGATAACTCCTGCTACTAAAGAACATTCATTGCATGCAAAAACTCTGTAAAAACATAATCAGTTAACAGTTATCTTTGAAAAATTAATCTGAAAGAAATTATTAATGTTGCAGTAAAATAAACAAGATCACACATTTTGCTTTTTCTAAGCATTAGTTTAACATGCTGGAAGATTATTGTTTTCTGTGGGAATTGTATCATTGTCTCATTTTCTTCATAATCACTGCCAGGATGCCATAGCAAACCAATTAGATGTTTAAACAGCTGAGATTTTTGTTTGTTTGTTTATTTGCATGCTAGCTCATTTCAGATCTTTTAATGTTAATACATAAAAGTTGATATTTCATTAAGCACCTATTTCATCCATCAAGACACTATAGTATTTTTTCATATCAGATCTTTCTTTTGATTTCACAAACAATTTCAGCAAAGGATAACTATTTCCTCTTTAGAAATACATAATATTTTAAGTAACTTTTCTATAACCAATGAAAAATCTGATCAAATTTGAGGGGTGCATGGCAAATGAAGAAAATGAAGCAAATAATGATAACCCTTCTCAAATTGAAAACAAACAGTACTTATCTTCCTGGCATTACAGAGCAAATTTCCACTAAAACACGTTTCAACGCATCACTCAAAATGCTGATCTGGGTTTAAGACCATTTCACAATGTAATTAGGCCCCACCAAAAGCTGCAGTAACTTTAAGCCACAGCCATACCCGTGTGCATGCACTCATGTGAAAGTATCGCACACACTAAATTGCACTGAGGCCGTGAGAACATGCAACTTAGTAATGTGCAATATCTCCACCAGAGCAAGCAGAATGGGAGCTTCAGGGAAGAAGGGTATGGTGCATTCAGGAAGAGAACGACATGCTGCTCAGGGAAAGGAAAATGGTTCAGGCAAAGGTGTGCATGCTACTACTTTGGAAACCTGTGAGTTGGAGAATTATTGTTTCATCCATTCAGGACAAAACCAAAAACAAACAAACAAACAAACAAAAAATTCCAGACAAGAGCACCCCCTACCTATTTCAGGGGTAAAGAACATAATTTTCCTACTTAGGCAGTGAAGTAGGTGATTCATGAACCAACTTAATTTTACAGAACCTTCCTAAACAAAGCCTATCGCACGCTGTTATGGGCAGATAATTATTTCCCACAACCTTTAAAATACTACATTATTACTTACAGTTACAATGAAAAATGTCACTAACTACTACTGAGAACTAAATCTAAATACAGGAAACTGGTCCAAGTGGTCCTCATGTTTCTAAAGCAAGTCATCGTCCTAAACCTGACAGAATGGTGCCAAAAGAATTCCTGCAGCTCAACCTACTCTGGCATAACCCTTCTGCCACAGTCGCAGTCCCCTCCCTGTTCCCCATTCTTCACTGGTTCCTATGGCCGACTTTAAGTGGTTTCAGTGAATGTAAATCATGTATTTACTATATTCACAGGCAACTAAGCACCACTGTCGGTCAAGGGAGACTCTTGTACATGATGAAATATTACCTTTGTAATTCATCACATTTTTGTCCTGATACCCACTCATGTAATATGGAAAACAGGAAAAAAGCTAAAAAAAATAAAGAAAAAAGACAGAACTGTGGAGGGATGAAATGCGAATGACAAAGGAAGAATTTATCAAGAAGAAAAAAGAGCAATGAAATGTGGCCACACCAAGAAAGTTAGAATCGGAGTGAGAAAAGACCTGAGACTGCAAACCAAAGAAAAAGGCAAACAGATACACCAACTGGGCATGAAACAGAAAAACTACTAGAGAACAGCAGCTCTTTTACTGCTGAAGCATTAGCAGTATTTAGGATTATTATAACTTTCCTAAATTTTTATTTCCCACCTCATTTACAGGCAATGGCACATGAAATTCCAGCATGGAATTTTAAATTAGTTGGTTGCTTTGAAAGAGAACCAGTACTTCATACATCAGTCAGAAATCCCTGTGGTCACATACACCATTAGCATTGATCTTCCTCCCAGGTTTTTTACTGTGTTTTAGGGAATCATCACACAACCACTGACCTTTCCTCTTCCCTGTAGATTAAATGCTGCCTTCCACAAGATGCAAACAATGAGGAGAAGCAAATGCAGTACATGACAACAAAGCACACATAAGTGTTTGGTCTGAAACCATAGGAGCATTTTCACCATGAAAGTTACTCAAAATTGGGAAAACTTGTTTATGACCAGTTTGCAAATCTGTGTTTGTTCTATAGTCCAAACACTGCTGGTTCCCATCTGGAGGGTTGCTTGGAGGCAGGACACACTGCCTGTGAGAACTGGGAAAACTCAATCAAAGGCAGGTATCTGGGACAAAGGGAAATGCCCAGATTTACAGTCACATTCACAACACAGGAAAAGACCAAACTAACAGCAGCCCAACTCTTGGGTTGCCCTTTGGGACACCCACAACCATGCAGAAGGTGACTCTCCCACCATCACCCAAGCCCTTAACCCAGACCATCACCAGCATCAGCCCTATATCCCCATAGTTGGAGTTTGTCCTGCTGAGCACACAGCAGAGCTCCTACAGCTGTCCCCTTCTCCTGCCCATGCTAACCCAGCTGGTTACTGGATGCTGTCACAAGGCTTGCTGAAGTCAGAGCAAGTGGCAGTCACTGCTCTCCCCTGCTCCCACTAGGACAGTCATATCCTCAAAGGAAGGCTCATGCTTTTCCCAGCACAACTTGCCCTTGGTGGAGCTGTGCTGCCTGGTGCCTCCAAGCCATTTTCCATCTTTCACAGCTCTGCCTTTGTACCACTAGGTTTGCCAAACAAGCTCTTGGCTCAGGCATGGCTTGATGCTCTTGTCAAATCCCTGCTTGAACCCACCACCTGATACATGCTGCTGGCATTTTGCCTCCCTGGCATCCTGGACGAATGAATTTCCTATCAAAGGCCAGGAGGGCATTTAATCTCATGGTTTGCAGCAAGCAGTTCCTGGATTCCACTCAGCTTCTTCAAAACTCCTATAGTGTCATCACAGCTGCATCTACTTTTCCCCCTTCTCAAGTTAATATATGTTATTTGGGGTATTTTGACAGAAACTGTGATATTCAACACTTGGCTCAAGGCAGCCTGGAAAGCTGCTCTTACCCCTATACAGCTCATAAATCTATTTGTGTAAACAGAGAACTATCGCTGTATTTGCAAACCCATCATCAAGGGAGTTAGAAAAATATTTATAAAATGTATAGCTACTTATAGCCCATAAAATAAAAAACATAGCATAGCTTCGATGAGAGAAACTGCAATGGGAAAAAGTCTAGGTTTGTTTAAGTGCTTGCTGGGTAAGTTAAGGGATTTCTTGAGCTACAGAAACCATTTGCTGATATACCCTCGTCTTCTTTCCCTCTTGCTCTTTTCCTTTGAAATAAATGGCAAAGCACACAACCGAACAGACTTCCTTGATTACATCCAAGATTCCTAGTGGTTTTTCACCAACACATTTTAAGTAAAAGAGCAGCAGAAGTGACTGACAACATGGAGGATGGTTATTTTTATGTCATTTGGTTTATGAGCAACAGAGACATTAGGTCTATCTCTTGCCAGGAGAATCCCTGACCTCCAGACAGGACTAATTAGATGCTGTCTTAGCTTTGTGCACATGCTATGTCCTGCTGAAGAGTGGTGGGAGCTGGAACACAGCTGGTGACTTTTGAGATTTATTAACTTAATCTTTTTGGTTAACTTAAAAGTACGGATATTTTGAGAGTGAATTCATGTTGTGTAATGCTGTCATAGCATAATGATGAAAGCAACTACAGACGTTTCATTATTTGACAATTCATAATTGAAATGGAGCCTCTTCCATCCTATCACCAAGCACTAACATTCATTTTGCATGCCATTTACAGATGAGGTGAACAAGCCATTTTCAAGTTCCTACCCCTGCAGCAAGAACTCGTCTCCAAAAAGAAAGAAGAGTTCCTACTTTGTGACAAAAGGGCTTGCAGGAGCAATCGTTTTTCATGTGGCAACAAACTGGGCATGCATAAACTCATAAGGAATTGTTACTATACTCTTCTTATCTACATACTGAAGATCACAGTAAATCTTGAGCGGAACGCAAGCTAACTGAGAACCATTATGATAAATCCTTATGTACAACTGAGAAGTGAGGAACTCCCAAAAATCGCAGAAGAATCATTCCAAAGAATTCAAGTAAGGCACCGAGTACAGGCTCCTCCAAATAAATACGAATGACTGATTCAGGTTACCTTAGTAAACATACCAACTGAACTCCCTTGTGTATGACAAGCAGCTTCACATTCCACATTCTCCAGATTCCTCAGACACTGGCTTTTTCTCATCATATTTGCAGTTACTGATGCATGCTGGCTCTTTCCTACTCATTCTCCTGTGGCTTCTCTAACATTATTTTCTTTTTCTTTCTTCCATTCTAATTCTGAGAAATACCTTGGTTCACCTGTGACACATACCTGTAAACTTGTAATTGCATTTAATACAATTCTCCTCACATAGTATCCACGCCCAGATAAACCATATCCTACTTTTTCATACTGTTCCTCTCTACCGTGGGCTAAAGAGAACAATTTGTGAGACAAGTATCAGTTTCTAAATCTGCTCACACTATTCAGAAAAGATAGAACTGAGATACCATGTGACCAATGAAGACTCAATAGCAGTCACTCAAGAGAAAGGCTATTAACTTTTTGGCAGAATTCCAAATCTGTGGCTTTCTACCTGAATTGCCCCTTCCTTTCAAATTACTACAGCAGTTAGCACTGCTGTTCAAGATCCTACACAACATGACATAACCTTCCCATTGTTAAAATGGCAAATATTTGGCAATAAGTTTGGAAAGTGCTTTAATACCTCCCCAGTTTAAAGCCTACTCATGTTTTGTACATATGCACAAGATGACACAGAAAACAGTGGTGTAAGATACAATAGCTATACAGAATTTAGCATAGAGTCTGTTCACTTTGCCCATGCCATCAACTTTTTTGAAAAAGTACACTATGACTTAAACACAGTACTTAAAATCCAGTTTATTACATTACCAGCATGTTAGTGTTCCAAGCTGCTACGAGGTGAAAGCTGATGGTTTCATTCATCTGTGATGAATGAACGTTACTGCACCTCCCCAAAAACAGCTGTACTGTGAAATCTTTGTGAACCATATTTAAAAATATAAAATAAACCTCCTTCAATTACTGAAGTAGTTTAGAGCCAACACACAAGAATGGTGACTAAGCATGAAACACTCTGGAGGTGCAGTACAGTAGTGTTCCAAGTGTGATAAGGAAAGCACTCCCCTGTTGTTCCCTTTGATGTAATTTGGTTTACAGAGATCATGAACTAGATGTCTTTCAGATGGAACTGAACTGGAAAATATACCCCAGAAGCATATGCAATACATTCCAGGTACAAATGGGTACTTTTTCTCCAATATTAGACAAAATACTCTTAACTAAATAATTCTGACATGTCTACAGCACAGATGTCTGGTCCTCCATTTCTACTGTTCTGCTACATGAATCTGCTCTTACTGAGCTGCTCTAGCTGTTACTGCCAACACAACTGCAAACACTGCTTCCTGATGAGTTAGGGACATCATGGGTGTAGCAGTTTTACAAAACACTAGTATTCATGACAGTACAGACCTCTGAATTTTTTTTAGCCAAGTCCAATCAAACTGCTCTGTTAACAATCAAAGGGGAAAAAATCACCGATAGGCTCTTGAAAATCTTTGAGATGTGCAATTCATGTTTGAAACAAAAGCAGTTGTAGCAAGAGTTAATTGTTAATTATTTGCAGTTGAACATCAAATATAAAAAAAGAATTTTCAAGAAAGGGCAAGAAAATAGCAAAGTACCTTATTGCTTCCTCCACAGATTGGCCAACTATATTTGAGGAGGGACCTGGTTGAGACAAAGGTGTCAGGCTTATCACCCATTTTACTGGCTTGTAATACTCATCACTGGAGCTCAACAGGTAGAACAGTGTGGTCAGGAAAATCACCTGCAAAAGAAATTGAAGTTTTAAATTAGAAGGTAATAAATACTTTACAGAATTAGAGTATGCAGCTATGCTTCAGATATTGAATTTTACTGGAACAGAACAAGATACCCTTCCACAAGCCTGGATTTAGAAAAACACACAGAGCTGAAAGAATAATTTTCTTCCCTGCTCCACAAAGGACTTAACATTTATAGCTAGACATTATAAAAGTTTTGCCTCTTCCTAAAACCACATCTAGACCAAACAACTAGAATGCTGATCAAAAATTACAATCAGATTGGATAAGCTTCTTCTATCTTGCATTCAACTGTGTTTCTTTTCTTTTCCTGTTAGTGGGCTCAGCAACTTCTTGGCTAAGCATAAATCACAGAACTGTGTCCATCTTGAAACAGAACACCTCAAACAAGAAAAATCCATTCTGTATGCTCCAAATGTAAACTATGGCTTCTATTTGCTTCATCTGTAAGACAGATATTTTTTCTTTCTTCCCAAGATGAGAAAGAATTCTTTCACTTTCTCTGTATCCAACCTACTTGCATTCTAGAATAAACCACATCTTAATCTTTTTTTATGAGCCAAACAGCCTGACCGCCATAAGCCTCTTACTTTCAAACATTTTACCCTGTTTGCAGATACCCCATGCTCTTTTCCTTCATTCTCTCTGAAGATGCTCAGAAAACAAAATGCAGAAAGCACAACAAGCAGTATTTCATTATCAATCTCAACAATGACATCTGTCTCTGTTCCTAATTTCTTTATACTCAATAAAATGCTACTACCATTTTCCTCCTACTCTACCCTCCCAGACTTTAACTCGAAAGGCACATTCAACTATTCACCTATAATGACCCCTGTTCAAAGTGTCATATATTGGCTTAGGTTATATTCCATCTTTCCAGGTGTTTAGCTTCTGCCTTGGGTGATAAACCAACCTAGCTAATAAAACAAGTCATTATATTAGCAGATTTAAATAGCGTGCTGTTAACATTCACCCTGAGATTAAAAAAAAAAAAATAAAAAAAAAATAAAAAAAAAATTAAGCCTTCCTTTAATGGGAAATAGTCTAGTGCCAGTAGCAGTATCAGCTATGCTTTGTTACAGTTTCAAATAAGAGGATCTTAAAACTTGAATCACATTTTAACATCCTTTGTAATTCTGCAATTATGGTTATTTTATTTCCTTGATGGGCTCTGCCATTTCTCCTAAGCTTCTGTAGTATCTCCTGATTTCACTAGAAAACTCTGTACTGAAGCAGGCACCCAGGTGATGTCGTGTCTCCCTTCCACTGAGCTCAGCCTACAGATCCTTCTTGCATGTGCAGTTTTCAACACAAAAGCAGCATATTGCTCTAAGTACAGAAAGTATAATGTCTGCTTATCCTGTTATTCTCCACTGTTTACAGAAGAAACCTGCTTTCTTAAGGAGACACAAGATAGACATACACACCTGACGTGTAAAAGACAAAGCGATGGCTGGCAATGAAGAGCAGTGGAATAAAATGGTGTTAAGCTGAACTGCAAGCTAGGAAAAGGTACAAACCCTACTCAATTTCTGCTAAAAGAAGACAGATGTAACCACAGCACCATACAAAATAAACTGAATTTTGGAACCTGCATTTTAGGAAATGACTCTAATTCCTTTAGCACAATAGGTGCAGAAATGCAAAAAGAAGCTGCAGTCACAGAATATAGTAATGTATTATCAAATGGCTTGCTGAGTCTTCCAACAAGTAGAAAGCCTCAATACTACATTCAGCAACAAAAGATACGTACTACCTTAGAGCAACTGGAGGCTGAAGGTTTTCAGACCTCATTTACAGGATATCTAAGATACCTAAATTGTTTCCTAAGTAACAATTCAAGATCCTGCCAATGACTATGAGGAAGAATTTGGCAAACAGAAAACAATGAGACCCTTCCATAGTTAAACAATTGATGGATTACTGTTTCATGCTGTAGAATTTGTTATATAGCTGAAAACATTAAATACTCTATTTTGAGGAGGGATACACTGAATTCCAGGAGAAAGCTCTGGGTAAACACTCTCTAACAAAATTCAGCATTTCCACAGATATCAAGAAACACACTCCCTAATTGCTTGTGCGTCAGGTCCACTGATTCAGTAAATATTTTTGTATCTGCATTTCATATTCTATTTCTGCTGAAAAGCTTCAGGGTTTTGTTTGTTGGGAGCTTTTTGCTTGCTTTGGGTTTTCTCATTGTTTGTTTTGTTGTGTGTTTTACAGCATCCAAAATCTGTGCATTCCCTGCAGGACTAGAGATGCCCATGAGCCAAATGGAGCTTTTTCCTTTCTGATGTTTGTAAAGGAGTATGAGCAGAGTGAGTGAGTGTGTGCACATGTGAGTAATATACACGTGAATATTTATACATCCACACAAAGGCATAATCATACATCCATGTGCATTTGTGCGCAGATAGGAACTTGTATCAGAAGTGAAATACAAGTGATACTTTTGTAACTAATGATCAGTTTTAAAAGTCTGTTGAGGATCTAAATACAGTCTTACCAGATCAAGGATAGATGTGCTACACAGATTCACATTCCTACTGAATGTTTTGATGGAAGACGAATCTTTCAAAATGGAGGTTCTGAATAAAGTGTCCATTATTTTCATGTCGTAGAGTATAAATTTTTAAACTTTTAATCAAAATAAAATTCAGTATTTTAATTTTCATTCAAGATGACTAAAACTGGACTGAAATGTAACCAGCTGAAAAGCTAACCACTTTACACATTATCTTGCTGGAAAATTTAAGTTAGTTTGTGCTACTCTAAACTAGTGAAAACTTTTCTGTAGCAACTAGGAAACTTGAAAACTGAAAAAATAAGAGCACAGTTCAAGCATCTGATCTTTAAAAGAACTGCAACACAGGAAGATCCCAACCAAATCAGCTGACTGCACAGTGCCCCAGCAAGAGACAAAACTCTGCAGGCAGACAAAAGGTCAGGATCATGCATCACAGCAACAGCATGCAATGAACTGGACATATGTCATAAGGCACCTAAAGATAAATTTTGTATCTGAGCCTGACTGCCTTGAAATCACCAGCAATTAATACTCAAACTTGTAATTTTTGAAAGCTTTTTGGACATGGTTTTCAATGTGCCATTGGGAGGCATTTTCAACTTCATTGGGTGAAGCTGTGGACTAAGGAAGAAATGAAATATTCTCATGCAATCTTTTTTTTATGGAAGACAACTAGAGAACAAATTGCTGATTTCCCTACAACAATGTTTTCCATCTTCTGAAAGCAATGGCTTGTATAGGGATAGCCTCATGACCCCATGCCTTAAGATTTCAGCAGTTACACATGATATCACAAGTTACAGCTTAGTATCTTCAATGCCTGAAACAAGATTTCCCACTAATAGAATGACAGGAAGACTTACTACCTCCCAATGCAGAAGTTACATGAATCTTGCCCACTATCTAGAATTCCCCCAAACAGATATGGACTTTGCAAATTCTTAAAGAATATTGGTATTAGATACGTTTAGAAGATGTTTTCAATGCTTTAGGTTTGAATTTTCATGGTTACAACATGTGCAATTAGGTTTTTCCAGTAAAATCGACCATGTAAACCAATGACATACTACTTACCACTGAAAGCACAAAATTGAGAAGAGCTGTCCCACTGTGGAAGAGGATTGTCACTAATGTTGTAACCGTAGTAAACAAGAGGCTCACATTGCGACTCATCACTATCCACAGAGACTCCAGGATCTGAAAAAGGAGGGAGAAGTGAAGACAAAATTAGGCATTGGATGCTATTAGGAAGGACAAAGAACTTGACTCATCTCCATCAAGTTGTACAAAGATGACTTTAAAAAAAAAAAAATCATCTTCCCTCACTTCTACACTACAGCAGGTTCTATCAAGTGAAAATTTTACCAAAGGTAAGTTTTTAAGTAGTTTCTTTCCCCAAGTACTTTAGCAAAGGTAAGTTTCTAAGTAGTTATTACCAGGTTTTAGAATTTTTTCCCAATATTCAAAACTATTTCATTATGCAAAATTGCATAAAAACTAGATGTGGTGACATTTGTTTATTGTTATTACATCACTGTCAAGCAGATCTTGTGTTGGGAGAAAAAATTCACCTTTTCAAAAGCAGAAATGTGAAGACACAAAGAACAAGGAGTAACATCATAAGGTACAAACAAATCTGAAGCTTCAAATAAAATAATAAAGTTACAACTTCAATAAATTTGTTTTTAAAACGTTTCATGGTAATGAAATGTATATTTTTAATAATATCTGCAGAGAAATGCAAAAGTTGTGATTCTGACTAGGGATGCACCACCCAGTCAAGCAATTCTGAAAAATAAACAATATTAGACAATCTACTAAAATTTGTATTGACTTGGGGAACTAATTGCTTACGGTTACACATGAGTAAAGACTAGTTTTGGTTCATCAAAAGGAGGCACATGGAGACATCCTAAATGTAATGCACAGCAGTTGCAAACAAATACCACATCCAGAAGGAATACAGTAAGAATGTATTAGCCAAAGTGTTTCTAACATACGAAAGAAGCAAGATCACAAGCAAATCTTCTTTCAGATTAACTAATGTAACTGGAAAAACTGTAAAAGCTCCGACACAAAAGCCCTTCTCCAGGTTCAAAGCTGTAAGTAAAGACTTCAAAACTAGCAACTGTTAGTCTTGGTTTAACAAATAGCAATTAGACTGAGTTAAAACAAAGCCAGCCAACCAACCAAAAACCCCAAAAAACCAAAGAAACCCTTCCCCAGTAGCCAGCATTTGTAGGGAAGATACAGGAGTGCATGTGATCACCTCTCCTTTAGACGTTATTGAATCATATCAAACATAATTTATCAAACATGAACTTGAGAGGTAGGAAGTGCTGGGGAAAATGACAAGGAATTACAACACAGAAAGACCTACTTAGTTCATGCTTCCTACTATTTAATGGGAGTTATGAATGTAAAAGCTCAACTTTTGTACAGATTTTATTAGTCCCTCTTGAGAATTCAAGTAAGGTTAGAAGTAAAAAGGACACCGCTGCAAAATGCTCTCCCACTGGTACCTGTCCCTTTGCTTCTTCTATGGATTACAAATGCATTCTGGGGGTGAAACAGTGGTGTAAGTTCATGCAGCGCCCAGGTAACATTATTATGTGCCCATTATGTTACAAGGACTGTAAACACAAAGGACAGTAACTTCTGTGGGAATGGTTTGTAGCTAAAGCAGAGGCCTTTCAGTTGGTATTTGGTAAACACAGTGCTCTCATTGCTAACAGCAGGCCTTAAGTTGTATGCAGGATTCCTCTCCAGATACTTAAGCCTGTTACTAGAACTTGGTGTGTGAACAGGAGCTTGGTGCCACAGGTCTTCTGTTACAATGTGGAGTTTAATCACAGAAAAAGCCTTGAAAATAGGGACACAGACTGAAAACAAAGACTCCTGAAACATGACTAGTGCTTTGAGTAAGATGGCACTGAAGATGCACACCTTAAGACCTAGGAAAACTGCTTTTCCTTCAAGAAAATGAGCTAGGAACTAAGAAATAGGAAAGAAACCCCAACAGGCAAACAACAGGACAAGGCACCTGTGATGACTTGGAAAAGTAATACTTCTCCCAAGTATCACAGCACATAGTCTGGGACAGCTGTCCAGAATAAAATCACCTTATAAAAAGACAAGTTCCTCCTTAATTTGAGGGAAGACGATGTCCATTAAGTTCCAGCTTTCTATACCTAAGAGCTCTTGAGCCAGTTCATTTAGACTCCTGTGACTCAGACCATTAAGGACAACCTCTATTAGTGCCAACTACACAGCACAATCATGAAGGTATTTTATCCTCACAGCTCATGCAGGACATGATTGTTAAGGACTCACCACTTAGAATGCATAATGATAGAACTAGGAGACTGTAAAGCAAACCATTAGCATGAAGATTTTTGTTAATGAAAATTGTTCTAGTAGAGTTTTGCTTTAAAGAATAAAACTAGCCTGATTTAACGTCTTCTAAATACTAATCACAGCAATTGTTAAGACCCTCACTTGCAACACATAAGCTGAGCTGATGCTGGTGAGAGTTCATAAGGAAAGGGGCCAGTTCCATCTGCCAGAGGAGAGCACACCACTGGTGGGGCTGTGAAAGTTTTCTTCAAAACAGGATGTTTCTCCAGTATAGGCAGGATTTATTGAACACTTTCTCTAGAAGCTTTAGCCTGAGGGCTGACAACCAGGATTGTACAACTGCAGGTAGTTTGAATGTATCAAGTTGTTCAATTAACATCAGGAATGGCTCTCCTACAGGAACATCCTTGTTTGGTGGAGTCATTGATTGGACCTGTTGAACTCGTTATCACCAGCATCTGCTTTAATCTAAGTCCAGATAGTGCCTTTCTACAGCTTTGGTATGTCTTATGAAAGCAGCTGCATCTTTTAGGACTCGTCTCCCACTACAGAATGATTTCTCTTTACGCATATGTATCATTAAAATTTCCAGATACAAGCTTTTCATAGCTAGGGTGAGAAGACAGACATAGCAGACATTAATCATTACTGAATACAGTATCAGAATGTGCTCAAATACTTCCCTACCACTCACAAAATCAAATTACGTGCAGCTGCACCTAAGAGTTCATAATTCTTTTTGATTCCCAGAGCCTATTGCAGCTGAGTAGATGAGCTCACCTACTATGCATAAAGAATTATTAACACCTTACCAGCTGAGTTCTCCAAAACATAACTGTGAATATTTATACAATAATGTTACATTACTTTTGATTACTTTTTTATTATTAAACAACTGAAAACCAAACCACTGCTCTGTAAGCAGCCTTCAGGGATCAATGTTTAAAAGAGCTACAAAGCCATACAGAATTCAGGACTCTGTGCTGTGTCACCATCAGTTACTGTGCCTTTCCGATCTGTAACAGGCAAGAAAGGAAAATTGCACACAACGTGCTCAGGCATCTCGGGTGTGCTCTTGGCCACTTTTAAACTGGTCAATACCTGAAAATGAGGGTTAAAAAGCACTTGACCAAAACAGTTATATGCTGAGAACTAAAGTCAGCAAACTTCTGGAAGCCAGATAAATCTATGCACCTAACTTGATTCTGAAGAACAACAGATGTATAAAGGGAATAAAACTAGACACAAAGATGTTAAAAAAAAAACAAACATGCCAGTTAATATATTACTGAAAAATTGACTGAATTAGCTCTAAACTTATGAGATTACTTGAAGAAATTACTGGAGCCAGAGAAAATATTAGGATATGCAGTAACTCAGTGAAATACTTGAGAAGCTGACTTGATTTAGAGCGCACAGATCAGTCATGCTAAAGGCACGGAGAGAGAAACCTAACTAAGCTGAAGCTTGCTGTGTACATCTCAGTGGAAGGTCTTCTGTCTTCCTGACTGGGACATCTCTAAATGAGATACCGCCTGCTGGTGGAATGATGAGTATTCTTGCGCAAGAAGCCAAAAGATCAAATTAAGAAGACATTAGCAATGTCTCATATAACATCAAGAGAGCTCTGAGCCATCATTCACAGATTTAGCCAGCAGCAATTCACTTTCTGAATGCTACAAGCATACAAGAAAGGGAGAAAAAGGGTGTGAATGGAAAAGTAGATGAGTGAGGAAAGAATGAGTAGTTTTTTTTTCAGAAATTAAATCTTAATAATCCAGCTGCGTGCTGCCTATTTCATCCATCTGATAAACTACCTTTCAGTGAAGCATGGGGTGCAAAACACAAGACATAAGTGAGGATCCACTCTTGCTCCCTCTGCAAAGAATGAGACGAAATAAACCACACCTCAAAAACAATAATTGATTATATCATACTGGTTTTTAACACTACTGCTTCTAATACTGGAAAAAGGCAGCAGTGCTGCTAACACCAAAGCTTTTGGAAAAAAAAGCAAACTGATGACTTGGAAAAGCTTATCTTCGTATAAAATCTTCAGGCAATTTACATGTTTATACAGTAAATTACTT
This sequence comes from Grantiella picta, assembly GCA_013397955.1. NCBI lineage: Eukaryota > Metazoa > Chordata > Aves > Passeriformes > Meliphagidae > Grantiella > Grantiella picta. The sequence goes on from VZRM01006999.1 coordinate 749,136, forward strand.
AAAAATAATTAACGTCTGTCTGCATCAAACTACAGCTAAGCATAACTGCTGTAATGAACAGCCCATTTTGAGGGGGGTACAGAAGTCTTCCAAGCTTTACCTGATATTCAAAATTCTGAATTGATGCATGCTGTTACAAATTAAATGAACACCAGCAATTCCCCAGCACACCTACATCAGTGATTTAATTACATGCTTTCAACTCTAAAATGAAAATTTCTTCCACTACGGGAAAAGCCTGAAGTGAAACACTAGCATCTGTCTTCTTTTAATGTTTTTCTTACAGCAAACGCTCCTCTTATTAAGGAGGAAGAACACTTCCAATGATTTCCATCAATGGAAAAGAGCTTATTTGCTTGTGGCTGTAATATGACACTGTCAAATAGCTGTATTTTCAGTGATAACTGTCATCTGTTCTATTTTGAAATACTTCACAAAGTCAAGGGGCTAGCAAGACAGTTAATTTTTGGTATAGTCAATCTATGCACAGATATTTGTTACATTCAAGTAGTGTAATCATATGCATTTATTCTTTTCCAAAAGCAGAGGAAATCTCATTAGACATTACAGCTGCATATTGGCTTCTTTACACACTTCTTTACAGCTATCTCATTGTCTTTAAATTATCTACATGTTTAAAAAACTGTCCGAGCAGCTTTGGGACTGTACTGCGTCTTGCTTTACTCTTAAGAATTGAAAGCTAGCATTGATTTCAAGTGCTCAACCTCACTCTCCCCATAAACAACACACTCAACCAAAACAAAAAGAAAGAACTGTTTGGGTTGGAAGGGACTTTAAAAATCATCTAGCTCCAATCCCCCTGCCACAGGGAGGGTGACCTTTTCTTGGACCAGATTTAGACCACCTAAATCACCTAATCTGGTCTAAATCTCACACAAAGTTCCAAAATATACGAAGAAAGCAAACAAAAAACCCAAACCAAAGAATCTAAGCAAATGAAAAATTAAACCCCCAGAACACGCATTCCCAAAAGCACTCACATAATTTAAAATATTAACCCTTCCCAATTCAGTATGCCATTCTAATAACCCATTGGTCCACCTCAAAAGAGAGAAAGATTTTCATGCTCTGATAAGAACACAAATCCTTAATACAGTAAGGTTGTTTTGTATCTTAGACTAGGTAAGAAACTTGCTTAAAAATATCAGATTTTAGCAAAAACTATTCTTATTTTCATAATGTTCACGTTTTAATGACCTACACAAGCACAGAGATCATATTTTCATCAATTTTAATTTATTAGTGTGAGTAATACTTATGCAATGCACTGTAGATGAGCAAGCCAGGAAAGAAAATGCTGCCCAGTAAGGATGTGAAATCAGGATTTAGAACTTTATACTAAGCTGACTGGTTTACAATCTGTCATTAAGGACATGAGTATATGGAGAAAAAAGACAGGTGTTTCCCCACAGCCAATGAGTAATGAGTCCCTGGAAATAAACAGGAAAGCAAGTCAATGGCTGGCACTTTTTTCTTGAACTTCTAAACCAGATTTTAGAAGTAAAGCAAGCATGTTAGCTAGATGAAAATTTTAATATTAATGTTTTGCATTCTTAAATATTTATTCTCTTTACATTTTTCTTCGCATCTCTCTAGCCTACTTAGACTACTGAAGCACACTTTGCATCTTGGTTTCTGAGCACTGTGCAGCAATGCTGCAAATGACATGCTCTTATCATGTAGCTTCTCCTCCTTCTGTGCCTCTTGCCTAGAAGGAAACTCCACACTGATTTTAAATCATGATATGCTGTGCATTTCCATAACTCTGCCTCTAGCATGCATGGCCAACTTTGAGAAAGTATTAAGCAAATTTCACTATTATCTGAAATGAGGTTTAATGCAATAAAGTTTCTCTCAACTTTTCCTTGTCTCACATCTTCTTCTAAGGTAGAAGCTTTAACCATTTTAAGCAGCAGTTGGGGGAGGACAGAAAAAGCACATATACCTATCAGCCTAAACCAAGAACTGCCTGGAGGCAAAGACTAGCCTTAATTGCATCCACAAATCTGCTATGGTGCCAGTTAGGTATAAATAATAGTCTTCCAAAATTGAAGATACATCTAGTTATGACAACAGCTCAAGTCAAAGATGAACTACATTGGGGATTGACTCTGTACAGTAAGCATTTTGGACTTAACATGATTTTTTAGTGAAACACTTCAGTTTGGATTGCTTTCAATGCTTCCTCTTTTTCTCCTCATAAGGTGAAAGGTCCTGTGCACTTTTTTCAGGAATTCGCACTGTGTAAAAAATTCATTCTCCACAGAACTTTCATAAAAGAAGAGAGAAATAAGCTGCTTTTAATCAAAAAAATAATAATTCGAGGCAAAAAAAAGATAACACCGCCCCCTCCCCCCCCGCTTTTATTGCTTGGTTTTGTTTTCACAACCTCTTGGTCAATAGCTTCTTCAGTTATAACCTAAACCAACTGGCTTCTTCTTTAAAAAGGAAAGACTACACAAAACTATGCACTGAAAATCAGCTTGCAGGTGACACAGGTAACAATCTGCCACAGGAAGATGTCTGGGAAGCTGGTATCAATGAAGATGCTGAAATCACAAGAGCTTCTTTATCATAAATGTTTCTGTTTGTTTTACAGTTACATCTTAAATAGGCTTACAATAATTGCTTAGGTAATTGTAAGTAACATTAACAGTGTTTCCCCAATTTTCCATGTACTTGAATCCATAACCTTAGTGGTACTCCAAGGAGAAACTGCTATCAGTTAAAAACGAGACCAATTTCATAGTAAGTGCAAAGGATACATACAGAGAGAAATGTTTCGATGTTATCATGAACAAATGATGCAACATCTTGCCAGTCCAGAATATCTCCAAGCCAGCTGTTTTGACGGTTTATGTGCCATTTGTGTCCTTTGTGTCTTCCAGAATGTGTTACATTCTTAAAAAAAGACAAAGAAAACAGACATTCAAATAAAATTTAGAGATATGAGAAAGTCGAAAGCTAATGATTTAGACTTTTATTCCTCATTTTCTTAACAAGGAATAAATCCAACATACATCTAAATACTGAGAGCTGCTTTAACTGGCATCCCCAAAACACCTGGAAGTACTCCGTACGCTGGAAAAACTAAAATCTGACAGAAAACTGTAGTTAATTATACCATTTAACTACATATCTGTATATTGTATTGACTCACCTCTGTTAAAAATTAACTTTACTGCTTGACCAATACAACAGTATCTCTTTTGCTCTTAATGTAAGTACACAAGAAGAGGTAATTATTTCAGTTATTGCCTACACAATTTACTGTTTGCAACATACAAGTTTTCCCAGTATAGTCCAAAAAGAAAAATGCAAGCAGAAGTCAAAGCCAAGTAGTTTTCTCACTATTAGTTTGTACCTCTCCACAGGTAATGTTCAATCATACAAAACCTACAAGCTAGCCTGGATGCATGGAGGATTCCTTCTGACTACACTCCTCTGCAACTGCAACACAACAAAACAGGACATGGCCATAAAAACAACTAATTCCTTAAGTGGCTCCTCCCTAATTATGAAGTTGCCTATTGCCCAGTTATTCATACCTGATTACCATCTTGAATGAGGCTATTTGACTCAGTCTGGGACTGTACAAGTGTTGCAGCAGAGGATGCCAAAATTCTCTGTGAGCAAGCTTAAGCAAACCCACTGACTACAACATCCTAGTCTTTCACAGAAGGAGATTTCTCAAGTTTTTAACTCTGATTTTTATAATAAGCATTCCACTACTTGTCAAAATTTTCTGCACATGTTTAGCCTTACCAGCCTGAATCCAAAATGACAGTATCTTTTTTGCCACACATGGCAAGAAACATTCCAAGCGAGGTCCCTGCACTGATTTATTTAAGAGCACTACATTTTCTGCTTGTTACCAATTCTCTCTAGATGTAGTGTTAAACAATTAGCAACCTTCTTTAACAATCCACTGCAACACAGAGATCTTTCTTCTGAGCTGGAAATTTATTTAGAGCAGAAACATATGAGTAGTCAAAAACCTCCCTCCAACAGGCCTTCTGTATTTGTAAACTATATGAAAACCTATCATCTGTTCATCCAGTTCTATATCAAAATCTTCTTGGAACTTCAGAGGTACTTGAAATATAACTGCATAAAGAAAAGTGTTAATATAATCACAATTATTTAAATATACAGAAATATTTCAGGAATATAACTTCTGGATTTGGTATTTGCATTGCACAACGGCTTATGAATTGCTTTTTCCTTTAAAAGGCAAACAGCATTGGCAGCATAAAAATTATTTAACTCCTATGAACTTTCCAAGATTCAGTGTATAGAATCCATTATAAGATGGCTAAAAATGCATTGTAAGAAACTTAACAAAAGGACAATGAATTCCTCTCAATTTCAAATTGATAAAAGTTACAAAATCATGCAGAAGAAGACCCGTTTCCTCTTCCCAATACCTCAACAACACAAAAATTCAGCAGAAAGTACTAAACTAATAAATACTAATTATAAAAGGTGAGAAAAACATAAAAAGATAACACTGAAACACAACTGCTCAAGTGTAAGACATAGCTCTGGCTGTACTCAAACCGTGACTGTAAAATGATCTGTCTTACTGGAATTTTTTACTTCCTTTTTACTGACCTTTACTCAGCATTCCAACTTTCTGCTAATCCCTTCCTCAAAAATGCATACTCAGCGTAACTGTCTCAGAGTACTAAGTGATAGTTTATATGAATACCATTTAAATAAGTTACCCACCTTTACAAACCAAGAGTGATAAAGCCTGTCCCAGAGCTCCAGCACTTGTTTTTCAATCACAGCAGTGTTATTTACTTTTTCTCCTAAAATCTTATGGAGCTAAAACACATAAAAGTCTTTTATTATACAGGACAGAATAAAGCAGGCATCTACTGAAGAACTTCCAGCTTGATGAATCACATAAGAGTGTCTGTAAAGGCACATCTCAAACCCACATTAGAAAAAATTGGTATCAGTATAAAAACACACTTCAGACAACATGGTTCACAATACAAAGACCTTATTAAAAAACATTCTGCTGCACTGCAGTCTTCTTTCTGCACTGAAAAACCAATGCTGTCTATAAAATGCTTAATCCAAAACCCTTGATCATATATTTGGAGTAAATATTTCAGATAATTTGAGATGTGTTCTAGATATCAAATATATAAATAAGAATCTTGGCAAATTCTTCTGAAGAAAGTTAGTTTAATTATGTAAGTTATGATTTTAAAAATATCCAGTGTACCACACCCAGCCCACACAGAAATTAGAATACAGGGTCACAGTAAAAGTCTACATTGTCTATAATAGCACAGCTAAAGCCAGTTCAAAAAAACGATTCTCAATTTTATTTGATGCATTTTCACTGGGAATCTTTAGAACGACAGACTTTTCCGCTCTTAAAGACAAACTGTCCTCTGAACAGAAAACATTACTGAAATCATTCCCACTTTTCCTTCAAAACTCATAAACCAGAGTAAAAGAACAGATCTGCAAACAAAATGGTTAAACACATAGAAAAGAACTACCAACAAATATATTTTTATTTCATTTTACTTTTACGAAATACAAGAAATAAAAAAAACCAAACCAATTGGAGTTTTCTAAGAGCTCCCTGTTACCTTGTGTGTGATCCATTCTCGGCCATACTGGTACACGTTGTTCGCTGCAGAATTGAGCGCCTTCTGAATGACCTGGGCTTCTGGGAGCCAGCTGGGGATTTTTTTTAAAGAAGGAAAACAAAGTTAACTACTATATATTATACCCATTTCACTACACCCAAAACACATTGCAAATTAACATTTTGAAACAACAACAAATCATTACAGTTAAATACATTTAAACTTATTACAACTAGAATGTTTCCTTCTACATATCAAGGAACAGATTTTCCCATAAGCAAAGCACAATTAAATCTAGGGCACGTCATTGCATTTAAAATCCTCCGAGGTCCCTGAAACCTTAATTAAATTGGTATCTCAACTTTTTCAAAAGAGATCTTCTCTTCAATCTGTTTGTGTGCTATTCACACAACATTCTTTTTTTCCCCCTAGTTTTCTGAGAATAAGGTATGAAACAGTCTCATCTAGCTGCAAACACAACCTTCTGAATTACAAGCTGAATGGAAATTGTTAACATAGGCACCATGAAAAAGCAACCAGCTGAAAAAAGGTTTGAACATCAGTTATTTAAGTCCTCACCAAACTACAGGCTTGTGAATTTCTTCAGGGACTCACATCACTTTCAAGCAATGTACCCTAGGAAGTTGCCAGCATTTCACCATTTGTGAACACACGGCACACAATCTCTGCTTTGCCTTTCTTTTTACATCTCGATTCAATGGCACTTTTTGGAGCCCTTCCAAAACAAAATGAAAGCATTCAGAAAATAAAACTACTATATTTGTTCACCTTACTGAAGATCAACAGGGAAGCTCTTCTGTCTGTATAATGAATCAGAAATGTTCCGGATTGGAATTCCAAGACATTTCACTCACTCACCTCTAAACATAACATGAGCAGCAAGCTCTGAAAGCTGGCAAAGCTTCATGGATTTGCAAAGTGAGAGGTATTCTTTCTCTTAATGAATTAACATATAGTGTTATGGATACTTCACATTTGGATGCAAACATTAGAAGTAAAATTTATGCTACAATTTTGCTAATTATTCAACTAGCACTCCAGTAGGTTCATTATTAGAATAAGCTTCTGACAGTCAAATTTCCATTTTCATTAGTCCCACTTATTTCCATCTTATGGCAAAACAAAAAGGTCAAACAACACAAGAGATGCCATGATAGAATAAAACGTTTAAAGTGCTTTCTGTTTCCATTATTGTGATTAATTTAGTAGTGCTAAAGCACGTATTACTATTGTGGTTATTTACTTTATCCTTTTAGTCCTGTTTCCGAAAAATTGTTTTGCTCTTAAAATACAGCATGTGCTTCCTTTCAATCTTGTTAAACCACCCTCACTTTTGTTTAGAATGTGCCCTTGAAAAAGCCAACCATTCTTATTCTGGAAATAATTCTTTTCCTGGCATTAAATTGGTATCTCCCCTTTGCCCAGTATCTGCTCAGCTGAAGCAGAACGAAAGCCATCTGGAACATGCCCCCCTTAAAATCACACTTTTCAGTCTCACCTATTCCCCCTCTGATGTTCATGCAATCACTCCTTTGCTCACCATTGTGACCTTGTTTTTCTCTAAATGCATTTCGCTCAAAATCTTCTCTCTCCCTTAATGTTTACCTTAATCATTACACAGATTAAACCTTACCAACTTCCCACTGCACACGCTATACACATCTACTCTTAACAGAAATGCCCCTTCCCAACTGATTCATAACAAAATCTACCCATTCTTTCCACCCTTGAACTCTTCTTCGGTTCACTCCAAAAACAGTGTTCAACTCCTATTCCCTCAAAGGCATTTTGCATCCATCTCTCCACATGGAAAAAAATAATTCATCTCTATTCTGAAACCTTCTAGAGGGAGCATTCTTTGCCAGTACTTTTCTTTCACAGGGAAAAAGGGAAAAAATACTGATGTCTTTATTCTCTGCACTATACAAGTTTCTTCTCCACAGCTGTAACTAGAGGAGTTCATACAGCTGTCCTTCATCACCAAAATCCAACCAGTCCTCCAATGAGATACCACACCGACAGTCTTCCAGTGTAACGCATAAACATCCCTGCTGGCTGAGAGTTTAGCTTTTACATCTGCCTGTGAGAGACATCACCATTTCTGTTCAGCTAGGGGATTTTTTAAGTTAAAAACTATGCATAAGAGCACCTGGAAGCTTGTTCATCCACCCTATACTATTCGCTTAACTTCAGCATTCTTACTTTGCCCATTCTGGGTGACTGGCTACTGTCTCATTGATCAAGCTGCTTGTGACTTGAATCATGTGAACACTTTCTTGATGTACCTAAATTAAAGACAGAGAGGATAAATGTTATGTACTGCAAACTACAACTCTTCCTACATTTAAAAATATGTCTTTTTTTGGGGGGGATGGGGGTAGTGACCAGTTTGTACACTTCAAAAATAATTCTTTCAGTGCAAACAGCCCACTATGAAGAAAGAATTGCCATTAACCCAAAAAAAACCCTAGACAATACAATAATCATCGGTCTGTTTTGGCAATTCTGGTCACTAGTAACAGCAAATGGAAATTTAAGCCTTATCACATCAGTGGAAAAAAATTTAACAATAAACCAGCGCTGTCAAGGGAAGCACTAAAATACAAAGCACAGTTTCAGATACACCTTTTTAAGCCATGGATCAAAGAAGCATAAAAATTAATGAATACTTAGCTCTATCATGACTACCCATGCTATTAAGTGCCTGATCAAATAATTTCTTCAGTAAGAATGAAAAAAACCCACCTTTTATAAATATCTTAATAATCCTTTTATGAATATAAGGAAGTTTTAGGCAGGAATGTTTGCACAACTTCCAAAGTTTCAATTTTATGTACTCAACAGTATATATGCCTACGTTTTGGGAAAAGGAGATTGACATGAGAACCCATTGATCTTTGTTCCATAACTGTATTCAAGTCAACATTCAATCTCCATTGACCATTTCAAGTATGAACACAGCTCCATTAAGGAAAAAGGAAAAAAAAGTACATGAGTGACCTCTTCTGGTGAGAAAAAAAAATAGAAACAAACCCAACCATAAGCCAAAAATCACTTTCAGAGAATATCTGATCATGAATCTCAATACATTTAACCCAGAAAAGGATACCATGAGGTTATTACAGGCAATTACACAAGCAAATTGAGAAAGGCATCTTAAGCATTTTGCAATTATGTTTCCGATGAAAGGTAAATTAAAAAGCAAAAACTCTAAGTGGCTCTCCCGGTGACAGAGAAAGTGTTAAAAGGACGCAAAACAAATCTGTTCCTGTAATACATAAGCTAGTAATTGTTTTACTAGAATAAATTTTGTATTTCCAAATGTCTATATATTAGCCTTGTCATGTATGTAAAATACATAGAAATACAAAAAAATATAAATATTGAGATTTTTATGTATTTTTGTATAATTTATAGTCTTGGAATGGTGACAAGCTCAACTACAGAGAAATTAGTTCCTAAACATTTTGAAAAATTCTTTAAGCTATACAATCTAGCATAAATATCAGCAACCTTCATCAGCAATGAAAATGAGCTCTATGATTATATTTGTTAGCATACTGTACCTTTGCAGTAAGGAGCAGGGCTAGTAGAAGGGTTCCTATCACTAGCAAAAATATTATGAAAATGCTGATTATTTTATCTAACATTTTCTCCAACCACACGATAATCTGTGCAAAACAAAAGAAAAAACAAATTGTAGCATATAAATCAATATTTAATGAAAGCAATGCTATATGCTACGCGACAGTATTGTTATTTTTATTTACAATCACAGTACAAAATCAGGCTCTAATCAAACAGCATTTATGCCCAAGCTTTGAAATGAACAATTAACAAGCAATGTTAGCATGATTAAAGTCATGGTATGATGTGATTTTGGAAAAAACATGTACACATTACCACACAACACAGCAAGCTCTCTGCAAAGCAAGCAATAATTCAACAGTTACCTACTCGACCTAGAGAAGTACCTAAAGAAGACATTCATGTCAGCTAGAACCCAGAAATTTGTCTTTGTTTCATGTCCTTGGGCAACTTGAAAACTTACAGACACTGTCTGCACAGGGCTTCAAAGCTATCAAGGTATACTGTAAAGCACAACCATAACTTTCAGATTTGAATAGCTAAGAGCCATCTAAATGACAAATGAGGTATTTTTGCAAGTAATAAAGTTTTTAAAGCTGCCTCATCACCTTCTGAACCAAAATGGGACAGTTGGGGTTTTACATTACTGAATATCAGGCCAATTATTCAGCACCAACTATTTCTATCCACTTCCAGTCTCAGGAGGATGCTCAGCATTAAGCATGCATCAGCTAAACTAACTGGTAGAGGAAACAGGCATGTTTGTTGCTCTGCCAGTTTACAAAAAGGCCCATTCTATACAGGTCCATAAGCAAATGGTGATACCACATTGGAGTAGAGAAATTCTGACAATGTCATTGGAAACAATGAAACTGCTAAGTCACAGGACTTTGCAGAGTGCTCTGAACAGTGCAAGCTGAGCTTCATCTCATACACAAATCGACTGTTCACATGAAAAGCTGTGAAAGCACATGCAAGTATGAACAAATACATTTTTCTAGCTCCTATGAATCAAATACCAGGTCTATTTCTACTCCACTTAACATTACTACAGGAAAAAGCAACAGCACAACTGTAAAATTTGTGATTTAAGAGAACTGAGGTCAAAGCCAACGTGAAGTAAGCAAAAGTACTTTCGAGTACAAGTTACATATTCAACGATTAAGTTGGTAACTTTTTATGTTAGAGATCTTATCAAACTACTAATATGCATGCTGATGGTTTACATTAGTTTTTTCTTCATTATTTACCCTATTCCTACACATGAAATTGACTGTGGAACAACGATCTTCTCAGACTGCAGTGTGATGATTGAATTGGTCAACACTGAAGTAACATCTCCTATTTGAAAAATTAGGGTTCTTTTTTTTTTGCTTGTGTTCATCCGGTATCATCTGAGCAGTTAATGTACATCAAATAATTATTTTTGAACTTCCAGTTTTTACAACCAGCTCCTTGTTTGAGCTAAATTAGCACAGGGATTATATTCAGCATTTTGGAACTGTTGTTCAAAATTATGACAAAAACTTCAAGAAAGTAAAATCCTTCTAAAAGTAACAAGGTGTTAAGCCAGCAAGTTCTTGTAACAAAATACTGCAGAAAAAAACTCAGAGAACGTGAGGGAATGTGAAAAATCTTTTGTCTCAGGTATTTTTAACAGTTTTCAGCATTGCTGAAATATTTCAGCCATCAGAAATGCCTTGCCAGTGCTGGACAGAGGTGACCCGCCTGTAGCAGTACTGCAGCTCTCTGGAAAACTTTGAGTAGCCCCTACATAGGGCATCTATATGGTACATATAGGAGTTACCTCTTTGGAAATAAGACTGAAACAGGATTTGCTGTGCCCTTCCAAGCCTCACATACGTCTAATGATTATGCAGGAGAAGCAAGAAATAAAAGTCATTGTCTTAAAGGACAGAAATCAAAAATACCACCAAAAAAACACCACTGGATGGGCAGGGGAAGAAAATTTTGTAGCATGAACTTTAGAATTAATTACAAATTAAAGCTGCCCTTGTCATTTGATACAAAGTTCACACTGCTGTTTACCCTCTACATCAGAGATAAAAGAAATCCAGTAGTCCTACATATAGCAACTTTATCAGATTCACTGAATCCATGTAACCAGAAGTATCGTCAGAAATTTCAAAAAATGCTAGCTTCAATGACTGTGTGGGGGGGATCCAATAGATGAAATCACAGTGGAGCTGAGGCTGAATGCTTTAGATGTTTGCCCTGTAGCGACTACTGGAAGGTCAAGCTCCAGAAGACCAGGATGAGGTGGATTCAAATATGCCTGGGCTGCCTTTAAGGTGCAGCTGCAGCACATGCAAATCCTGGATGTAGTTGGTAAAGTAATGGGAGCTCTGAGGATGCACTGGTACAGGCTGCAGCCTCAGCCATGCAAGCCCACCTTGTCTCTATTTACTTGGGCAGGTAGCCCAAGGAAGCTTGATGGGCGCCAGCTTGGGCAAACCCACAGGTACTGCAATTACATCTCTCAACACAGGTTTAAGGGGATCCAAGTTACATAAGTGGTACAGACACATCACAGGAGAAGACTGAATTGGACTGAGTATTGTAGAAGTAAAAGCAGGTGGACAACATTCACTTAAGGCTATATTTACTCCTTTTCTTTTGTTTTGTTTTTATTTTTCCATTTAAACTCGCTTCCTTCCTGTACATTAACCCACAATACATCCTTAGCAATCCCTCACCTTTGCACACTCATGCTAAATAATTAATAGTTGCAGGGAAGGAAAGCTACTCACTGCAGGGAAGCTACTCTGTTAAATGCCTGTGTGGTTGTACTTTCCACCAAGTCAGTCCAGATTTTACTCTTACCCCAACCCTGCCAGACCTCCCTTTACACCCTTCCTGTAAACCATGGGCATGCACACAGAGACAAACATGTACTGAATAAATGCTCATTAGCCAGAGGTCATGAAGTTTTACATTCTGTTCCAAGCTTCTAGTCTAAAGGTTAGCCAACAGCGGAAAGCTGATGCTGCCACAACATCTGAAATTAAGCAAAGGTAAAGGAAAGCCAGGCTCCAAAGCTACAGAAGGTCACTCTTGTAAAACCAAACCAAAATGTTACTGATTTGTGATAGACTGTCCACAAAAAACTATCCTTGTCACAGTTTTGAAAAGGAAGGCTATCAAGGTTTTATTTAATTTAGCTCACTGTAAAAAGGTTTTTTAATATTGAGTTGAATCCTACTAGAAAGCTCACCAACAACTGGAAGTACTCCCTCTTTCAACTTTTGGATGATGACACAAACCATATTGCACTAAGCTGTAAAGGAACTACAGTCCATACTTAAAAATCAGAAATCCTACTGTCTAGGCAGGTTCTCCTTGTCATGCAGTATGATACATCATCTATGATTTAATATTTGCTTGTTTCATATTGCATAGCCTTCAGAGCAGTAGTTTTTCTGGTATGTTTGATTTACTGCATTACCCAAGCAGTGAAGCACACCTAGGCATCTACTTAATTTTCAATTAAATCTAAACAAAATTACCAACAAGGACTTTTATTTTTTCTGTAAACAGCGGCACTATTTATGAGGATTTTTTTTTCCAAGACGTTCCTTAGACTTGTCATCTCCCTTTAGTTCAGTTAATATTTGAAGATACCATCTCATTAATATCATCTGCAGAGAATAAGGGGAATTCTGCAACCAGAACACATCCCAAGGTTATGCTGAAATGAGATAGCTAAGTAGTTAAGCTAGAAAAGGTGGGGAACAACTTGTGTGAGGTCTCAAGTCTACTTACACCAGTGCCCTTCCAACAACTGCAGCAGAATTTAGCAATTCCTTCTAAAGGCTCCTGACATAGACAATGTTATTAGAAACAAACTATGCTAACTTGACTGAATCTATTCTATATTTTGGGCTACATATACCATGAACAGGAATCAAAAAGCCAAGGTTTATCACTAGCAGTCCTAATTAACCATCATTTCAAACTCTGTGATATCCATATGATTTCTAATTTTATGTTGGATTATCGGAAATTTATCTTGGTGTTCTCTGAAGTACTTCCCTTCAAAGACAGCCAAAAAGGAGAAAGGCACAAAAGGAATCACCTCTTAACTGCAACCAGTGTCCTGTATTACAGATCCCCTCCTTTCTTTGCCTCTGATAGAGTATGACTTTTAATTTTTTAAGAAATCACCAAAACACTACACACAACAAAATTAACCCACTGGTTGCACATTTTTTCCTTTTTTTAATATTCATATAATATATATATATTATCTTGACTATAATATTATTACTATATGTCCATGCACAGAAATCAACACTGCATGCAATGTTGATTTCTACCTATGAAACTGTAAACAAATTGTTTTCAAAAATAACTCCAAGGAACTAAAAAACTACACTATTTTAAGAAGCTATACCCACAGGGTTCTGCCAAATAATGCAAATGTCTAAGCTGAAAAATCCAGACATTTTACCATTTAAAGTTATTACAGTTAAATTGTTTTTGCAACCTACCAGTATTAAGGATAAGAACCAAATCTACATATATGAATTTTCAAAGCAAATTAAAAATTCAGAGCCAGAAAAAAGCAGTTGAGACAACTTTCTCTTGTGGCTCACCAAACTCAGCTCTTCACCTAAACCCTGCTAACAAACCAACATCTAACAAAAAAATTTATGACAGGCTATGGTTGCACATATTTACTAACCAGAAGTCACTCACATAAGACAAACATTTCAAAGTAGGGAAATAAAAATGTAATTTTATAATAGGAGAAATACAGTCAAGGGCAAAAGAACAAATATTAAAAATGTCCACCTTAATGGACAATTATAACTGAATAGTGAAGCAAGCAACTCTTTTCTCTTCTTCAAAAACACCCGAAGTCCTCTCAATACACAACCATGTGCTCACTTAATAAATACTGAAGATCAAACTTTCTAATCATTGTTTCTGCTCAGCCTAGAACTACGTGTCTCAATTAGCATTATTCCCCATCAGCCATCCACAGCAGATACCAGCTGTGCAGCCACACTTCCTTGATTACAAGAACCTTTTATATATATTTTATCACATACTAGATTTTCACCTGTAAACTCTGAGGTTTTTTGTTGTTATATGTTTTCTTACATGGTGCCTGCTATAGGCATCCCTCCCCAGCTCGGTCCTTGTCTCAAGCAATGCCACTGCTCAAAGTCCCAGAGAGATATCACTGCATTTAGTTGCTGTTCAGATTTCAGTCACACATGAAGCCAAATCAGTTTTAACTTCTCTTGGGATAACAGTTTCCCAAAGAACAATAGTGAAACTTAGTTGGCTAAGATGAACCATGGGAACTGGGAATAACATTCCTTACAAAACACATCACACACTTTTAACAGCCACACAATAGGAAAAGAAAGTATTTCAGCTATACCAACTACTTTAAAATTTGGGTATTTTTACTAGCCTTTCTCTTCCCTTCAGACTTGTTAAGATTCAGCAGTTCTGAGGCCATGCAAAGTCTCATTTTGTATGTATTCACTCCTGGTACACTACACATGATGCCTGTGTACACAGGCAAGTTTGACACTTCAGAAGTAAAAGGTTGACAGCACTCACTGAAGCCAGTCCAGGCACTACCTGCAAATCACTTACACTCACAGCTTCACAACTGCTTCACACTCTCGCCACTCCCATGTTAATTCAATTAACCAATGCTTTCTCTGAGCAGAGAACAGCTCTCCAGACTGGGAGAGAACTGGTTTTGTTGGGTGTACAAGTGGGGACCAGCTGGAGATCAACTGTTCCTAAATAAAGGTGTCACTAAATCAAACTGCCCTTTGAAAGGCTAACACAATACTCTGCTGTACAAAACATTTAACTATGTGCATTCACTGGAGTAGAAGACGAGATCAGATAGAATTATATGACCTTCAGTAGCTTACACCAAGAGCTGGAAAACAGGCATTTGAGAGAGAAATCTATGAAGCAAGGCATGTTAAGGAGTGTTCATGCGGCAAAATAAAAAAAAAAAATCAAAAAATCAGACTCCCCAGAACCACAGAATCCATTAGATGGAATCACAATTTTTCTGTTTATTTACCTTCTTATTAAGCCAGTGCCACAGCTTGTCAGTGGCAGGGGGAGATGGAAGAAAAGGGAAAAAAGACAACACAGTGGAAATTTATTGAAAAATGCAGTAATAGGGAAAAAAAGCAATGAGAGGCAGGCAAAGTCATTCACAGAATGAAAATGAAATTGTCCTAGACACAAAGGTAAATTCTAATAGGAAGAAAAGATCATAATTTTGAATGCAAGAACCTGGGGTTTACTATTAACATGCACTTTTGAAACCAAGAGGGATATAACAAATATGAACAACTTTAATGGTATTAACAGAGCAATCAGCAAAATCAAGGCAATTCCAGTTTAATTATACTGAGAGCTACTATCAGATTTCAGAGTAGGATTTTAAAAGTACTCCATGAAGGGTACTTCAGCAAAACACCACATCTTAAGATGAGATACTTGTTTATGGCATTAATATTCCCATTCAGGCATTTGAACACTCCCATTCTATGCATTTCAAAACACTCCTATTTTATGTCAATTACTGTTGAAAAAATTTTACATCTTTTTTGCTACCACATTCATATTAAAGCATTCATATTCAATGGCACAACATCAAATACATAATTAAGTCTGATATAGAAAAGAGCACATTGTAAATCATATGAATGTATGGATTTCATGTCATTCTCCTTGCACTTCGCAACAGTCAATTTCTCCTTCTGCACTAAAGTTACTTTTTCTTATTCATAGTCATCCACACGCTATACATTTTAGGACCTAGTTTAGGTAGGGCTACAGTCTTAATTCTAGTCATTAGTAACAATTAATAGCATAATCACAACAGTGAAGAGCTTTAATATTGTTATTCATCTGTGTTAGAGATTAAGATCATGTAAGTGAAGTTTATTTTTCCCTGAAAACAAGATCATTGAATTCTCAGTAAATCTAGCATGTTCACCAGTTGCCAGAAATTATATTAGCTCCCAATGAAAACAAAAGGTAAGAATATTTCAAATTTATAAAAAAATCTTAAAATGATGATTAAGTGAGAACAGGATCAAAAAGGATATTTAACCATGAACATTAGGAAATATGAAAACAAAATATGTCACAAAGCACCCACTTTTGCTGGCTTTTACTACTTATGGAAAGAATCACAGTCATAGAAATCAATTACAAAATTTCAAATGCCTCAAATGGACACTACAGAGTTTGTTTCTACTTTACCTCTTCACCTATGGAATAATTTATCAGTGAAAAAAGGAAAAGTTGTTTTCTGATTCAAGGAAAAGTTGTTTTCTGATTCAACAACATACTTTTAACTTTACTTCTGCACATCAAAACCCACTATCTGTACATGAGGTCCATTTTGGAAAAAAATATCTTATGGCAGTATCTCTCCACTTTGCAATTCCATACAAAATACAACAAAAGACCCCTAAGATTTTAGCAGAATGTGAAAGGAAGTCTTTGGTACTTTTCTATAATTTCACCCTCCAGGAATTGGATGATAAATACAGTAACTAGGAAATAACATTATATGTCAAAAATAACTGTATTTTTTATTAATGCTTAAGACAATATCGGGGAGGCTCTACTGCCTATTAGCTTACCAATAGTGATGATTAAGAAGTTCTACAAATGTAATCAACCTACATTTGAAAACAGGCTACAGCCACTTTTCCAGTATTTTGTGGGCATGATACCATATGTATTAAGTTTAAGATGATTTGGTGGCTGACAACAGAAACCTCCCTACACTCTCCTCCAGGAAGTCTCTCACATCTGAACTCCTGTCTGTTGACCCTCCATGAGGGAAATACACAGCCAAGGACTAAAGAATACAGTAACAACATCCTATTTTCATAGTCCATATTTAAAGGAGACACAGACAGACAGAGACTGACCTACTGCTTATAAAAAAAAATGAAAAGCAATGCCCTATTTTCCTTTCTCTTGACCAGAATTTCTCTTAATCTCAAATTTCTCTGCATTTCTAAGATAACCAGTGGTAAATGAGCAGTGTGAAAGAAAAGAAGCAGATCTTTTCTTGATGTTTTTGTTTAAAAAACAGATAAAATCAGTAAAGCTCAGATTTGCATGTGTGAGCAGTACTCACTCATTTCTCACAATGGGTTATTTTCCAGACTATCTACACTACTTTCCTAAAATTTGTCTGGGAGAAAGACATGCCATTCAGATATCTTCCTCAGTCTCGCTACATTTCACTCAAATCTGGAACTATTTCCTAACTGGGCATACCTTTTGCCAGTTCAAGTAGTACTACTAAGTATTTGTGTGAAACAGACCTTGTCAATAGCTTGCTGTACTTAGCTAAGAGCCTCAATACATCCTGATGCTAAGATTCAGTTTCCAATTAACTTAGCATACAAACAAAAAACCTAAGCAAATTCAGCTCCCATGAAAAGAAACTACAAACAAAACACTAAAAATTAAACATCTAGTTGCAAAGGAAATGATCCCTCGTTCTTGGTTTCTCACACAAACCCATAAAAGGTAAGCTGTAAAAATTTACTACCTGAATTTCTATTTTTTGTTTGCATATTTTTTACTTCCTCTTTAACAGCACCTATTGAGGTCAAAACAATCAGTAATCCAACTTAAATCTTGCAAGGAGGTCATTCTCACTCCTTTTGTTTCCCTGTCCCTATGAAAAACGTAACTGCCAATACTCTAAGGCATTGCTTCCCAAATTCTGAGATACCATGCATCCATCATCCTACAATACACAGAATAAGCATAGCCAGTAGAACTTAAAAGATATGGAAGTATT
Organism: Grantiella picta; assembly: GCA_013397955.1. Taxonomy (NCBI): domain Eukaryota; kingdom Metazoa; phylum Chordata; class Aves; order Passeriformes; family Meliphagidae; genus Grantiella; species Grantiella picta. The sequence continues at coordinate 767,226 of VZRM01006999.1, forward strand.
AGTGTGGTAAGCATTAGAGGACTACATTTAATCCCAGCTACCCACGACAAATGGCATCTGTAACAGAATTAGAATAGGCACAAATGAGGACAATAGAATCATGCAGATTATCAAGTGTTCTTCTTTTAATGGCTGGGAGAGCTTAAATTCCTTTACTACACAGAGTGTAGACTCAGGAGGAATACAGGTGTCATCTAAAAAATGGAGCGGCAAAGGGAGATGGAGAAATGAGTTGTGCCAACACTGTTCTTTTACTTAGACAAAAACAACATGTAAATAAACTGACCTTAAGTACATTTAAGCTGAAGAGCAAGAAGTTCTGCTGTACATTAAAGCCCTGCCTTCTTTAAGGAGAAAAGACTTGCTGGAATTAGGAAGGATACTATATCATACAGTTACGCAATACAAGGATACCAAACTTGACAACTCATGAAATAGCAACACATTCTATATTGCGCTAGAGAGTCTTCTTACTCACAGAACAAAACCTTTTTATGAAAAGCTTTGTATCATGTAAGCTTTTATCACAACATGTTAGTAATTTCCACTAGCTTTGGAAAACGGCTTTATTGTGTTCATAGCTGTATTTTGAAAGGCTTTTCCTTTTTCAAATTCTTCCTCAATGTGAAATCATTACTTTTTTTCCTAGAGCCATTTTAATGCTTTTGTTGACCTTTTGTCATCCATTCACCCATTAGATCCAGGATTAAGCTCCTCCCTCTCCTGCAGCAATTCAGAGCTATAAACTGCAGACCAATCTGCCAAGGTACAGATGCTCTGACAAATGTACTTTACAGCTCTTCAGTTATAGAAGCCCTAAATAATGGCTTTTTCTAGAGCAGAGAATACTTCAACAACACAGGTACGGAACACATATTCTTACACACTGCCATAGCTATTACAAACAAAATAATCTGTTTACGTGAAAATTTATAATTCTTAATGAAAAACTTTATGAATTTTATGGAGCTTTCCAACTCTGCAATTTGCAATGCAAATGCAGGCATGTTTTGAGTGGGGGAGAAGGGAGGGGAACACAGAAGTCTTACTCTATGGCATTTCACAAATACTTTATCCCACATATTTCTTCACTTACAGAGGGAAGATTCATTTCTGTATCACTATACTACTGTGTGCAAAAACTTTGCTTCCACACAGTATAAACAAATGTGTCTGAACTAACTTGGGCCCTACTTACAGAACACAATGGTCTGCTTTTTCATTAAATTTTCACGTAAGAAGTAGGATCATCTTATCCTGCAGACTACAGCTCATTAGGCTTAACTTCAAGATCTTTGTAACCAGGTAAGGTGACTAAACCATGAGAAGTTTGCTTTAGCCACAGAAGTAATCTTATTAAGCTAATTCAGCATTTTAAAAGTGACTTCTGCCAAGATTTGCATGCAACCATTTAACAAATTTAAATGTGTACTTAAGTGTGAATAGTGATAGAATAGACATAATTTAAAATACACCATAAAACAGATACAGTTTTACATGAAAGACATATCCATTAGTGACAGACATTTATTTTAGAATTAAAGCATCTCAGAACATGGTGAACTCAGAATAAAATTAACTTTCAAACTGCTTAAGGAAGTAAGTAGAAATACCTTACTGTCAAGCTTTAGCATAACACTTCCAAGTCCTCTGATGGGCCGTGGAGCCAGAGCTTCTTGACGTTCCTTCACAAAATTTTCAACAAGTTGCCACCAACTTTTGCAGTGGTTTGCCATGAAGTTCAAAACTCCAAAATGAACCACAATTTTTTTAAGTGCCCAAACTGTAACCACAAGAAGGAAATTAAATGTCAGAGATTTTAGAGGAGCACCAAAAGACTACTTATCTCTTCTGTTCTGGAAAAACCATGAAAAAGAAAGGAAAAGACACTTTGAGATTTATTTCCCATCAGAAACCAGTGTTTTGGAATTTTCCAGTGTTTTTAGTACTAATCTCCTCACTGGCTTTGCAGCTGTGCTTATTCACATGGAACTCAGATCACAGCAGCAGAAAGGTGCCTGCACACTACCCAAAAATGCAGCTAACAGACTTAGGCCTGGGAAAAGAAGATGCCACTCCATGATCTCAGTACAGTGAATTTCTTACATATTCAAACATACACTATGCCAGATGACTCCACATAAAGTACCGCAATCAGAACTTAACAGCACATTACACATGAAAGAAAATTTTCAGCCTAAATTCTTGAGTTTTAGGCCTTCTAAGCTGTTAAAAGTACATCTTTCCTTTAAGAACTGACAGCACATCATGAGTAATTTCACAGTAAAGTGGCATCCATTTAAATCTTCTACTGAAATACTTCTGATAGATTTTGCTTTTAAATGTTAAAAAAGCTATTTGAGTTTAGCATTTTATTTTGGCAACACAGGATATCGAATTACCTATCATTATAAATAACTTTACTTTCAACAAATCTTTTTTTTACTGTGACTATTCTCCAAACCAGATTCATTACTTACTGCCATACATCAGCTCCACAACAGTTGGCAGTACACCATTTCATAATCAAAAATTCACATCATGTTTCTACTTGGACACATGTAAAATGGCATAGACAGCCAAAAAGGTTAACTTTTACTACCCACAGGGCATTTATCAAAGTTCCAAAAGAGCCTATTGTCTGCAAGCCACACCTGTAATGGTTCATGTTCTTCTTTTAGAGAGCCAGTGTAACAATTTGCTAACATTCCGTTCACTTACCATCTGGCACCACCATGTGGCAAATATGGGATTTATTCTCTTTAAGAAACAGAATAATCCAATAATTTCTCTAAGAAAGTAAGTGGCAAACATACAAAAAAGGAGAAAATACAGTGCAAGTGCCAGCACTGAATTGAAAGGCTGGAGTTTTGTACGACGAAATGCAGCTCATGGTCAATAAACAAACTGCTCCTCAGAAAAGCCAGGCAAGCTTGCATTTTACAAGGTGAACAATGTATGTCAAATGGAATTCTAATCTTCCACTATTATCTAAGAATAAATGTTTAAACAATATGTTTTGAAATAACTGAGTTTACACGCATTGCAAAGGTGGTGCCAGGAGGTGCTACAGTCAATCAAAAAGCTATAATTATATTAGTTAAAAGAGACAAGAGAGAGAAAAAGCTAGAGGACTGTTATTAGAACGCAGTGAGCAAAACAAGAAAAAGGCTGCATAATAACAAGTTCCAAACACCTCTAGGAAGCAGAAAATTACCTGAACACAATTTAAAAAAAAAAAAAAAAAGATACATCAGAACAAGCAAGGAAGCAAATGAAAGATATTAAAAAGAGACAATACCAGGATTTCCAGGCTCACATCACTGAACAAAATGCTACAAGTGTTCCACAACGTGGTTCATTGCTTAGCTTTTCAATTCATTGCAGTTCTTTCACATTTTCATTTTATGGAATAATTATGGTATCATTTTTCCACCCTGTACACTAAGCAATTTTAAAAGACCATTTCATTTCAATTGAAGTACAAATGCATTCAAGGAAAAATCTTAATGGTACCAAGATTTTTCTAATAATCTAAATGCTGCTTTCAATGAGTCCTCTTTGCCAATACAAGGAACTCCAGTGAAATTAACACTTTTCCATTTAAGGTTTTCGGGAGTTGGGTTTTTTTGACATACTCTTAAGTATCCTCTTTAAGGTCTCAGAAGTGCCTCAAGTTATTAGTCTCCCTAAACAGTTTCAAGGAAACTTGCTTTATTAGCCTTCCTATTCTCTTAATATTATTACTATTACCTCTCCTTTAGCCATCTAGATTATCAACACTCACCTTCTGACATTTAATGTAATCCACCGGTCTAAATTTGGCTCGGTTCATCACTATACTGCCTATTTGTAATATTTTTGTGATGATTCAGTTATATGCCACGAAAAAGCATTTAATGGCCCAGTGTCACTGCTAAGGCAACAAGTCACAAATATTCCCAAAAGCAATTTCTCTTTTGGCATTAATTTATTGCTTGGGTAGTTCTTTTAGACCTAAAGACTGTCAGGAGCAGAATTCATGTTTCATTTGCACATGTGCATTTTAATCTAGATTTGTGTGGCTCAAGCTTAAAACCATTCACTGCTATCTGTCTAACTGCAGACCTGTTGAATCCCCTTTTCTTCCCACAAAAGTAGGCATTTCTGAACAATGTTTAAGTTAGCCCTTGACTTTTCAGTCAACTAGGCACATAAGCTCTGCTTCTAGTAAGTCTAAAATTTATTTTCTAGTTCCTTTTTCACTTGCGATTGTCAATTCCCATGACACCCAAAACTGGGAACTTTCCCCTGTAGTGACTACACTGGAACGAAACAAAGGTCAAAACCCTCTCTGCTCTTACCCTGAATTCAGCTATTTATACGTCTTACCATCACATTACCCTTTAGCTACAGTGCCACAGCCAAAGGTGCAGCTGTTCTTTTCTCCATGCCTCCAAGTTCACAGCCCTTCAAATCTGTAAGTATGACTCCAAGTCACAATTTCCAGATGGACAACTACATAGTTTACTGTAACTTTGTGTATTGTGTGCAAATCTCAAGGTTTTGGTAGCCGGGGGCTTCTGGGATGGCCTTCAGGGGAAGAGACCAGGCATTGTCTTGTGCCAGACACTGTTCCAGGTGGCTCCACTACAGATCCACGATAAGCCAAAGCTGAGCCCATCAGGCACAGGTGTGGTGCTTCACTGAAAAAGTATCTAAGAAACTGCAGAAACCACTAGGCAGGGAGAAGAGGAAGGAACACAGAGAGAACAAGTGACTAGAGGGGGAGAAGGAACAGAGGGATGAACAGAGGTAATAAAAAGGCCAGGGAAGCAGAAGTGCTCCACAGTGGAGTGGACACACCACTCAGAGAGACTTGGCCTATGGAGGATCCATGCTGGAGCAGGTTCACCTCTTGAAGGAAATGTGGCCTGGGGATAAGGAGAATCCCAAGCCCATACCTTCCCGAAGGGAATGCAGCTCAGGGATACGCCCACATTAAGAGTGACTGGTTTTGTGGCTACTTGGCCACTAGCTGGGGCCAACCCACCACACTTAGAAAAAAAGAAAATAGCTACATTTAAGTTTTAAATGCATTTTAAAATGCTAAAAATTAGCATTTTAACTGAAGTTTAGAGAAAATTCAAGCAAACTAGGAAATTCACTTTGTTCACAGTAGGGGGATGGGAAGAAATGCCATTCCAATTCATAGTGTCTCACACATACTCCTGGAGTTCCCATCTTCCCTTTTCACTCCCCCAAAAGAGTATTGAAAAAGCGGCATCCAGTTTTAAAATAATACCTTTCAATAGCTACCATAACTACTCCAATTCTTGTATGATATATAGGAGAACAGATGCATGTGGATGTGAAGCAACAAAGCTAATTAACCTCAGAGCTAAAATTGGAACCAAATTTATCTTGTGACTTGTCCACAGAGCCTAGCAACCCATTTTTTACAGAAATTAGGAGTTAACATGAGCTCTACTTCCCTACTGAATAACAGCTAAAATATTCTTTATTTCTAGGTGCAAAATTATGGAAGAACTGACATCAAGAGGAAGAAAAACTAACTGCTCTAAACTAGAAGTATTCCTACTATGGAGGGTATGGCACTACATTATTTCAGGTAACTACAGCAGTCAACAGACAAAGCAATTTAAAAGTTGTCCACTACATGGTAACAGACAGTGCACATGAATCTTCCTTTTTGAAGCTACAATTCATCTTAAAACGCCTTGAGAAAGTTTTTATTTAACACTCACACAAGCCTACAAGACTTTCCTCCTATTTTATTTAACATGATGCCAAACATTCTGGCAATTGGATTATTACCTGCAAAAGGCACTGGCAATAGCTGCACAATCCAAAAATTTAGCCAGATCTGAACAATGACAATGGCCCACACAAGAGTAACAAAGTAAATATCACTAGTTTTCTTTTTCCTAAGAAAAGATCCAATCTCAGGTCTTTGTCTGTTCCCAGAAGATGATGAAGAGGAGGTGACAGATGATGAAGCACATGGAGGTGGAGGCTGATCACCTTCTGCTGCTCCTAAAACAAATACATGCAAACAAAATGGAAATTATCACATCAATATTCACCACCAGATAGAATACGTCCCCTATTCCCAAATCCAAATTACCTTTTTTTTTTTTTTAAAAAAGGTGGGGGTGAATGGAGGGACAGCAGCAGAAGGCTGTGTTTTTGTTTTTTGTTTTGGGGTTGGGTTGTTTTTTTTTTTTGTAATTTCTCTAAAAGACTGAGACAGCCTTGGCACTGATCTGCATTTTGAAAAGCTAGAACAGGGCTGTGTAAGCTCTCCCACATCCTGCAACACCATGCTAAGCCGTGCTGAGAGGAGGAGAGATGAAAAGTTGCTACAGCTTCTAAGAGGCCTCCTGTCACTACAGGTAAATTACAAGCCAAACATATTTTATCAAGGAACCATAAAACCACGAAAAATACACAATATAATTAACTTCTAAAAGAAATCTGAAGTCCTAAAATATATCTTTGACTTTCCTGTACTTCAAGCACTAAAAAAGGAATCTTAGATTTGCTCAAAGGTCATTTAAACACAACAAAAAAGCTTGGAGTATACATTGAAGAGAAAGCTTGTATCTTACAACTGTCTGACTACTACTTTTCCTGAACACTCACAACACAAACGTAGCACTCACACTGTCATCCTGAATTCCTTCCTTGTTCAACAAACATTAGTAACATCAAGCACAAATTAGTGGATAACAAATTTTGTCAGTCTCTCACTCGTAAGTTAGCAAATAAGAAATTAAATTCAAAAATGTAAACTGATGTGTTAAACACTCTATACATACACAATAAATAGTCTTTTCATGCAAAAATGTTATATTCAAATTAAAATTCTTGGACACAGAACATGTTTTTTTTTTTTTTTATTTAATCTTTCAGTTGCTGGATGACACCAAATCCATCTTCAGCCACTCTGTGTAAAATCTCTCTCTGAGAATACTAGTATTAACTTTTACTGAGGCTCTGTGAGGTGTGGAAAAGCATACATTTCCCACACACCACACCTCTTTTGTTGCATAAATCTGCACTGGTGTTCTGCAGGTAAGTGGAACGACTTTTACAGCTTATGAGCCCATCCCCTACCACACTAACACAATAATGCCAATCAATTGATTCACCCAACTGGGATGATGACAGAAACATCAGATGGTCGCTGGTTGTGTATTTGAGGGAACTTGAGAATATTCACAAAGGAATTACAGCATGCAACCTGCAGGAAGGAATACTGCAAGCAGCTAAGCACAGTAAAAGCTTCAGGTGGGGAGGTTCTTGGCAAATCAGTGTGTATCTCAATGGGATGAAGGCCAGCCCTACTATATAAACAACATTTTGGAGAAAAAGACAGTTAACACAAGTTAATTTTTCAAAAGGGGGGAGAGTTACCTGTAAACAGAAATTTTCCTAAAAAGACAAAATGTTTTTGTCATATATAAGAGGGTCAATGATTCCCCTGTACTTCTCAGTCTGTATTTAATAAAGCAGAATATTAATAGAAACAAATGGATGCACTAAAAGAACACAAATTTGAAAGCAGTATACCCATAATTAAGTATTCTCCCCAATCAATTCATTCAACACTTACCGTTTTGCTCCAAAATTAATCAACATAAGAAGTAACAATTCAACAAGTAGAAATTCAAATATTTATCAAACAGAAGGAAGTGCTAAAAGGCAAAACAGAATAATAAACTGAATTCTATGCCTAACAATTAAGTTATCCAACATTTTAGAGTCACCTTTATGAAATAAAAAAGTACATTCCTTCTTTTTGTAACAAAAATTTTGATTGACATACATTTGCAATGAAGAAAGTTTTAATTAAGTAACAGCAACAGTAACATCGAGAGCAATAACAATTTAACAGCCTTATTTCTCACAGTTTCCCTGTAAGCAGACTCTACACATAACGAAAAACAGATGGGAAAGAGCTGAAGGGGTAAAAAAGGAAAAAGGAAAAGAAAAAAAGGAAAAAAAATTAAAAAGGAAAATAAAGGTAAAAACTCCTAGGGAATCCCAAGCCAAGAAAGCTTTCTTGGAATGCAGCTCTGCAGCACTTTTAGAAAACTAACTTCTCACTACCAATGACCCAATATCCTCCCCAGGACAAACACAGGCCTGCATCAGAACTGCCATTGAGATGACTCTCTAAGCCAATTCACAAACCTAATCTGCCCAGAAAACTACCAGAGTTTGCAAATGAGAAAAGTCACCTTCTGCTGGCAAGATATGCTCTGCAAACCAAGGCATGAGTGCCGTGTAAACACAAATAGAAAATAAAAGAACTATCAGTACAGTTTTTGAGTAACTTCAGGTTATGTAAAATCCCATTTAGTGTGCTTCATGGTCTTTGGAGAGATGAAACCTGAAAAACACCTTTCTATCTTCCAACTAATGAAAGTATGACAGCCTAACCAGCTGCACAATACTCCATAAAGAATTCTAGCAAAATCAGTTTGTATGGTACTTCTCTGAACAACAACAAAAAAAGCAAATTTTCCAGGCTGTCTTATTAAGACCCATTCTTTTCATTACATTATATGTTCTCTGTCATGTCAATTTCTTACAGTCACAGAATTTTGAATTATTCTCCTCCCCATGGAGAAGAAAAAGAAACAGTAACACAAACAGAAAGGCAGGTATCTCTGTGCAAGTTAGGAAAAGTGATTTTATTATTATTATTAATGAAGAAGTCTTCAGAACAACAGAATGAAGGTACCCCTTCATGAAGAACTACATATTTCCATAATTTCAATGGAAAGATATTTCTTATGCTTTTTTTAAAGAAAACAAAGAAGTGAGGGCAAAATCAAGCCTAAGAGTCATGATTGCATTTAAGGATTTCAGTATCTATCATATTCACAGCCAACAAGACAACAGATTCTTGCCTACAAAGTACTGCAGTGGTATCTGCTTCAGAAACTGCAGACTTCTTCTTTGCTGTATACACTGGAAACTCTTGGAAGAGCAGGAAGGACTACTTAGACCACCTGAACTGGTATTAACTCCTCGCCCCCAGTACTAAATACCAGTATTCAACAATAAAATATGGAAAAACCTGAGTGTTCAGAAAATAATATAAAATCAACAAAGCTTATATCCCCTCATGGTCTTTTAATAAACAAATTTACACCTGGTTGTTCTGTAAGGGATTTAATACAGTATAAGGAAAACCAAAAAAATTGTAGATTCTTAGGCCAGTAGATAAAACATTTTGCTGTACAAGAATAACGTTTCATCACTGTTCACAGAAGATCCAAACCAAGGATGGCCAAAATTAGGCTTAATATATCACAGAACAGAATACTAATTTTTACCAGATTGTTGGAAAATTATTTTAACTATTGTTAGGAGTTAAAGAAAACTCTATATGTGATCTTTTTCTACTGTGAAGGAAAACAACAACAGAATCCACAAGACAAAGAAAAAACTCATCTGGCTTACTGTTTCAAGAAAATAAGACAAAAAAAACATAAAAGACATACAAAAGACTTTCAGAAAAACTTTTGTAGTTTTCTCTTGAAAACCGAAAGAAAACTGTCTTGAATAAGTGAAGAAATAAGAATTGGTAAGTTAAAAAAATAGCAACAAAAGAACACAACAACTTACATAACCCATTTGTGGGCATCTGTTGCTTTCCCAGATTTCAAAATTCAGCTAAAAAAAAAAAAATCTCACTTCCAAAATTAAAGATTAGACAGAGAAATCCAAGAGAACTGTTATTATGATGCTCTGATCTCAAAATTCAGGCCATAATTCCATAGGCTTTTGTATTTATATTGATAATAGCCATACAAAATGTAGAAAAAAATATAAGAGTATGTTGTCTAAAGCTGCCTTTTTTAGATTTAAAAATTAAGTTTTCGAAGTTCACATTCTATCAAGCTGAATGGTCTGTTTGGTCTACTTGCAGGAAAAGGATAAAACTTTTCAATTTCCAGAGATGTCAATACTAGCCTAATTTTCTAGCATTGCATTCCATCAAAGATCTACTCAAAAAAATGATGGTAAGGTTCAAAAGCAGTGATGGACAACTAAACACTTTCTTTGAACTCTTTAAGACCTGTTGTGTTATTGCAAGTGAAATTATCATGTGACTCAAGCTACAAAGTCAAGTAAACTCACAACAGGAAGGACTTTAAACATGCCATAGTTAAAGTGGTTTCTTTTTCTCACTGCAATGTGCACAAAAATTCCTCCAGTCTGTCTGTACCTGGTCCAGAAATCCAGATATAACATGTAACTGCCAACAAACCAAAAGGCTAGAAAAATAAAAAAATGAGTAATAAGGAACAGGAAAAAAATCACACCTTCATTCTAGAAAAACCCAAACCCATAATAAATCCTTCTCGTCAGGCCTTCAAAATGTACAGACAGCCACATGAACAATCCTTTGCAAGGCAGCTTTTAAACTAGCATATTCTTGACATTTTTTAAACAGGTAAACCTGATTCACAATCTGGACACCATTTTGGACAGAATGAAAAGGTTCTGGACTATCTTGAAATTTGTTCAAAATTCCCTTCAGTTTCATGCCTTTAGAGCAAATTCAAATGTTTCTTACAGAGTATTCAGTCACCTGAGGGTTGGGAGGAATGTTCATTATTGGACTCATCTTCTGTCATTGAAATTGCCATGACAATTGTTGAAGCAGCAATGGAAATCATCTGACCAGGAAGCTCTGCCCCTGTAAAATACAGCCAATGTTGTGTAAATAACAAAAAGCTCACGTTCTAAAATGTTTTATTTGCTGTTAGATATCCACTGGAGCTGTCAAGCAACAGAAATTATATGGATAGACACCATTAGTTTTTAGTATGTATTATATGTAGTCAATACAGGAATGAGTGCTATTAATTTTAGTATTACAACACACCTGCAGCCAAAATTCAAAACCAGTTATTTGCTTACTGCTTTTCTTGCTAATGAACTGCTACCAACCAAGACATTCATGCTTGCTGGCAGTCTGATTACTAAAAAAAAATTTTTATACCAGTTAATCAACTTTACTAACCAACTAAAAAAGCAAGACAGGAATGACGTTTCCTTCATCAGGAACATCTGATGCCTTTGCTTTTTTCAAAACTGACTTGCAACAGGAAAAACCTATTCTCAAAGTCTAAACATAAAACTTATTTTAAGAAACTATTTAAAAATGAATGACTGGATATAAGAAACGTGCTGGATAGAGTAATCTCAGTGTCTCTCATACTCAGTATTACAGGAGCTACTAAACCCATATTTCTCATTTCTTTCAAAATTAACCTCTGATTTCAAATATCCTGGGCTACCTTCATGCCAGGAAGTATATACTGAAATCTATAAACTCAAGGAATTTAGCTTACTAATGAGTCGCTACTTTAGCAAGGAAAAGAAACATCACTGCAATTGTTTTCTGTAAAGAATCCAAGATTCACTTCAGCATGACTAAATCACTTTGAAACACACTAAACATCCTGTAGTAAATTCTTGCAATCCATATGCTATTTAACTTACAGGGATACAGTCCAGATTATCTCACATGACTTAACTGAGTTTTTGCCTCCAACAATAAAAGAAACAGTGACTTCTCCTTACCAGAAGACTCCTTTCCATTCTGCTGGTCATGCAACATGCCTACTGTCATCAGAACAACTATAACCAGAAAAACAGGAATTCTCCAGGAACCTGCCACAGAAGCTGAAAAATACAGTGTTGGGATTTTTTTTTACAATAAAAATTACACCATTAATAAACTCTACATTTAGCAAAACCAAGAAAGGCATCACATCAACCAAAAACAAACAAGTCATAAAACAAACAGGCTTTTTACACTAAGGAAAAGGAAGAACAGAAAACAAGTTATCACAAGTTATCACAAGTTTCTCAATGAACAAACCAAGTTGTTACTGTTCCTAACTTCAGTGACTTTATGTTGACATGGAGAACAATTTTAAAAACAACATTCAAAATCTCATGAAAATACACACAAAATTAAAACATTTTAGATAGCAGAGAAAAGTCATGTTCCCCCCAAAAATGTGTATTTATGTTAGATCTCCACAGAACAGGATTCTTCTTGGATTTTGGCTACTCAGCCTGTACTTAGAGTAAATAAAAGACTCAGGAATTAAGCAAATGCAAAGCCACTACATATAGCTTAAAACCTCAGAGAAGCATACCTACATGGTCAGAACAACCCTTGAAACCTGCTGCTAAAGCAAAGTAAATCATGAATACAGCGTGAAACCTTCTATCATGGTAGTCTTCTATTAATTGCATGATATTTCCACCATAAACTCTGATATGAGACTGTAAGATGACAATCTATTATATTAAATGTGTAACGTAAGTCTAAAAGTTTACTGTAATCTTATATTTGTATTAACAGATTATATAGATTACTGGCAAATGTATTTTATATTGCTGATATAATCCTGATGTGCTTGTTGACTACTGATAGTTTGTTTTTTTTTTTTTGCTTCTATTACAACTATTAAATGCATTTTACAGCTTCAGCCTTAGTTAATGGTAGACTTTCAATAAAATATTATCACAAGTGAAAGTCTAAAGCCAGCTGCATGTGACCCCAGGCCTTCCAAGTATCTGGTCTGTAAACTAAATAAGGGAAAACCATGGGAAGTACAAACTAGGCATGAGGAGTGGAAGACAAGTTGCTCAGCACCTTGATGCTTTCCCATTCCCTATTCCAGTGCTCCCCTCTGGACACATGCAGCCAGAATTACTGAGCAGACAAAACAGTTTGCATTTCAGCTAAGCCTCCATTTTAGAGATTTAGCAGAAGAGCAAGCAAGAAGCTTTGTTGACAGAACTCTCAGTTATCAGAATAATAACTTCTTATTACTCACCTAAGTGAAAGAGCAGCATAATCCAGACAGGAACAGAGACTGCTTTCAAGTAACGTTCAGTGCTTATATTCCACTTGAATGAAACCATCAGCAGGTAACCAACTACCAATGTCCATATCTTTAAGAAAAAGATACACACAGGTATGTATCAAAACAGAGCTCTACTTTACTCATGTATGTGTACACACATGCACACACCCATAACCGCCACAGAGAACTGAACTCAGCTTCTAAGTCTTTAAGAAGCCCACATTTCAATTAATTACAGGAGTTCAGCAGCAGCTCCTATGTGGCCACGGGGAGACAGAGCTGGCCAGCACAGCAGCACTCATTCCAGCATGGAGTTTGCCAGCTCTTGTGTTCCAGTCCAAAGAGACAAAAGGGGGCTTAAGCCAAAGAAGTCATTAGGAAGCACAACAAAAACTGCTATTCCTCAGTGGTGCTGGTCCATGAAACAGAGATTCCTTTATAAGATGTGTGACATGTAATTTTTTTATATATGTAACCAAAAAAAAACAAGCAGACAGGGATACGTCAGTGACAACTTGGGTTTGCCGCTTCTAACTGTCCTCTACAACTCCGCTCATCAGATAAATCACAATACAGATTTGTAATTAAGAATCTTGAGATGATGAATTTGAGCTTGAAAATGCTGAAAAGAAAGAAGGAAGCAGAAACCAGAAGAGGCAACAGAAGGTGAAAAGTTGCTTCTCAGGAGATGTGAAATAAAAGTATGAAAACCTGTAAATATTAAAACTCAGTGTTGCATTCTTAAAATAAATAACTAAAGACATTACTGACTCAAATGCAATGAACATTCCCTATCCATTACCAGTTAAGTACACCTTCAAATTTACACTTATAAACCCATAAATCCCAATGAAGTTTTAACAGAATTTCTATGAAGAGCATTTGCTGAATCAGACATACCTGTAAGAAAGAATGCACAGGCAGAGACACGGAACAAGTGATTAGGCAGAGCACACTAGAAGAGTTTTCACCTCTTTACTCTGCACCATACAACTGAAGAAAAGATGAAACACATGCTGAAGAGGCAACAGTCACTATGAAAAACCAGGTTTGTGTGATTACTGCCGTGTATAACTGGTGGAGAGGAAATATTAGCTGTACTGAATTGAGCAGACAAGCAGTGAGTGATGGTCCCTGATAACTTCAGAGGGAACGATCACATTTGCAAGGTAATTTAAAATCACTTAAGATATGTGAAAAAAGGTATACCCTTTGCATACTGATACTTCTCATCTAAGCAGATCACTCCAACTTTTCACTTATCTCTAGTTTTGCATCAACAGAGATGCATAATGCTTATGGCCAAGTGTGGGCTCAAGATAAATGTCTAAAACTAACACAACCCATGGCCATCAAGACTAAAGCCACAAACAAACAAAAATGTTTACCAGAAATGCACATTTGCACTCCTTTAACAGCATAGGTTTGAAACATAAACTCACTCATAAGGCACTTTACAGTACAGCTGTAACTGCAAGAGATAACTCATCACAAAGATACTATCCTATCCCTAGCATCAGCCACACAGCATCTTAGGATGACAGATGTTCCAGTTCCAAGCCAATTTTCTCTTTAGCTTTTAAATTTAATGATAAATTACAAACAGGAGACTCAGTACGTTCAGTAATTTAAACTTTCTGTTTAAAAACAAGCCAAAACAAGGAAGGAAACAGGGTATAAGCTATGTTTAACAGCAAAACACATCGCACTGCTTTTAGCCACGCATGTAGCCAAACATTATAGGGTTTAGGTATTCAACAATTTTTTTGTGTTCTAAGTTAAAATATTAATCAGCTCTCATTTGTAAAAGCTTAGCAAACTACCAAAGTAAAAGTATTTCTTATTTCTATTGAATAGAGAGAAATAGCTTACCCTAAAATAAACCAGTCACCCTATTTCAAAGATCAAACAATAACCTTTCTGAAGCCCAACAAAAAAAACTATGTAGTCAACTGACTGGTGCAAAAAGTTTAATTTCAGTGACACTACAGAATAATCAGCTCTTTATTGGTTAATGTTATGGCCAAGAACTTCCCTACATGCATGAACTACTGCATAGGAACTAGAGTAGCCTACTTCCAACATTTCATAGCTGAGAGCAACTGACAAAGCAAATTAACTTAAATTGGACTAGGAGTTCATCCCATAATAACTTGGAAACAGCATAATTTTTTTTTTCTTAACCCTTTAAAACGTTACATAACCCTTCCTGCTGGTTTTCTGGATGATGTCCAAAGGTTTTGGCTTGAAAAGCATGGAGAATATTAATAGCCTCTCTACTATTGTATGTCATTCTCAAGAACTGGCATAATTGAAACAAAGAAAGAAAGATACTGCCTACTTTCACTAAAATTAGGCTACTGCAATCATTGCACTGAAACTGTAATTGATAAGATTCCATGCTAAGGCAAAATGCCTATAAATTTGATTTACATGGGTGCACAGCTAACCAGGTAACTAATGCAAACACTTCTGATCTTGCAGAATGGGTTAGCTATCATAAACTATTTATTTATCAGGCAGAAGTCAATTGCAGATGTCTAAATTTCACAATGTACCCTAAGATTTTATTTCACTACTCCATCACATTTATTTACAGACCTACACAACTTCCATGTTTCATGACTTTGGAATAGTTTAATCCTGCAAGCTGCCCTTCTTCCTTCCCTCACCTATCTTCCTTGGCTTAACAGACACCAAAAACCTCATTTTTCACATCTCCTCTGCATTTTGTAGCATCTCTAACAAACTGCACAAAGTGTTGCTTCGCCTTTAGACAAGTCAAAGTGCCTGCTTCTCTGAATAAATAGCTCTAAGACTGCAGTGTAACTTCTTGGATTTTAGCATCCATTTCTATGCTAAAGTGGTAAATTTAAGTGGCAGATTTAGAGACGTCTAAGGCAACTATGAAGGGCTTCAATTCTCTTTAAATTGCCAACTGCAGACAAAATTACACCATAGAAATAGATGGCTTTTATGTTAAACTCAAGCACCTGCTTCAGTGATTTTTCTTTGAAATTTCAGTGTTGGAAAGTCTAGGATTTATCAGCACGAACTACCACCAACATTACTGAAAGTTTGATTCCCCTTCCTGTTAAAGTAGAAGGATTTTCTAATCTGAGCCACTCTTTTGGCTTTGGCCTCATTTTCCAAGAACAAATTCTTACTATTAAACTTTTGACAACATTTATATTATTTATTTTGGAGAGTAAAATTCTTTATTTACACGGTTCCCTCCCTTTTTTCCTATCAAAAAGTTAGCCTCCAAGGGGAAGGTTTTGCAGACGAGCTCACAATAACTCACTGCTACCGAAAGTGGCAATTCATTGTCTCCTACTGCCAGCTGGGCAGTCCCACCTCTTCTGCACAACAGCTTCAACCTCTATCCAGCCACCTCAAGCTCCCTAAGCTCAAAAGAAAACCTACCTGCAATTCAGTCATAGCAAAACAGGCTCACAGAAATCTAACAGGCACAACAACAGGGCAGCTGAAGCATATGTCAGAAGTGGGCTAAGCAAGAACAGCTTCTCACTGTAGAAGACAGCAAAGCTGTTGGAATGACTTAGTCTTCCTTGGAATGTTGCCCCAATGACTCAACATCCAGCAGCAAACACATTTCCTACCCGCTTCACATGCCTTCTCAGGCACACAGTGTGACTCTTGGGGTGGTCCTGTGCAGGGCCAGGAGTGCGACTTCAGTGATTATTCTGGGTCCCTTCCAACTCAGGATATTCTGTGATTCTGTGAACCACCCCACAAGTCAACACAACAGTGAAGACTGAGAAAATGAACCAACAGTTACCTCTTTTGATATATGCCCTGCCAAGCTGCCAAAATTTTTCAGTTTTTAAAAGTCAACACCTACAAAATGGAGTGTTTGAATTCTTTCTTTTTCTAATTGTAGCTCTACCCTCTCCCTTGGCCATTTTGAAATTATGTTTTTTTCTGGTCTGCTCTTTCCCACTTGGAAATCATAGGTAAGGTTTTCCAGAGTTTGATTTATGTTTTGATTTGTTTGGGGGATTTTAATTGAAATTTAAATTTAAAACTGTTTGATGAAACTACAGATCTAATTCAAATCAGTTTTTATTTTCCAGTTTGTTTCAGTGTTGGGGACCAAAAAAAAAAATAGGCCAAACTACCTCATCACTTCCATTTAATATTTTAAAACAAAAATTTCATTTGGAAATAGAGATTTTCATTAGTTTTATTAAAATAGAAAATCATTAAAAATATTGATGAAGCATTAACACAGCACTTTTGCAAACTTTAAAAACAGTGCTGGAGAGCAAAGATGGTTCAAAGAGGTAGTCTTATGATACCAATTCACTGTTTCTACGTCTCCCTCCTCCATGGTGATGCAGATTGACAAAGGAAAACAAACCTACCACAAAAGCTGAGCAGAAAAGTGTTGCACTTGAAAAATGAAGCGGCTCTAGGCATTAAATGCACTGCTAAAAGCCAAACTGTGTTTGCCTTTGAAAAAATCACAGTCTTTTCTTTATCTGCCTGTTCATTTGGAAACAGTTTTCTAAACAGTATAAAAGATAATAAGGAGGCAGGTGACAAATTATGAAAATGTTATTCTGACTCCAGTTCTCAGAACCAAAATTAATTTAATGTAGCTTTAGGGCATTTTCCTTAGCACACAAGAGGAAACATCCCATAATGTGCAGAGTCTGGCAAAATAAGACTGTGTATCTGCCTGCTCTCTAGCATGGAGATAGCCTTTGTCAAACACATAGGAAAATACACAGACTCCAAATAATCACACATATAAGACTATTGATCACCTCAGAGCAAAGACAACCACCTCCATCCTTCATTAAGGAAGTCTTCATCTCCCTAAAGTAGGTTCTAAGTGCACTCAAGTAAGTTATTCCTCACCCCAAGTCAAAAGGACTAGAACAGTGCAGCCATTCTGTTTCTTCTAGAACCCCCAACTGGGAATATATCCATGTTGATATTTCTGGCATTAAAACACACAGACTACTAAACCACATGAAACAGCAACATCGTGTTTAGTGAGATCACCCCCTTTTGAAGGAATAAAAGTTTGAACTTGTAACTAGAATCCTGGGGCAGGGGGGAACTGACCATCAAAATCAACACTGCCACACATGGGTTAAAAACTATTTTCAGTGCGTCCTGAAACACTTCCTACACTGAATTTAAGAAAAAAACATTAAATCTAAGACATCAAGAAGACTACAGCAAGGCATGTTGAGAATACTCCTCCTTTAGCTCACTTTTCCTGTCTACATACTAAAGTTATTTAAGAGAAACTCATAATAAAATTGCCTTTCAGAAATCAAACTTATCATGATTCTCTTGCAAAAAGAGGCTTCCCAGAGTACATCAAACTCCTTCCCTGCAGCCAGAACACCACTTTGATGATGTACTTCATGGTGACACTTTTGCAAAAGATGGCTCCTCAACACATATTCACCTTCTTGTTTTATTATGTAGAGAGCACTGTTAAAATTTTGCTGGACAGTTCCATAAGGATCATTCCTTACAGAGGTGGTAGAAAAAGAAGCATCATTGTGTTCAACCAGTACAGATAAATTCCAATAAATAACTAATATTATATAGCATATATCATTAGGCTTTAGGCTTGCGCCAGCTTTGAGGCTGTAGTTCCTGTATGTAAATCAGAACAAGCTCCTCAGCCTCTTCAAGAAAGGCACCTCACAGCACTTCTTCCAAAACTAATGGTGCTTGTGGAAGGGAAAAACAAGAGTAGAAAAGAAAACACTATCAACATCCCAGACTTTCTCTGCCTCTCCCCACCTTGTTTTTAAATAAGCCACATGTGGTCTCTACACAGTTCATCTCTATCAAGCAAAGTTGTGAAAACAAACCAAAAACTGTGGTTTTGGTAAGATGTGTTTACAGTCAGTACCTGGCTGTATGATTTATAAGCCAAGATACCATAATAATAAAGAATTATAAACAGCAGAAAGAATACTTCAGAGCTTGTTCAGGTGTTTGTTTAGGTTTTGGTTTTTTTTATGGTAGGCAAGTTTTAGAAACTTGCAGAAGAAAGGGGAAGAAGAACCTAAGAAGAAAGGGTTGGAAAAAACTTTATTTACCCCTAAACCCTCAAAGAAATAGAAATTGTACACCCATCAAAAATTGGAACTCTGTCCTTTCCTTTAATAGAAGAGAAATTGCCCCATCAAGTGAATTTGACAAAACGTAGATGCTTTTTTGCCTCCACAGATGATGTTCAATAGGACCGTGGAAGCCAAACATCTCAGAGCATGTGACCCAAAGCATATGCCAGGAAGCATGCTTTGAGAATTTCAGTCTGCAAGGGCTACCTGGGGACTGCAGTTATTTAGTGCCAACACAAATGGGGGATTCCCTAGTGGATGTCTTTTGTAGAATCCCTGATGGGGAGAAGACAGTCCACTGGCCAAAACAGACAACACATATTCTGACAATATTTCAATATAGTGGTCACGGCAATGGCATTTCCAGAGTTGCCCAGCACCCTGGTAAGGATAAGTTTAAGTCTTCTAACTGCATGGAAAGTCCTAGAACAGCACAAGAACAACCTAGTACAGTCAGAGGCATAAAAATACACTGACACACATGTGAGTACATAGTTGTGACCCTGACCAACAACTTGTGACAAACCAAGGAAGAAAGACTGGCCAGCAGAGAAAGATTTTGACAGCCCTGTAATCAAGTTTACTACGGAGAATTCTGCTCATTATGATTACATCAAATTTAATTTACAAAAATGAACCTCAGAGCCAACATAGAGCAGCTGTATAATTCTTTACATCTGCTGGGATCTACAAACTATCCATTTTCCAAATAAATATTAGCATGTGAATTCTTCTTCTAAAAGAAGAAGAAAATATAACGAATAGCTGGCATTAGAGGGATATTAACCAAAGTGTAAAATGACAGCCTAAAGTAGTTTTAACTCTTGCCACAAAGCAAAATAATCTGGTGTTTAGATACAGTGTTGGACACAGGCATACTTTCTACAAAACTAGTGAAATTGCTGCAGCACAGAATTGTGTAGGGCTATATTCAGTCAACTATGGGACAAATTCCTATCCTTTCCAAGAAAAAAATATAAAGAAAAACATTCCCCTTCCCTATTACATGAAATTGAAGTTTGTGCAGGGCCTTCTACATAGGGATTCTGCAAATAACCCAGAGAGAGCTGGAGTCAGAACAAGGAGCCCATCTGGAATTTTTAACCAGCCTCTAGATTTAAGGCCCAGCAGCCAACTACATTTCTTGAGCAAGCTTCTTCAAAGATTATGCAGGAACTCTAAAAGCCTGAAGGGAAAGAAAAGGAGACTGTGGGAACAGGATGCTTGTAGACTAGCCTAAGACCTTGGACTTATTCTTCAAATGCAGTGTTTTGCAATCAGCTATCAAATAATCCAATCACGGAGGTATCTAGGGCTACAAATTCCTGAACTGCAGGTGTGACTTAAGAACCACGGACAGGAACATAGGCACTTCGGAATCTTCACTCATCAGCATCATGAACAGCTTCCCCAGACTTGAAGACAACAGGACAAGAAAGCTCTTTAATATACTGGTGCCAAGATACATCTCACCATGTCATTATCACACACAATTGCTGCATTTGAAGAACCTTCTTTTTTTTCTGGAACTTTAGAGGAGAATTTCTGTCTCGGTATCATGGCCTAGTAGATACCATAAAAATACCTTTAGATAGAGAACACCAAATCAGTATTCCAAATCCCCATAATTCTAGATAGGCAACCACTCACTTCTTTAGTGCAGCAGAGTGAATCAGAAAGGGAGAAGACTGTGCATACAGAAGGAGGATTCAGAGCCCAGAGAAGAACACTACAGTGGAGAAACCGACTCGTAAAATCCAAAATTCCTGTGCAGCTAACAAGCAGAACATATGCATGCAAACAGAGTCCTGCAATATAACATGGCAATTAAAGGGCTTTAAAGTGCTAAACTGAAGTTAAAGCTGACACAATTAACTGATCCATCTCAGGGCTTCTCAGCAGCATGGGTAAAATTAAATTATCCTGCTACAGCTCCGAGATACTACACATCAAGCAACTGCAAAATTGAAAAACCTGGACTAGGAAAACACTGGAAAGTTTACAGATGATGCCAGACCAAGTTGCAGTTATTTACAAAGGAAAGCCCACCATTTCTTTTCTCCTGTAAGGCCCCAGAAAGAGACTCAGCTTGCTTAGAAAGCAACTGGTTTGCTTGAGGAAGTCTGTGATCAGTTACCTTCACACAAACCCAAAAGCTTCCCAAGAAACTCAAGTCTGAAGAGCTCTGGGAGCTTTTTGTGCAGTTAAAATCTTGCAGCAGTTCAATGAACACAAGTGTTAAATCAGAAACACAAGTGTTAAATCAGAAGGATCAGAAACTGCTAAACAAAACTGCACTGAGCATGCACAGACATACAGCAGTGCATTACAACCATAGTTAAGAGGTTAAATAACTGCAGCTTTCTTCAGTACTCTTATATTTACACAATGTAAGTATGGCTTAATTAACAAAGTTTTACTAAAAGCCTGGACTTAGCCAGCTCAGTTAGTGTAGCAATATCATGGATTTGTTGAAAATAAAACAGACAGGTCAGCGCAAAGGAAAATCTTAAGGTTATCAAGTAAAGTGTGTAGCAACAAGTCAAAGCTTCCCACCAGTACCAAGCCATGCTTTGATTCTGCCACTACTCAGCTGAAAGTAAACACACTGTATGTCGGCTCTTTATAGAGGATGTATCCCTGTCTACTCAGTCCTAAGTGTACCTCTGAGGACAAAACAGACCAGAAACACGTCCTCTGACATCTGCCAGCACCAAATAAAGTCAAGAAAATCTTTTCCTCCAGAGTTTACTTTTAAGAGACCAAACACATTCTCCTGTCCATTCTATTCACACTAGAGGCAGTGTGTCAAAACATACTCTGTCAGTCCATTCAGGAAAACTGTTACCCAGGGAAAGGGCGTGCTTTGTTAGTTTAAAAAATAGAGCAGCTTTTGAAAAGGCTTTGACATTAAGAAATCTGAGTATGCCAGTTGAACATCAGTATTTAACATGAGTACAACTTACTGCTCTTTGGATCTTTCACATATCCATTTGCTTCTGAGATGTAGTACTTTTTTGTATTTTCGATTTTAACTAAAAAAGTGTAAAAGAGTTCTGCCAGAAGTTTTAGCTGTCCTACCTACTGAACAGAACACAGGGAAAAGTAGTCTCCCCGGCTTTGTTACCATCAGTAACACTTGTAAGTTAAACAGCTCTACTTTTTAAAGTTCAAATTGACTTCGCACTGTTTGATCCTCTAAGAAGAAAACCCGACAGAGAACGCTGAGAAACAAGCCTTGAGGTCCCCTCCACCACTCCAGCCCACTTGTGGGAGCTGTGCTGCTATTTCACAACACTTTAACACACACCTTAGAGCTCAACAAGCTTCGATGTTTGCCCAAGAACTCGCCTGAATCACCTCTGACTTAACAGCACCTCCAGAAGCGGGGCATGACGAGAGCNGTAGTCGAGCCCCTGGCAGATGATGCGGGCGGCCTGTGCCAGCAGCACCTGCACGCCCAGCGAGCTGCCCAGGCAGTAGAGCCCGTAGAGCAGCGGCCCCCCGGCGCCCAGCAGCAGCAGGAGCCGCCGCCGCCGCAGCACCTGCTCGCCCAGCGCCTCCACGCCGTAGTTGGCGAAGCAGATGGGCAGG